>JAQSEB010000089.1:0-447385 GCA_030063045.1 Pratylenchus scribneri | reverse complement strand
ATGTATTTTTAGAGAAAGACATTTATAATGGAAATGAGCAAATGGATGAATTTCAGTTAGACATAGAAAAGAAAAATGAGCGGGATAGAATAATTTTAAATTATAAAACGTTTTTATCTCATTCAATAAAAAAATTAAGTTAAGAATAAAAATTGAAATTTTGATTGAATTTGCCTTTAGACATTTTTTTATCTTTAAACAAAATAGGATTATAGGAGCAATGATTTTTGGGGGAAAATAAAATTTATATGACATTGAGACCAATTGCGTGCTGTTATGAGACTTGAAAATAAAAATGGATAAACATGGTTAATTTGGGGAATGTGATCGAAATTGAATTTGCAATTTATTAAGTTGAAATTTAGACAGGCAGAACGATAGAAAGAATAGGAACTTAACTTTGATTTATTTTGAGTCAAATTTTGGACGCTATCCGCAAGAATGGAGTTTTTTAATTTTTTAGGTCGCTTCGCTCCGCTAAATTTACTCCGTTCAATCCTATCCTGCCCCTAACCATAGGCCCCTAGACCTTAGCCCTAATCGCATTTTGAACGGGTCATTTTGTCAAAAATTAATTATATTTCCATTCGAGCGCTGCTCTTTTCATTTTTTTTGAGCCAAGTCATTCTCATCTTGACTATGACTGTAACTGTAAGACTGAGAAGTGACTGAGGAAATGCAGCCTTTATATACTAAATTCATGACCGGTCCGACCGGTCTTACGGGTAAACTGTTATTCAAATTCTCAGTATATAACCGGTTATACCTATAAATTCCATACCAATATGTTTCTACTCTTTCCATTCGAGTGCTGCTCTTTCATATCGTCCATTGGTCACAGATAAAAAATTTGAGACTGATTGAGGAAATGTCTCCTTCTGACCGGTCCTAATAATAAAAAAGATTATTTTTCATAATTTTCAAAAACTCCATTCTTTCAGATAGTGCCAAATTTTGTGTATTTTCTGTCTTAAAAAAGATGGGAAAATGGAAAAAAAAATATTTAAGTTGGGTTTTCGTAAATGTCAACACATTTTGATGAACTGAAAAATGTTAATATTTTCTCAAAATGAATAAATTGGCAAGCTTTCTGCAGAAAAGCAAATATTCTTCGCTAATGATTTTATCGACCTGACATTTGAGATCAAAGTTTACGGACGCATTTTTTAATGTAAAATAGAAAATTGAATGACCAATGAGATTGCTGAGCAGATAAGGAAGAATGCGCTGGGAATTATTTGCCGCCGGGGAACATAAAATTAGATTAATTGATTTTGTCGAATTTTAAAATTATTTGCATTTTTATCGAAATAAATATTTAATTATCACAAAAAGGATTTGTAAAAAATTAAAAGCAGCAATTCATAATTTTTCCAACCGAAATAAAATAAATTAGGGTAAAAGATACAGAAATGGATGAATCATTTTAAAATTAATTTGAATTAATTAATTTTTCAAATATAGCTTATAATGATGTGAGTTGCATAATAACAAAAAATGCTTTACACTTATCAAATTTAATATCATTTTAGATTTTATAGCATTTCTTAATTTTTTTAATTGGCGAAGAAACTAGAATAACTGAGTTGGTTGAAAAATCTGCTCAATATAATAGAAAGATAGCCAAAGGCAAAAATTATTTAAAAAATGAAAAAAATGTAGATGGCACTAATTGGCCAATGGTCACCCAAAAGATACTACAAATTCTACTTAAAATTAACTTCTTTTGGAATATAGTTGGTGCCAAAAAATTCTTATCAAATGTATATCTGTATGACTTGTGATGATATCGAGTTATTTGCTCAATGACGATTAAATATTGCAAAATGGGTTCATTTTACATACCTAGGAAGGGAGTGTCTACATAATTTTGGCATAAAATGGGTTCATTTTACGAACCTAGGAAGTGGGTGATCAACATATTTTTGGCATAAATGCTTCTTTGGAATAGGTGCCACTCTTGATGGTAGCGATTATGGATAGATTTTCCAGCCGAGCGTGCGTAAATTCGGGCCAATAAATACGCCCGAGCCTATCTCTTTGCCCTCTCGTTAGAATTTCAATCATTCTAATTTCAAATCTTCTTAATTGACTTTCAATATAAAGTCTTCAACAAATAAGCGCAAATTTAGGCAATTTATCATATTTATTGTACAAAAATATAATACAATATGTTTCTTGGTAGTAAAAATAGAATACCTGAATTTTGTAGATATTTGTTCCCTACATTTATAGCCTTATAAATACATACCATTTTGTCAATTTTAAAAAAGCGAATTTTATGGCCAAAAATTTCGCCACTTCAGTCAGAGTATCACGGTGGTCTTTCTGCCTATGAGGGCCTATTCTCCTATAGAACTTTTATCTTGAATAATCGCCTGCCTATGCCAATTTATTTTAACCATTCATTTTTTTCCAAATTTTAGTGCCACAATGGATTTCAAAGGAAATCCGGAACTGGTCAAAATTTTTGAATTATATGATTTGATGGCTGTTCACGGAAAAAAATTATTTGCTGATCTAGCAATTATAGACAATCCAGAAGAAGCATTGAAATCCTTCAACATTTTTGATGGATTGCCTTTCCATGAGAGAATGATCAATTTTGCAAGGGATTTTCGGGAATTTGCAATTCAGGTACACTAAATCATATTATTCTCTTTGAAATTGGCTTTAAATTTAAGGGAGAAAATAAGAAAGAAAGAGAATTAACGACGGAGGAGAAGAAAGGCTTCATAAAGATCCAATATCCGAACAAAAGTGTTTTGTTATTATTGGATATAATTATTAATGTAAGTTTATTAAAGATAGGGGGATGCCATTTTACCAGGGAAACTCGGAATTTTCCGAAGTTTTGATGTTCAGTCCGAGGTTTTGCTAGGGTTTTTACCGAGTTTTCCAATTATAATTAAATTTTTCGCTGCATAAAATTTTAAATGTATAAAAATAATATTAAATAGAATTTTGCCATTTTTAATAGGATATAAAAATATTTATTGAACATAAATGGAATTTTTAAATAAAAATTTCTGAATTTGGCCATGATCATCCCCTTTTCCGTACAATTCTCCCTTATGAATTTGGCCATGTTCATCCCATTTTACGTACAATTCTCCCTTATGAATTTGGCCATGTTCATCCCCTTTTCCGTACAATTCTCCCTTATGAATTTGGCCATGTTCATCCCATTTTACGTACAATTCTCCCTTATGAATTTGGCCATGTTCATCCCATTTTCCGTACAATTCTCCCTTATGAATTTGGCCATGTTCATCCCCTTTTCCGTACAATTCTCCCTTATGAATTTGGCCATGTTCATCCCCTTTTCCGTACAATTCTCCCTTATGAATTTGGCCATGTTCATCCCATTTTACGTACAATTCTCCCTTATGAATTTGGCCATGTTCATCCCATTTTACGTACAATTCTCCCTTATGAATTTGGCCATGTTCATCCCATTTTCCGTACAATTCTCCCTTATGAATTTGGCCATGTTCATCCCCTTTTCCGTACAATTCTCCCTTATGAATTTGGCCATGTTCATCCCATTTTCCGTACAATTCTCCCTTATGAATTTGGCCATGTTCATCCCATTTTCCGTACAATTCTCCCTTATGAATTTGGCCATGTTCATCCCCTTTTCCGTACAATTCTCCCTTATGAATTTGGCCATGTTCATCCCATTTTCCGTACAATTCTCCCTTATGAATTTGGCCATGTTCATCCCCTTTTCCGTACAATTCTCCCTTATGAATTTGGCCATGTTCATCCCCTTTTCCGTACAATTCTCCCTTATGAATTTGGCCATGTTCATCCCCTTTTCCGTACAATTCTCCCTTATGAATTTGGCCATGTTCATCCCATTTTCCGTACAATTCTCCCCCATGAATTTGGCCATGTTCATCCCATTTTCCGTACAATTCTCCCCCATGAATTTGGCCATGATCATCCCTTTTTCCGTACAATTCTCCCTTATGAATTTGGCCATGTTCATCCCCTTTTCCGTACAATTCTCCCTTATGAATTTGGCCATGTTCATCCCATTTTCCGTACAATTCTCCCTTATGAATTTGGCCATGTTCATCCCCTTTTCCGTACAATTCTCCCTTATGAATTTGGCCATGTTCATCCCCTTTTCCGTACAATTCTCCCTTATGAATTTGGCCATGTTCATCCCCTTTTCCGTACAATTCTCCCTTATGAATTTGGCCATGTTCATCCCATTTTCCGTACAATTCTCCCCCATGAATTTGGCCATGTTCATCCCATTTTCCGTACAATTCTCCCCCATGAATTTGGCCATGATCATCCCTTTTTCCGTACAATTCTCCCTTATGAATTTGGCCATGTTCATCCCATTTTCCGTACAATTCTCCCTTATGAATTTGGCCATGTTCATCCCCTTTTCCGTACAATTCTCCCTTATGAATTTGGCCATGTTCATCCCCTTTTCCGTACAATTCTCCCTTATGAATTTGGCCATGTTCATCCCATTTTCCGTACAATTCTCCCTTATGAATTTGGCCATGTTCATCCCCTTTTCCGTACAATTCTCCCTTATGAATTTGGCCATGTTCATCCCCTTTTCCGTACAATTCTCCCTTATGAATTTGGCCATGTTCATCCCATTTTACGTACAATTCTCCCTTATGAATTTGGCCATGTTCATCCCATTTTACGTACAATTCTCCCTTATGAATTTGGCCATGTTCATCCCATTTTCCGTACAATTCTCCCTTATGAATTTGGCCATGTTCATCCCATTTTCCGTACAATTCTCCCCCATGAATTTGGCCATGATCATCCCCTTTTCCGTACAATTCTCCCTTATGAATTTGGCCATGTTCATCCCCTTTTCCGTACAATTCTCCCCCATGAATTTGGCCATGTTCATCCCCTTTTCCGTACAATTCTCCCTTATGAATTTGGCCATGTTCATCCCCTTTTCGTACAATTCTCCCCCATGAATTTGGCCATGTTCATCCCATTTTCCGTACAATTCTCCCCCATGAATTTGGCCATGTTCATCCCATTTTCCGTACAATTCTCCCCCATGAATTTGGCCATGATCATCCCTTTTTCCGTACAATTCTCCCTTATGAATTTGGCCATGTTCATCCCATTTTCCGTACAATTCTCCCCCATGAATTTGGCCATGATCATCCCTTTTTCCGTACAATTCTCCCTTATGAATTTGGCCATGTTCATCCCATTTTCCGTACAATTCTCCCCCATGAATTTGGCCATGATCATCCCTTTTTCCGTACAATTCTCCCTTATGAATTTGGCCATGTTCATCCCATTTTCCGTACAATTCTCCCCCATGAATTTGGCCATGATCATCCCTTTTTCCGTACAATTCTCCCTTATGAATTTGGCCATGTTCATCCCATTTTCCGTACAATTCTCCCCCATGAATTTGGCCATGATCATCCCCTTTTCCGTACAATTCTCCCTTATGAATTTGGCCATGTTCATCCCCTTTTCCGTACAATTCTCCCCCATGAATTTGGCCATGTTCATCCCCTTTTCCGTACAATTCTCCCTTATGAATTTGGCCATGTTCATCCCCTTTTCGTACAATTCTCCCCCATGAATTGACCCTGATCATCCCTTTTTCCGTACAATTCTCCCCCATGAATTGGCTATGAAATATGATCATGATCATATATCATCCGCCTTTACAGCCAAAAATCATATGAGAATTGTACCAAAAATGGATGATCACGGCTAATTTATGGGGGAAAATTGTACGAAAAAGGGGATAACCATAGAAAAAATTCATTATTTTAAAAGAAGGGCCGCGCGAGTGAAATCATTTATTCAGAATTCAGATCAAATTCCCATTCTCCTTCCAATTTGAATTCCTCCCTTGACACCCAAAACGCAATATGCACTTTTGTTGTGGCCAATTCCTTCTTCTTTTCACTCTACTATTTGTAATTCAAATTGTCTTTTCCCAAAATGGTAAATTAATTAAATAAATTCCAGTGCTGTAATTTTTAAAATTCTTAACACTGACTCCGATTCCGGACTCGGAGCATTTAAATTTTTTGACTACGCCGGAGTTGGTAATCCTTCGGAATTGTGGTTCAGAAATTTTTTTTCAAAAATTATTTCTAAGAGTTTTCAGGGGTATAAAACACGAATCTAACATTCATTTTGTCATATCTTACAATCTTAGTAAGATAATGAATATTTTGACCATTTTTTTCAAAAATCAAAATTTCTCTCTTTAAAATAATATAAAATAATTTTTATATGGGAAATATTTAATTTGGCGAATAAATTATTGAAAATGGCGAATAAAGTTTTTAATTTGGCGAATAGCAAGAAAATTATTATTGCACAAAAAGTGTGCGGGATATAGCTGGATATTGAGGGATTAGGATGGATATAGCGTAAAGCCCCGAAATGAAATGGAAATGGCTCGGACGGCCACTGGAAGGTCGAGGAAGCTGGGATATAGCCGGATATAGGGGGATTAGTGTGGATATAGGGGGATTATTAAGCCGGATTAAGCTTAATTAGAGACTAGGGATAAGGTTAGGGGTTCGGAGCATAGGATTCTCGCAAATCCGGAAGCAAAACAGCCTAAACCAGGATTCTCGCCCATCTATTTCGGGGCTTAATCCTGGTTAATCCGCTTTAATCCCTCTATATCCGGCTATATCACACGCATTCTCAGGCACTTCCCCGACCTTCCAGTGGCTTTCCAGGCCATTTCCATTCCATTTTTGGACTTAATCCACTTATATCCACCCTAATCCCCCTATATCCAGCTATATCTCGCACACCTCCTGCGCAATAATAATGTTCTTACTATTCGCCAAATTAAATATATCCATTTTTATAATATTCAGTTGATAACCGTAACTCTATCAAACGTATATAAAAACATTCGAAATGGTTCAATTCAATTTAATAAAAGTAAGTTATAAAGGAAAAACTGTTCACCGTTAAACGGGGAATATTCCCCCCCCCCCCCCCCCCCGTCTGTTTTTACCCCACTCACACATTTTTAAAATTCAGTGCCGCAAATTGATTTTGAAGCAAATCCGGAATTGGCTAATATTTTTGTGTTATATGATTTGTTGGGCTGTTCACGGCCATACATTATTTGCTCATCCGGCAATTGCGGATGATCCAGTAGTGGCATTGAAATCCACCGACATTTTGGATGAATTGTCTTTAAACGAGAGAATGTTAAATTTTGCAAGGGATTTTCATGAATTTATAATTGTCAAAATATTTGTAATTCTATTAAAATTCTATTTTAAATTTAAGGGAGAAAAAGCAGAAGGAACAGAAATAGTATTTACACAGGAGCAGAGGAAACGTTTTTTAAACATTAAATATCCGAACACAAAACAACTCCTTTCGAGCCGTTATTATTGGACGTAATCAATAAGGTGAGAGCTAACTGTAAAGAATTTTACTAGTGATTATCGGTATTTTTTCAATGGATTTTTGAATATATCAATTTGAATCAATTTAACTAAAATTAATATCATTTGAGAGTTTCACGGTCTGCTCTTTAATTTGATACTAAAAACCATCAAAATTGGCTCTATACTTAATGAGCTATTGTATTAGAAGGAAATGTATATTTTTAGGTTAACGTGCAAAATGAAATTCAAAATGATCTGAAAGCAATTTGGGAAAGAGAAAATGTGGATGAATTGCGACTTCGGCAAAAATATTTATTCAAATTTGGATTCATCGTAGACTGCATTTTTGCTTATTTTATGGACGACAAACATAAAATTAACTTTCATAAAATTCATACAGCGACAACAACAAAAGTAAGTGAGGTCGAGCAACATCCATTCTATGTCATTTTGACCGAAAACAATTGCGCCAGCAAAGATGAAATTCGAATTTTCGTGAATTTGATTATCACACAAAATTCGGTATTTTTTTTTTTGATTTAGATATATATATTATCTTTTAGCAAAACAATGACATTTATGGTGCTGAACTTTTGTTTTTTTACTATATAAAAAAGCAATTTGTTAATAAAATGGCAAATGAAAAGAAGATGAATGAAGAGTTGGAAGAGGAATATGCGCAATTGCGAAAGAATCCATATTTCCCGGAAAAATTGCCAATAATTTTCAATTTGTTGGCACTTTTGGATGTGTTACCTCAAATTATGACGCAACTTATTACGCAACAATCATCAAATTTATTTGATGAATCAAATTTTATTGAAAACAAAAATAAAAATTTTGAAAGGAAAAAAAATGTTCATTGCAAGCCACTACAAAAGAGTTGTAGGCCTGGTTGGTGTATTTTATTTTTTAAATGTTTAATTTTAATCACCTAAGATACCCAATAAAAAATTGCGAACCAACTTGGAAGCAATCAGTGAAAATGACACAATTTTCACTGACATATTTAAAAATGACATTAAATACCAATATGAAAAATGGTATTATCGCTTAAAATTGCATATGCTCAAATTTTTGGCCAAGAAATATTTTGATATATGTGACCTCGAGGATAGGGATGATTGGGAGAAGATTGTCATTAAAATAAGCGAGAATATTTTGCAGAAAACATTGAGGTATTATTTTTTATTCTTGTTGTTAAAAATGGGCATAACTTAATAAGATTTGTTTCGTTTTTAAAAATGAATGTATTTTCTTTAATTTTTTAATTTATTTAAAAAATATTGATTTCGTTTAGAACGACGAGAGAAAATTTGATCGAATGTTTTATACAATATAAAAAGGAATTAAAATATTTTGAATCTAGGTCATGCTGAAATAAAAAATGAGAAAAACTTTTTTCGACAAATTTAAATTCAATTATCGAAAAAATCTTACACCTGTTAAATTATATTTATGTAAAGCTTATTTAGTCATGTCGTTTCATATATAATTTGACTGATTTGACCTGAAACTTAAAGAGTTTTAAATCAAAAAACTTAAAATGATTTAAATGGTTTAGCTCATTTTGTTTTAAATCAAATCCGACAAATTTTATATGATTCAACGCTTTTAAATGAGCTATATAAAAATTCTAAAGGTTTGCCTGGTCAAATTGGCTTAAGCTATTATTGGTTTATTGAAAAAAGAATGTGATTTTGTCGACAAAAAAATCTAAATTTATTGACAAAAAAATGGTAGCCAATAAAAATTTTTATTTTATAGTAAAGTTGCTGAAGGGAATACTAAAATGGAAGAAGAAAAGAAGAAAAATGAACTACTCGTCAAATTACATTTACGCGTATTTTGTGTGGGAATACGCCAAATGGACAGTACAAAACGAATATTATTGGAAAGATATGTATACCGGAAAAGTATATTCCACTCTTTCATGGACTCAGAATTGCTGGAAAATGTGCCTGGAACCATGAAAAAATTTATTGAAATAATCACTCCCAAAAGGGAATTATTGGAAAATAATCGACGCCAAAAGATGCATTTATTTTTTGAAGCGGTGTCAGAAGTTCGGAGCAAAATTTGTAAAAAGCATCAGAACGATGAGAAGCATGAAGAACCTTATTATAAAACAATTTTATCTTTCATAAAATCATTCATCGGCGGTTTTCATTGATTCTTTTCTTTTTGGTTTTTCTTTGTTAAATAAATTTTGTCTCTCTTTTTCCAAAATATAATCTTCATTTATTTGTTTCCACATTGTATGAATACTTTTCCAAGAGAAAATGAATTGGACAATTGGTTTATTAAGTTAATGAATATTTTTTGTGTAATCTTTTCAACATTCATTGTTTCAATGTTTTTCAATTTTATTTATAAATTTTATAGTGAAAATGTCGAATTTAATATACCGTCGCATAACCTCTTTTATTCCCCATGATGAATTAAATGCTGATTTGGAATGGGTGATGAATCAACGAAGGTAGTGATTAATTTATTAGGCAAAAAGCTAAATATACAAGCTTAAAATTCTCCAGTGTTCAACCACCATAAATTTCTAATTAAATATTTTTAAAACAATTTTTAATTCATTTATTCAACATTATATAAATCCCAAAATTTGTCCCTTAATCAACAATTTAACTAGGATGAGGGGCGGGACATACTTGATAAATATAATTTTATTGTCTTCCTCAACTAAAACCCAAACTTTAAAATAAATCCCAATAAAAAATCATTCTTCTTCTGCCATTTATTGACCATTTATTTCCAACATTTCCCCCGCTATTGTTCAAGCTGCTGGTCCACTTCGATAAACGACATTGTGGCACAAAGGAATTCATAGTCATGTTGACCATTTTCGGCATATCTGACATATACATAATTGAATAGATTTGTTTATTTTTAAATTTAAAAAGTTAATCAAAATGAATTTCTATTGGTAAATAAATCCCCAAAAAAGGAATTGTAAGTATTAAGTTTGAATAAGTTGGATAGGTGATCTTTCAGAAGAAATATTTATGTTACAATCGATTTTGATTTTTAGCTATTTGCCAATATCCACTCGATTCATAATGGTCAATTTTGTTTATATAAGTTTCAATTTGTAATCAATTTTAGTTGAATTCATATTTTTTAAAATTGAAATTTCGGGTTTTGAACCGATTTAAAATTTTTCAAATTTAAAAATTTAGCCAGAATTAGTAATTTTTCCCTACTCTGCCAGTTGAGAAAAAAATGGCCATTTGTCATAAACAAAATATCTCTCCCTATATTAATTTTTAGTCAATCTAAATCGAGATTGGCTACAATCCAACATATATAATTTCAACCTCCTCTTTGATTAGTTAGCCTGAATTGTCCGATAAACTTACAATTTTCTGTAGACGCAGCTCAGATTGTAACCAGGCAATTTGGTTGGCACAATGAAGTTACAAAAGATATTGCCGGCCACATCCGCAGTGCAATTTCCGCATTTGTAAACACCGGGCAAATCAACGCCGTTCAGCCGATAAATATTGTCTTTAAAATCGGTTTGGGCAAGGCACTTTCCGGAAGGCGTATATTTATATTCCACACAAAGAGGAGGAGATTGAGTTTTCATGTGCCAACGGCATTGCAAATAAATTCCCCCATGGCCGTCGTTTGGTAGCACATAATCGCAAAAAATTTGTTCTTCGTAACATTTCTCCCGGCATTGTTTGTCATCGCCGCATTGATCGCATTGTTTTTCATCCCAACAGGCAGCACATCGTTTGATACAAGCCTTTTGTTCATCCATGTCCTTCAGAGCAAAGCAATTAGCGGAGCACGGCGGTGGCGGATTGTTTCCGAATCCATTAATAAAAATTGGGTTCACATTTTGGAATAATTGAATTGCATTGATCAATCCTAAAAATTAAAACAAAAACATTAAAAAATGAATAGAAAGATGTTGCGGACCCGCCATATGCGGATGAAACCATTTTGGTGTCGATAATGGTAAAGCTATTATTGCATTGTTTATGGCATTTTAATAAACATAAAATTAGCTTCAAAATGGTATCAAAAGATTCGGCCATGTTGGGTATTTACTGAATTATAGCCAAAAAAAACCATTGGTTTTGATTTTTGGCTGTTTTTTGGCCATAACTCTATGAATACACAATATTGGTCAAAGCTTTTGATGCCATATTGTAGCTAGTTCTATGCCTAATAAAATGCCATAAACAATGCTACATCAAGTTTACCGTCAGCGTCACTAAACCGTTTCGTCCGCAAATGGCGGGTCCGCAAAAGGTGTTATGAGATAGACTTACTTTCATCATTGGGTTTATAGCCGGATGGTTTTGGAGCAGGAGCAATGTTTGGTCGTTTATTAGGTTCACCATTTTCACCAGAAAACGGAGGAGATTTTCCGTCAGGCCTGCCATTACTACAACCAATGCGAGAAGATGGTTTTCGGTCATTTAGAACATTGCCAATGTCATTGGGGTCACAATCGTTTTGCGGAAAAGGTGGAACAACGGGAATTTTTGCGAAAACCGGTGAAGAAATAATGAAAATTGAAAGAAGGAAAAGCAAAAGAAATTTCATTTTTCAATTGTTGGGTGAATTTAATAAATTTGAGAATTTTTATGGAATTGAGAATTGGAAGAAATGAATAGCTAATGATTTATGAATCGATAAAACCATAAATTTATTTAAAATTCCATTTTTTTTCCATTTTTATTATCGGAAGACATACGGTGGATTTTTGTCGCAAAAATTAAAAATTCAAGCTATAAATTTTTATAAATTTATGAATTTTTAAATGACAATAAATATAATGTGATTTTTATTGATAATAATTTGGTTTATTTTAAAATGATTCAAGGAATTTTGAAAAGCAATGGAAAAACTCTCATTTTTAATAAATGATTAGTAAAATTGTATTTAAGATATAATTATAGTAGTACTATTCAAATAAATTCAAATAAAATTAAAAATAATAAAAATCAAATGCTCATTTTATAAAAAATTTTATTCAATAAAATATTGATATTTATAAATCGAAAGAAAATGTTTTAAAATTCAAAAGGAAAATGATTACAAAATGGGTTTTACAATTGAATATTGGCAATCCCAAAAAAAGAATAATTTCCAAATGTTTTTGTGAATTAATATAATTCTGATTAAATAAATATAAGTAAATAATCATAATTGTTGGCACTTTCCAATATTGAAAAAAAAATATTCATCCAATTTATTCCGTTCTTTTTCCTCAATGCCTTGATCGGCTTCGGCTCCTTGCCCGTCTTGACGTGGTTGGCGCTTCATTGTTATTGACGGCCGATGAGGCATTTTCATCATTTCTTGAGGGAATTGTCAACGGAGGAACGCCCTGAGAAAGACTGCTGAAATTTTAATGGAAAATTATTTTAATAAATATTAAATTTGGAAATTGTCGAAAACCAAAAATTGGCTGCCCCCATTTTTCGCATTGGCTAATTGGTAAGAATCAGAAAGTAATGGTCATAAAATAAGTTGATTTTGGCCCTTTTTTGCTTGTTATGGTCAATTTATTTAATCTTAATCATATATCTATAAAAATGCTATATATTTAATGCTAATTTTCACATTTTATGCGCAAAATTTGATAGCCTAAAATTTTGATTCACACCTTATTACAAAATTCAAATTATTTTATAATGTATTTTGGTATATAAATTAAATTTATGTCATTAAAAATTTGCCTCACCTGTCCATCAACTGCCGATGTGTCAATGCTTTCACTGCATTTTGATATCCTCGTGTGGGTTCAGCATCGCCATGACTGTAACGGCAATTTTGGTTCCATCCACACCAGCCATTCAGCACAAAATGTGGACAATCCTCGACAACTTAAAAGAAAAATGAATGAATTTTTGCAAATTATCTGGGACAACAATTTAAATATGATTTTCTTAGATATTTTTGATTTTTTGAATGCTAAACATGAATATGTAAATTTAGTCCAGCCATATTTGGATCATTTACAAGTATTTGCATGATTAGGGTTGGTCAAAGGTTTGAGTAAATCGATCCAATACAAAACCAAAATTGGGAATTTTGGATAAAATAAACCGAAAATAGGAGAAAACAGAAACCGAAAACCGACATTTTTTTACGAAAAACGAAAACCAAATTATGCCAAAATCCCGGTCTAAAACCGACTCAGAACAACCCATAAATATTTTCAATGTGTTAACTAATATTGGAATAAATATGTATTGGAAAAAAATGTAGATTAATTAAAACATATTCATATTTAGTAAACCCCAAATTATCTCTTTGCATTTTGAATTAAAATTAAATGGAAAAAAATTTGAAAATTTCGATATAATTAAATTGAGAATAAATTCTTTAAAATAATTGAAACTGACATGGGCGCAATTCCGGCCTAGTGGATGATTTATGGCCAACTGGAAGAACCATTCTATGCTGATAAGGGCTCGGATTTGGCTGCCGGCGAACAAATTCATCATGTTGTGGAGGCAATTCAAGGCCATACTTTGTATCCGGATTTCGAGTTCGAGGTTTGTCGCTTTGTTGCTCATCATCATCCGAAAGCTCAATAATGATTTGAGTCCGGTTTCGGCTGCGACTACGGCTCCGTCGGGCACTGGAAAATTAAAAAATAAATAAATTTAAATTAATAAAATGTACTTAAAGTGAATTTTTTGTAATAAATATGAGTCTCTTTTAGGCTTAATTCCTTTATAATTTCAAATTCTATAGCCTAAATCTAACCCACCTAATAAACTCAAATTTGAATTTTCATTATGTCAAAAGGTTGGCATTGGCAAAAAATATCTTTTTTTGTCTAAATAAAAATGACATTTGAATATAAAACTTGCCTCTCTGTTGGTTGAATATGTCGAATCGTAACGCGAGAACGGGATCGGGATTGACGTGTGCGAAATGGTGAAATTGATTCATCCGACCGAGAACGACGACGCAGGTTCCTTTGAGCACTGGAAAAAAAATTATGAATTATAATAAAGTTAAATTTAAATATTTTTTAAAAATTAATTTATATTACTAAAAATGCAATTTTTGTTAAAAAATCCGTCTTTTTTAAAGTTAAATTATTGCATAATTTCCAATTACAAATGATTTTATATTCTATTTATCTTATTTAAACTAAATAGTATAAATCTAACCAATTAATGAGTTTAAATTTAAAGATTTAAACTCTATATTTGACAAATATTATTTGAGCATAAAATATAGTATTCAAAATTATTATTTAAAATATATTTGAAATTAAAAATTGATTTTAATAAAAAAAACATGCCTCTCTGCCGGTTGATGTTGTCTAATGGATACGCGTGAATGTGAACGGGATCGACGTTTGCGAGAAGGTGAAATTGACTCAGACCGCGAACGATGACGATGTACTGATGAATGGCGATGCGAAGACCTTCTTCTGGGTGGAGGTGACCGGCGGGAATGATGAGAACGACTGCTGGAACGATGACGGCGATGTTCCCTTTTTCGTGGAGACGTTGCTGAACTGCTACTGGCCAAAATCACTGATGAGGGCTGAGGACTGAAAAATAAAAATTGAGTTCATTATTATTGGTTTTAATTGTTAAAATTGCCTAATTTCTGCTTCCAACAATTGTTGTGATAGAGCAATTCGTTGATGTGGCAACGGTGGAGGTGGCGTCGGATGACTGAAAAATTATAATTTGATTTTATAATTTATTTTATTTGGTTTTAATTAATTAAAAATTCATTAAATTATTGGTTTAAATTTTCCAAAATTACCTAATTTCCGCTTCCTCAGAAATTTGTGATGGCTGTGGTCGTGGAGGACTGAATGATGTCCGAAATTGTTTCATCTCTCCCTCAAGCAATTGTTGAGAAGACAAGGAAATTTTTGGCAGCACTGGTGGCGGAGGAGGAATTAAGCCTGCAGGCGGTGGAGGAGGCAGTTTTGGAGATGTTGTCTGAATGGTCGATTTTGTCGAAATTGACAGCAATTCATTGAAGACTGAGCTAAAAGTTTTAGCAAATAAGAAATATTTTAAAATATTCAATATTTAAATTAATTTTTTCTTGCTTTTTTAAAATTTTAATTAAAATAATTTCTGGAATAGAATATTTCTTCTTTCATTAAAAAATCAAATTAATTCTTCTTTTTATATTCATTTTTTTATTTTATTGAGAAAGAAAAAATTTTGCATTTTTCTTATTAAATTTTTAAAAATTCTCCCCACCTTCGCTTATTTCGCAGTTCGGATCCACGTGTCGGCATATCTCCATGCAAAAATGTGCATTTATCGCCTTTGAAACAAAAACCACGTCCAAAAAAGTAGACACAATCTGGAAAAAAATAAAATTTAATAAACAAAAATATTTAAAACGAAAAATTTCTCTAATTTTTTTGGTCTTACTTCCATCATTTTTTCGCTGAATTTCCTTGCTCCACGAGGAATTGGAGCGATCATGGTAAAAAAGGCAGTTCTCGCCTTCGCGACAAATTTTGTTTGCCGAAAAAAATTTGCACCGAGGTTGGGCTACAACAAAATGGAATTTTAATACCATTTAAAAATTTTTTGTGTAAAATTGGGAAATTTGCAAATTAAAGAAAAAAAAGGTGCACACTGCACAATGAGCAGATCAAAAAAAAAGTGGGGAAAATGCCAAAATTTTTGATTTATTGTCCAAAAATTTTCGTTAAAAAAAGACACCCAACAAGTAAAGCAAACAGAACAGTGAAAATAACATAAAAATGGCATAAAATAAAAATACCGTCTACGCCTAAATTGATATTCGTATTGGAGTCAGCATTAATCAAATTTGGCGTGGGTGGCGGAGCCGGAAATGCCTGCTGAAGTTGAGCATGCCGTGAAAGAGTGGCCGGTGGTGGCGATGATGCATTTTTGTTGTGACTAAAATAGGGTAAAGTATTATTTTACAAAAATATAAAAAAGGAGGAATAGGTTTGATTAAATGAGAAGAGCATGGGATTCTAGAAACAATTTTGATTTTGTACTTCATTTTGGAAAGCAATTTTTATTCAGGAATGCAATTGCGATTGTAATTTCCTTCCCGGAAAGGGTTTGTAATTTTTGTTAAAATAATTTTTATTAAAACATTTGTGAAATTTTAACACTTATACTTCACATTTCTCTCATTAAAAAAAATTAACTAATTCCCCGTTATATGTACATACTTATTCTTAAAAAAATTTCTTATATGAAAAATAAACTCAGAGTTTAAATTCATTTCCAATATTTATTCAAAAATTACCTCGATTGACGGCTGCTTTCCTCCTCTTGAATTCGTTGCGGATGCTTTTCTTGCATTTTTCTCTTCTTCTTTTCGATCCTCTCATCAGAGCTTTCATTCTTTTTCTTTTCTCCTCGCTGATTTTCTTGTCCTATTTCTTCGACCTAAAAATGTTTTTTAACCAATATAAATTTATTTTTAAAAACGAATTTCATACATTTTCATCGATTTGGCCCATTGATGAGTTGGCCACCATATGTTCGCGTTGGTTTGAAACTTCTACAAAAAAAATTAAAATATTATCGCAATTTTAATAAAAAATTTACCATTTATTATTGGTTGGATCTCAATCGGCGGAGGATTGTCTTCTTCCGGATCAACTTTTATTTTCGGTAATTTTATCTTGGGCCGTTCCAAAAGCAAATTGCCAATTCGCTCAATTGAATTATGTTTCTGGCAAATTATATTATTTATGTAATTAAATTGATTGAATTAATTTTGTGATTCGAATTTTGTGCATTAAATAAATCTTCCTAATTTTTAGATTGCGCAAATTTGTTATAATTTTATTGCTCTGATAGGGATGAATTCATTAGTGAATGAATTAGTTGATTTTATTAAAAATTGCTAAAAAGTTCTGAGATAAAAATGGAAAATAGGCCAACATCTGGCAATTTGCGCCTTTTTGGCCATATCTTTGTGGTTAATTTTTATTTATGTTAAAATGTTCTAAAGGAAGGCAAAAATATTTAGTTAATAGTTGGAAAAAAAAGATTCCTAAGATATTTGGAACAATTCGCAAAATTCGAGTTTCCAAAATTATTATAATTACCTGAATATGATGGCTGTCGTTGCTATCTGCCTCTTCTTCCTCTTCGTCGTCATCAGCAAAATTACCAAAACAAATCTTTAGTGCATCGGATTCGGATATTTCATTTGAATTTTTGTCGATTTCTTCATTTGTTTGCATTTGATGGTGGTGTTCATCATTTTGTGGTTGATTTTCTTCATTTTCACTTTCTTCGTTTTGTTCCTCATTCGGAATGGCCAAAAATCGTTCGATTTTTCTTAAATAAAATTATTAAAATTTTGAATTTTTTGAATGGGCGTCATCCTCATTATTTAGTTCATTCTTTTGGCCATAGCCAAATAATTATGGAACCAATCAAGGAATCCTATATTCCACAATTGAAAAGTCCAAAAGGCTCTCTACAATTTGGCCTTTCTTAAAATTTTATGAAATCCAATTTTAAAAAAGTTCATGTCATTGAATGTGTAAATAAACCCGAATATTCTAATGAGTAAGTAAAAGCGGATTATTTTATAAATTTAACTTTTCAAAAAAAAAAGTTTTTAGAGGACTTTTTGAACTTTCAAATGCGATATCATCTTTCTCAAAAGTTGTTTCCTGGGTTGAGTTATGGCAAAAAAGAACTACCTAAGTCAAATGCAGAATCTGGGCTCTTTATTTTTTTTATAATAATTTTATTCATCCATTTTAATTTATTTAAGTTTTTTTAACTCACTCTTTGGTAAATGTATTCTTCCCATCATAGGGCATTTTAATCAATTCGCATAATTGCCTTTTTAATTCATTGAATTTTTCGTATGGGTCGTTAACATTTTGTTGTTTTGCTGACGAAGAAGATGGAGTTTTTGGCAGAGAACTGATGTGAAATTAATTAATTTTTAAATGCACAAAAAGTGATATATTATTTTATAATTTTTCAAAAAGTTAAAAAAACCAAAATCCGAAAAACTCCAATTCATTATGGAAAAATTAAGCTCTAAATATCTACTTAAAAAGTGGATTTTTTAATGAATTAATTTTAATAATTCAGAAAATAAATGGCTTATCCTGCAAATTTTAGATTTATTACATTTTTACTGATATGTAACTTCTACGATTTCATAAAATTAAAAAAAGGTTAAATTGTAGAATACATTTAGTGGCCTTTTCAATTTCCTAATTTGAAAATTAGTTGATAAATTATTTAGTTTTGGTCTCAAAAGTCAAAGTCAAAGTGTAAAAAATTTTTCTCCAAAAAAAAGTAAAAAAAAAACATCAAAAAATATATTTGCCTAAATTTCCCCCTATTATTTAAATTAATTTAATTATTTTTATATTTACTTACTTTGAACAACAAGGAGTCCGATCCAATTCCATTTCCTGATTGTTGTATGCTTTTTCACAATTGGCATTTCGTTGTTGTGTTGTGGCCGACTAAAAATTATTTCAAAATAAATTAAATTTTTGGATTATAAATTATATTCAAAATTTTCCTAAAATTATTGAATTTAAATAAGTTTACTTATATTTTTCGTGCAGAAAAATGGTATTTTTGGGGAAATAAAATTATAAATTGAGATTTATTTAGGAATCCGATCCTGTCAAAAGTAAAATCTTAATTTAAAATTAAACTTAATTCAACATTTTTACTAAGGTGAAATTTTTAGGACCGCAAAAATTTTTTCGAATCAAAAAATATTACGTAAATCGTGAATTCCATGATTTAATGACTAAATTAATATTTCTTCATTTTCTTCCCACCTCAATAATATTTTGTGGGCCATCCTCCTCTGCTTCATTCACATCATTTTCTTCCCCTCCATCTCCACCAAATTCCTCATAATCCTCATAAAAATTGTCCATTTCCATTTGTTCTTCTTCTTGTTGGTTTTCCTTGCCCTCTTCTTCAATTCTTTCTTCCTCCATATTATTATTTCCTTCTTCCTCTTCCACTTCATTTCCATCATTTTCATTCACTTCTTCATCGACAAATGGAAGTTCTAAATTGCAAATTTTATTAAATTTTTGAATAAAAATATTTAATTTACCAAGCTGAATTGTTTTCGGCACATGGTCTGGATTAAAATCAGCCAATTCGTCGCCAGTTTCGGCAAGATCCGAATTACTAAATTTATTAATTTATTTAGTGAGAATAATTTTCATTATTAATTTATTTAAATTTAATTTATTCGAATTTTTTAAGCCCAAATTTTGAGCATAAAATCAATTTTTCAATTAATTTTGATTTTAAAATTAGCAAATTTGCTTATAATTTAAAGCCGAAAATTGAATTGACTTGAATTCATTAAAGAAAAATTTAGTGTGTTTTATTGAAAAATAAAAAATTTATGACCAAAAAATGGCAAAAATCGGGTAGTTTTTGGCCAATTAAACCAAATCAAATTGCATGAAAGTTTAATTAAAATAGTTTGGCTAAGATATTGGGCAAATGAGCAAAATTTGGATAGCCAATTTAAAGAATGGAATAATTTTATGTAATTTTTATTCATTTTTCCATCTGTTTTAATTTAATTATGTAAGGATGGTATTTAATTTGCCAAAAGAAGAAGCAAAAATAATTATAATGATTTAAGATTTTCCTATTCACAAACGATATATAAACCATTTGGATAATCTCGTCAAGACACATCGAATTGGCAAATAATTTAATGTTTTCATCAAAATTAAGAGTATTAAAATGTTAAACACTTTATGGTTTTTGTGGTTGAAAACTAAGCAAAATAATAATCAAATCACGATTCAATTGAATATATAGTTTATAGGTTTCGGAAAAATTTTTGAACCACTAGAATTCAGCTTTTTCAATACTTTTGTCTTGGCAATTTCGATATATTTTTTTGATAAATTAATTTATTTTCCTTTATTTAATCCAAACCTGTTTTCCGCTGTTTTGGCACATCTTTCTTCCTCGATCAATTTTGTTTGGCTCTTTTTCCCTCCGCCAAATGGCCATTTATTCAACATTGCTTCATCCAAATTCCATTCCAATGGGTTGATGTCAACCAAATGAAGTCCGGGCCATGGCCGTTCCATTTTCGTTTCCTGCTGGAATAAAAATTAAATAAGATTTGTCATTTAAAATTTAGCCAAGAAAATCATAATGTAATCTCAAGGTTTTTGGTTAATTTTTGGTAAATTAAATTGTGACCAATTCCAAATCTCTATTTATCATTCTAAAAGAAAATTTTGACTACTTATAGTTCATAAATTGGCAACAAAATTAATTAACAAAAAATTTAAAAAAAAATTTTTAATTAAAAAATACAAAATTATTATGTAAATTTCATATTAACATATTTTTTGGGAACTTGTAAAGTAATTAAATTTAGAATTTGAAAAGTAAAGGAGGGTACAGGGTACCCAGTACTCGATATTATCGGAAAATTTCTTCTTAATAAATCTCCTAAATTTAAATCTTAAAATTTTAAGAGCTAGGCTCTAGGCTGCAGACAGGCCCGTAGCCAGAGGGTGCAGGGGGGCAAGTGCACACCCCGACCACGAAATCAAAAAAATGGAAAAAAAGTAAAGGAGGAGGGGTTTAGAGTGAAAAAAATTTTTCGCTGCGCGGCCATTTGCCGAAAAATGTCACCTTCCAAAATTTTAGCTCCATCCGAAAAATTTAATTGGTTACGGGCCTGCTGGTTGCACAAAACTAATATAAAGTCCTTATTTTACATTTGTAAATTACGGACTTAAACTTTATTTTTATGTAATTTCTATCAATTTGGCCATCAATATTTTACATTGCCATTTCCTCTTCTTTAAAAAAATATATTGATTTTTTGGAATGGTCATATCATTTAAAAGGCCCAAAAAACCATGAGATTTATAATAGTTATCTAATGTTCAATAATTTTAATTTTATTTTTTATGTTAAATTAAAAGAAAACCTCCAATCCCTTGTCCTCCTCCTCCTCATCTGAAGAAGAAAGACAAATAATGTCGTCGTCATCCTCGGCCTCATCCTTATTATTGTCATTTAATTCGCCGTCTTTCACCTCCTCCTCTTGTTTTGGCCGAACATCCCCAACATCTTCATCTTCAAGCTGATCATCTTCATCCTCCAATATTTCCACCACTTCATCATCATCATCATTGTTGTTGGTGTTGTTCATTTCCAAAAATGCCTTCCTTTTTTCCCGTTCAAGTTGTTTATCAATTTTGCTGATTTCAGCACCACCAAAATGCTGCCTTTTTGAAGATTGTGGCGCTGCTTGACCCGCTGTTGCTGAAATTTTAAATGGGGAATTTGTGTTTAAAATAAATTTAATAAAAAGTAATAAATTTGTTTTCTTCCTAAATCACCGTTGTGTTATTTATTTTTTTTATTTGTGTGAAAATTTAATTTAAAAAATTGACAAATAAACTAGAGGGAAAACTATAAATAAATGGACGCTATATTTATAATTTGATGGTCAAAGGTTAATCAATAAAAAATAGTTTCAAGAACTCTAAAATTAACCCAATAGGCAGCAGGGGCCAACGGCCAAAAGATATTATTTGCGTTTGCGTATTATAGGTTATTTATAGATATGTTTTTTTATGCAGCAAAGCACTCTTCACAGTCCTCGCGTGCTGTTGGCTGCTCTCTCATCTATTCCCTTTCTGTGCTGTAGCAGAGAAAGAGCCTAGTTCTTTAGATCTTTTTGAAAGCGTGAACCGTGAAGCGTTACTTTCTTCTCTGCTATAACAGCACGCGATGGCTGTGTGTGAGATTGTTGCATAAAAAAGATAAAAATATATATATTTTACAGTTTCAAATATAGTTTTGTTTATTCACTAATAATGGATAAATTTTTGCAGAAAATGATTTGCCAAAATTGCTGATGATGTGGGATAAAAAGAGAAGAATGGTGGGGAGAAAGTAAAAAATTTGACCAATCAATAAAAGGGAAAATTATTTCTAGTGGAGATTTTCTTCTCTTCCTACTTAAAAAACTAAAAAATTTTATAGCCAATATTCTAAAATATATATGTGCATTTTTAATAAAATCGAATCGGCGGAGGGTGAATGAACGTTTGAAAATATAGGACTGCTTTAAAAAATGATAAATCATGACTTGAATTTATGAATTCAATTAGAAATAGAATGAAGGGGCTCATCGTCATCATCAAAATTTTTAAAAATGAAATGACGAGGTAAATACTAACGTATAATAAATTTAGAAAGGGAGAATTACTTTCCAAAATGAAGGGTTTGCTATTTGGTTAAAATGTAGGTAAATGTGCAATTTTCCGGAAAAATAAATATGTGGCAAAAAATACTTAATATGCCAGTTTTGGCCAAAATTTTCGCTGCGCGGCTATTTTTGAGCGAAAATTTTCCTTTTTCCCTTTATAATGAGAAATTTTTCAAATTGGTCCTCCTTGGAAAATTTCTGGTTTCGTGCTCGCCTAATACCAAAATGTTTTTAGTAAAATTTCTGCTGAATTTTAGTTAACATTTTAATGTTTTAATAAAATTAAGTTTTAAAAAATGTAACCTCCTTCATCCTCTTGCTCTTCATTTGAATTCTCATCAGCATCGAATCAGTGCCGTAGCGAGGGGGGGGGGGGGGCAAAGGGGGGCGGGAGCCCCCTACGAAATGGAATTTGGGGGGGCGGAGCCCCCTACGAAATGGGGAAAAAAGTAAAAAGGGAACCCTTTTTTAGTAACAAATTTTTCGCTGCGCGGCCATTTTTGGCCTAAATTTTTCGCTGCGCGGCCATTTTTAGTAACAAATTTTTCGCTGCGCGGCTATTTTTGGCATAAATTTTTCGCTGCGCGGCCAAAAAATTGGCAAGTAAGGACTTTGCAAAAAAAATTTACACTCGTGCCCCCCACGAAATATTTTTCTGGCTACGGCACTGCATCGAATTGTCGTAATTGTATCAAATTCATCAAATCTGGCCAGTGAACTCTTCTTTGAATTTTCGGCTGAAATTATTTAAAAATTTTTTAAATTTTTGAATATCATTTTAAGTTTTTAAATTTCGTAGATGACAGGCAAGCCATATTGCAGTTTACTGGAAGGAAGGTAGGAAGGGAAGGGAAAAAGGACGAGGATGGTGATGAAGAAGAAGAAGAGATTAAGTTGAGGATGAGCAATGATCACCTTCATCATCCTTATAATTATCTTCCTCTCTTTCATCTTCCATTCTATCAGTAAACTGCAAATAGTACCCGCAAGTCGTATAATCTCAAGCTCAAGGTTTTTATTAGGCAATAGGCAGGTATTTTTACAATATCGTGGTGGGGGGAGGGGAGAATGACGAAGAAGAAGATGAAGAGGAGGATGAAGAATATGATGAGATTGAAAATGGTGAGGAAGAGTTTAATCAACTAATCTTCATCATCCTCATCAGCATCTTCTTCTTCTTCGCGTTTCGTCATCCCTACTCCTCCGATAATGGTAAGATAACATTAGGCATTTTGGTATCATAACCTTTTGCATATTGAAGCTAATCTAAATCTTCAATAAATCATTTAAAGTAGAGAAAATTGCGAGCCAAAGTATGTTCATGTTTTATTTGAGCTTAAGTTTATTTGATTTAGCTTTTCTACTCTTTAAAATGGCATATTGAAGATTTGCTAGATTAGCCGAATTTATAATTAATGTCCAATAAAACCTTGAGATTTATACGTGTTGATTTTGCCAAAGTTTGGTCGCATTAATTTTACTAACCTTTATTGTATTGTTTGTGCTTGTTCCCGCATCATTTCCAGTGCCAAACATTTGTCGATTATTGCTGCTCATAGAAAAATATTTAGCCAATTTTATTTGATTAAACCCTGAAAAATAGGAATAAAAAATTTTGTAAGTTATTAAATAGAAGACGCATTTATTAGTACAAAAACATGCGCAGATTCATTTAGTCCTTGTCCAAAAATAACAGATTATTTTTTGTACAAACAAAGGATATTTAATTGAAATAATAGGCGTCGTCACAAAATTTCTAATGTTTAACATATTAAGCGCTTATCAATAAACATTAGATATTTTGCATTTTTTGAAGTGATTTAATGATTGATTTTATTATTACGGCATTTTTTAGATTAGTTGTTGGTTTTGGTTGTTCTGTGTTTCTGTTCTTTCTATTTTCAACAAAATGGATAAAATGTCTCAGCTGGCGCTTCCTTTCTCTAAATAAATCAGGGACCGGTTTTAGACCTCAAAAATTTCGATAAAATTAATGCACATAATGCCAAAAAATCCCTGTCGCATAAAAATGCGAATAATATAAATGTTTAAAGGAAATAATTAAATATTGAATTAAATAAAGAAAATATTAAAATCAATATGATGACTCATTCTTTTCTCCATCTTTCTCCACAAAATCCATTAGCGGCTTTTCATAATCCATTGAGGCAAATACGGCGGATAATGGCGGATATGCTAATGGATGTCTTGAATTCACGTGGACAATTCCCTTTGTGATTTTGGACTCTCCCTTCGTTCTTTTTGATCCCCAGATTGACCCCTAATTTTCCCTTCCTTCTTTCCCTTTCAATTTTATGTCCACGTGCCCACCCCCACATTCCATTCCCGCGCAGCGGCACTATATAAAGCCGCCTTGTCCCCCCGGGGATCATACCACCCATTTTCATTCTTCCCATTGTTCCATCCCCATTTTCCCTCCCTTTTTATTCCTCATCATTTTTCAAACATTTACAACATTGAATAAACTTTTTATTCTTTCAACATTTTATAGGTCTTGGGTAATTCATCGGGGAATTCCTTTGACATTTTGGTGCAACGGCAACCAACGACTTGGGCCTTCTCAACAAGTGATTTTGAGGGTTTTCAGAGGAAAACCAAATTCAACAAATTTTTCAGCCTATTGCAAAGTTTTTCAACCGATTTTTGGCAAACCTCTGCATTTTTGGTGGCCAGTTCTACACACATTTGGGTTTTTGCCAGCAGACTACCTTCAGCAACCAATTTTTGATTTTGCCATCAGTTTTTGCCATCTTTTGAAGTGAATTTTGGGATTGTTTGGTTCCCAATTATTTCATTTTCAGTTTTTGAACAAATCCTGTGCCATCCGCAAATAGTTTGGACTAAATTTTTACCCCTTTTATCTCAAAATTTCCCTTTAGTGAGTGATAACCCTGCCATTGTTGAACGAAAGTTCCAGCTCCTTGTGGAGGAGACGAATTCTAATCGCCACAAACCTGGGCAAATTTGCAACTGCCGCTTTTGTGCCTTTGTTGACGAAGTGGATCAAAGGAAAAAGAGGCGCAAAGAATTTGAGGAGGAGGGCTCATCGCAACCGCCCGACGCAAAGAAACAGTATAGACTCTATCACCTTTTAAAAGCTTTTGATCACCTTGAATATTTTAGCCGCAATTGGCAAGCAAATCCAGTCGATCTGGTGAAACGAGGCGAGGACATTGAAGTATTGTCTAAAAAGGGCTGGGGAAATCGCTTTGCTGTTACAAATCGAATTCGTTCATACATTCAGGCGGAAATTGGCAAACCTCAAAAACCGGAGAAACCCGCCGATAGAATCATCAGAAACTCTCTTGGACTTGGCCGACAGCGCGCAACAAAGCCGATTGATCCAACTGATCCCTTGGGTCTTGACGAAATTTCTCCGGAACCGGTCATCACACCGCCACCAATTGTGCCGGCCCCCAAGGTACTGAAAAGAGAAATTTTCAGTATTAATTTATTAGTTAAGTCGAACAAAGCTGAGGCAAATCGCGGAGGGCAGTCGAGCGAAATTTCCGCGTCCTCGTCGGCAAAACTGAAGGAAGAGCAACTTGTGCGTTATAAGAAAGCCTTCTCAAAGATTGCCAAAATCATCGACACACTTTAAGGGAGCTTGTGATTGGTTCTGTCTTGCATTGATTGCCATTCTCCTCTTCACATTTTGGATTTTGTAAACTGAAAAAGAGGAAAAAACAAAACACAAGCAACAATTAATTGATAAACTTATCTAATTGAAATTGCCATATACATTTTTGACATAATAACATTCCATATACACATTTTATATAATTCTGAAAAGATAAATTTTATTATTGGGGTTATTTGAAACTGAAAAAAAAATGTCAGGTCCATTGCGTCAAATTATTACACCCACTGCCACCAGATTAAGTACTTACCTTACAGAAGCGGAAAATTTACCGGAAAATCGGAACATGAGTCAAGTAAAGAGGTTATTAAACAAAATTAATAGATCAGTAAATTTTCTGGACTGTAAAAATTTTGAATGGTCCGAAATTATGTCCTCTATGACAGGGGAAGCTAGGACCTTAGAAATGCAAGAATACAATAATTTTTTGGCAACTAACAATTTTATTGATCTAATAGATCGTGGTAAAGTTCAGGCAGTTGAGTTAGAAAATTGGATTGAGGAGAACTTACCTACAACGAATGGAACTAAAATCAGGTTACCTCAACTTTCATTGCCAACATTTGATGGAAAAATGGCAAATTGGGAGCAATTTTGGTCTGCATTCCAAGCAGCAATTGATGATGATTTATCTATTCCAAACGTTCAAAAAATGGCTTATTTGATTAGTTGCTTGAAAGGAGATGCCGAAAGAGAACTTAAGGGTTATAATGTGATTGGGACAAACTATACTCATGCAGTAAACCATTTAAAAAACCGATTTGGGAATAAAGAATCAATTAAATCCGCATTATTTGGGGACTTGAGGAAAATCTCATTTGCCAGCCAAAAAACCCCGGACATAAGGAAAATGTTAACAGAAATAAACCGAATTTTGAATCAATTAAAAGCATCCGGAGAAGAAATAAATAATAAAGCCACAGAAGAACTAATCCAACAGAAATTCCCTGGTTGGATACTACTGGATATTATAACACAAAAAAAAGGAATTCCTGAGTTTAATACTGAAAAACTCATCCTTTTAATAGATGAAATTTTAACCCAAAGGGAAACAGTCTGGGAATTAACCAAAAATTTCAAAAATACTAAATTTCAAAAGAATGAGCAAACCTTGATTGGAGAGAACAGTGAATCCAAGAATCAAAAAGGTCAGAACACTGATGGTAAATCTCGCCTTCCATGCGTTTTTTGTTCGGGAACTAATCATACTTCCAATCGATGTTTAAAATACAAAAATAAAGACATGAGAATTAAACGTTTATTTGAGCTAAAAAAATGTATGAAATGCTTTAAAGAGGGACATATATCCAAAAACTGTACTCAGAAAATAGAATGTAAAAAATGCAAGGGACCTCATTTTATAGCGGTTTGCGCAAAAATCAATCATGAGGAAATGAATAAAATGGGAAATTCAAGTGGGGGGAAGCAAAATTTCACTCAAAGTAAAGATAAAGAACCCTGGAGAAAAGGGATAGCTAATTGCGCTGAGGAAGAAAATAATCAGGAACAAAATGAGGAAAATACTCAGGAATCACTATTCCTAGAGGATGAGGCATTCGTAGTAGATGAGGAAGTCATCTTATCAGAGGGAAAAAATAAAGTAGTATTGATGAGTAATACTCATGAATTTAAAAATGGAATGCATGGTAATGGAGAAGAAGGGACAACATTATATGATCCCGGATCCACATCAAATTATATCACCAATTCATTGGCAAGAAAGTTAAAATTAACAATTTTGAAAAGGGAAAATACAAGAGTTAGTGGATATGGGGGAAGTCAATCCTCCTTCCAATCAGGTATTGTAAAAGTATATGTAAAAGGAGTTGATGAAAATTATTACCCGCTTTTATGCAAAACATCACCCGCTCTGGAAAAAATGCTCATAACTGTGACTTATGTCACTGATGAAAGAATTCCAAAAGTAAAAACACGAAAAGTGAAACCTGATCTGATGCTTGGGGTCATTGATTTTTGGAGGGTATTTGAACGTAAAAAGAGAATATCTCAAAGAACATATCGAATATTTACTAAATTGGGCGCCTTTGACTGCGGTGAAATGAAAATAGATAAGCCAATCACTTCTTATGCTTATGTAATGGAAGATGAATATGAAATTGGGGGAAAGAATCCTAAGGATATATCCTATCCTGGGAATTTCTGGGATTTGGAAATTTTGGGTATTAAAGAAAATCCGAATACTACTCGAATAGATGAAGAGGATGAAGCCATGAAACAATTTGAGAACAATTTAAGACAATTAAATGATGGCAGATATGAGGTCGCATGGCCATGGAAAAATGGAATACCGAAATTATCATCAAATTTTGGGAAAACATACGGAAGATTTATAAATCTATATGAAAAACACGGTACTAAAATTATGGAAAAATGCGAACAAATAATAAATGAGCAACTATCACTGGGAATGGTAGAAGATGCCCCCTTTGAAACTGGGGAATTGTGCCATTATATTCCATTCCAAGTAATTTTGAAAGAAAGTTCTTCATTTACTAAGGCTCGAATGGTGTTCGATCCATCAGCCAGAACCAGAGAAGGATTATCTTTGAATCAACAATTATTAACCGGACCGAATTTACTGCCTAAGTTAGCTGGAGTTTTACTCCGCATCAGGACCTATTCATTATTATTAATATGCGACATAGAAAAGGCATTTTTACAGATTGCATTGAGGCAAGCGGATAGGGATGCCAAGAGATTTCTTTGGGTTTATGACATAAATAAACCACCAAAAGGAAATAATTTGAGAATTTTGAGATTCTCTAGAGTTCCATTTGGCTTCGTATCATCACCTTTTTTACTCATTGCCACGGTTATTCATCATTTAAGGAAGTTTGATACTCCATTAACCCGAGAACTCATCAAAAATTTATATATGGATAATATGGCTAGTAAAGCCAATACAGTGGAAGAAGCGATAGAGAACTATCATAAAATCAAAGATATTTTCAGTAAAGCAAAAATGAACGTTCGTGAATTTATATCTAACTCTAAGGAAGTGAATGATAATATTCCTGAAAAGGACCAACATCCGGGGATCAAGGGAGGATTAATTAAATTATTGGGTGTTCATTGGAGTCCCAATGAAGACACACTACTGATTAAATTGCCTACTATCCCAAAAGCAGAAATTATTAGTAAAAGAAATTTGTTAGCATATATTCATAGTGTTTTTGATCCTCACGGGTTATTATCACCAGTAACAGTTTCAGCTAAATTATTATATCAGAAAGTTTGTAATAGAAAAGTAAATTGGGAGGATAAATTAAACGAAGAAGAAATGCAAAATTGGGATAAAATAAGTAAAACTTGGGACAGCTGCCATTATTCATTCCCTAGAAATATTGATTATGGAGGGAAAAAAGATTTGCATTGTTTTGTAGATGCTTCTATGAATTGTTATGCGGCAGTAATCTATCTTCGTTCTCAAATTGACAGCGATTTTATTAAATCGCATTTAATCTTTTCAAAAAATAGAATAAAACCACTTGATAAAAATTTAACTATTCCACGTTTGGAATTATTAGCTGCAGTCATCGGATTTAGAGCCGTAAAATTTGTACAACAAGAACTCAAATTGGTTATTGAAAATATCACTATTTGGTCAGACAGTCAAATTGCATTATACTGGATTGGTACTCCTTATAATGATAAAAAATTTGAGAATAATAAATTTGTAAAAAATCGATTGATGGAAATTCAAGCAGATAAGAATATAATATTTCGATATGTACCTACTAAGCAAAATCCAGCAGATATTTCTTGTAGAGGCTGTGAAACTATGGAACTCAGAACTAATAGCCTATGGTGGTTTGGACCTAAATGGCTTAAACAAGATTATTCCTATTGGCCAGCCATTATACAAATTGAACCGAAAAAGGAAACTAATGAGGAAGAGGATATCCACATTCATCAAAACGGTGAAGAGGATTCCTTTATCACTGAATTAAACTTTGAAAATTCAATCATTGACCCCTCTCGCTTCAGCTCATTTTGGAGATTGCTCTATACATTAATGTTTGTACTTAGATTTTGTAAAATGGTTGTTTGGAGAAAGTGCTCTAAATTGCCTTCAGAAATAGAAAGATTAAATAAAATTACTGCGGGAGAATCAAATATTTTAGTAAAAAGGAATGATGAATTCAAAATTGAAAAACCATTCACAGCATCAGATATAGAGATTGCTGAAAAAATACTGATCAAAGAAGCTCAAAATCGCCATCAGTTGACAGATCAAAGAAAAAAAGAATTACAAATATATGAAGATGAATTCGGAATATTAAGATGTAGGAGTAGATTACAAAACAATACATATTCTTTTGACTTTACAAATCCAATATATCTGCCATATAATGATCCATTCACTAAACTTTTAATATTAAAAATACATAACTTATTATTGCATGGATCGGCCTCATTAGTGCATTCATCACTCAAAAATAGATTTTATCTGGAAAGAGCTAGAAGCACAATAAAAAAGACACTCAAAGAATGCAAAGGGAATTGTAGAGAATTTAGAAAATATCAGCTTGAAAAAATGCCACCATATCCGAATTATAGGTTGGAAAAAGCTATAGTATTCGAATATACTGGACTTGATTTTATGGGACCAATTAACATGAAAAGAAATGGAGAACTCATTAAGGGATGGATATTATTATTGACATGTCTTGTCAGTAGATGTGTTCATCTTGAAATTGTAACGGACATGACCACCACTTCATTTCTAAATGCTTTCAGAATGTTCGTTGCAAGACGGACAAAGCCGAAAATTATTGTATCAGATAATGGAGCCCAATTCCGTTTGGGAAAGAAAGTCTTAGACTTATTATGGAAAAATCTACCGAACGATGAAAGTATTACAACATATATGGCTAATGAGGGCATAAACTGGAAATTTAATACGCCACTTGCACCGTGGCAAGGGGGAATTTTTGAGAGGATTAATGGACTTATAAAAAATTGTTGCAGAAAAGCATTAGGGAGAAAAATTTTGCAGGAAGATGACTTTAGAGTATTTATTTGTGAAGTTGAAGCAGTACTCAATTGTCGACCAATTATTCCAGTTACAGATGATTTGGATTCATTCGTTTTAAGACCGATCGATTTTATCTATCCAGGAGCAATGCCCGGATTACCCAACCACAATAATCCAGAAGATGATGACACATATTTGCCCAAAAATGCAGAAAGTGCAGAAAAACTTTTAGAAATCTGGAATAAAAAATCGACTACTATTAATAAATTTTGGGACATTTGGGCAGTCGAATATCTAAATATTTTAAGAGAACGTACTCAATTTCATAGACAAAATAATAAAAATTTAATTAAAGCTTTACCAAAAATTAATGAAATTGTAATGATTCAAGAAGATGATATGGTGAAAGGGACATGGAAAATTGGCAAAATTGTTGAAATTATTTCACCGAGAAGAATAGCTGTAAAATTGCCAAATGGCAATATCGTTCACAGACCTCCCTCTCTCCTTTATTCACTAGAAGTTCCGAGAGAAGCAGATATACAGGCATACGAAGAAGCAGATATACAAATAAGTGAAGAGGCAAATATTGCTACAAGAAAAACTAAGCTGAGGGGGAAGAACGTGCAAAAAGCACGTAATAGTCATTCGAATTCGAAAAAATTAAAATATGTTAATAATCCGCGAAAAAATTGCTTAACGTGTGGTAAAACTCATTTGAAAAAATTAAAGAGATTTAATCCCTTTGTAATTTGTCTAATGAGCCTTTGTTTTATCATATCCAATGTATTTGGGCAGAATCCAATGCTTTGTCCATCCACTGATTCCAGCCAATATTGGAGAATAGAAGATGAAATGTTGCCCTGTGCTAATTTTACAATCGATCCTCCATTACCAACTGTCCACACATTTGATATATATGAACCAAATTTGGACTTAATTAGCTTAGAAGCAGCTCATTGCTCAATAATTGAGGAAATTGTTCATTATAAAACAGACTTAGTAAATATTCCGCACTCTCATTACGAGTATAAAAATAAATCAGTCACTCAAGAAGAGTGTAATAGAATGCGGAAATTAAATAGATGTTCTGAAGGAATTTTGAGGGGAGAATATAATAATAAGAGAACCCAAAATCAACCAGAAGTAGATTTCACTTATTGGGAAATTGGATATAAAAATGCATCAATAACTAACTGTTTTTATACGAAATCATTTATATATGTAAAACCAGGCAGCAAAATTCTATCTTCACCTTTAAGTGAAATTAGTCATTGCAATTATCAATTAGGTACATGTACTCTAAAGGATGAATCCATATTGATTTGGGACGTAGATAATAAAGATGAAAGATTATGTAAATTAAGAAAGATAGCGAAGTGGACTGGGACATTTATGGGTGATATATGGCTTGCTGAAAATAATATTTTCGCTCTCTCTTTTACTTCAAGTATCCAAGAAATTAATGATTGTGATAATAAATTTATTATCACTAGTCAAGATTATGCTGTTCCAAAAATACAATATGAAATGATTAAGATAAAAATTAAAAGAAGACTCAAACGAACAATTACAGAACCACAGGATGGGATGGTTAAAGGAAGCCAATTAGCTGCAGAATTAACAGCAAATCAAGTTTTGTCCACCAATACCACAAGACGAGCATTCAATCACATAGCAGCATTAATTTGTTCCAAAGGAGGGAATGAAATAATTGGAAAAACATTCGGAGGGATGGATCCAACTACTTTAGCACGAATCACATTAAACAATTCATTTTTAATAGGAAAATGGGTCTCTAAAAATATTTTGGAGACAATTCATTGTTTGCCTATTCCTATTGAGAATATCTCGTTTGTTGCTTCTGAAAAATGCTACAATAGATTAAAAGTAAATGCCACAATTTTAGACAAAAAGATAGAAGCAACTCTAGATCCTAAGACATTAATTCTGACAGAAGAATATGAAGAAGTAGATTGTAAGAATAATAAATTAATATCATTAGTTATGGGAGAAAAATTAATAAGAGTGAATCAATTGACTGGAAAATATGTTGAGATTGAAGAAAAAAGAATTCATCAATTAAAACTGAGCACAAAAGACAGTAATAATAAGTTGGAATTGGAGCCCACAGTATTTTACAACTATATTATAACAAATTACACTGATCCCAGACAGAAAACAATGGAAATGTTTCAAGCCTATAGATTAGACCAAAGATTTGAAGAAAAGAAACTAGAATCGGAATTGAAAATTGGAAGATGGAATGAATATATGCATGAATCTAAGGAAAAACTCAATCATTTATTCCCATCATGGACAGGATTCGATTTAAACTATAATTGGAAAGAAATTTGGATATGTATAAGCTGTCTTTACAGTACATATTTAATTGTTATGATTGAATTGATTCCTATGATCATGATTAGAATACTAAGATACACAAATATTGATCAATATCTTAATAATATACTCCCTACTATCGGGGTAGATGATCATCCTACATATGAATTGAATATTTTGCCTTCAGAAGTCAATACACAGAATCATCAAAGGCAAAACAGACGAATAAGACGAAACTATATATTCACTCGCCGGGCGCGCAGTGTCGCATAAAAATGCGAATAATATAAATGTTTAAAGGAAATAATTAAATATTGAATTAAATAAAGAAAATATTAAAATCAATATGATGACTCATTCTTTTCTCCATCTTTCTCCACAAAATCCATTAGCGGCTTTTCATAATCCATTGAGGCAAATACGGCGGATAATGGCGGATATGCTAATGGATGTCTTGAATTCACGTGGACAATTCCCTTTGTGATTTTGGACTCTCCCTTCGTTCTTTTTGATCCCCAGATTGACCCCTAATTTTCCCTTCCTTCTTTCCCTTTCAATTTTATGTCCACGTGCCCACCCCCACATTCCATTCCCGCGCAGCGGCACTATATAAAGCCGCCTTGTCCCCCCGGGGATCATACCACCCATTTTCATTCTTCCCATTGTTCCATCCCCATTTTCCCTCCCTTTTTATTCCTCATCATTTTTCAAACATTTACAACATTGAATAAACTTTTTATTCTTTCAACATTTTATAGGTCTTGGGTAATTCATCGGGGAATTCCTTTGACAATCCCATTTTATCGAATTCGATAAATTTATCTAAATTCCGCACCATGGACCTCACAACCTGATAATACCGATGAATACTGGAATCTCGATGAGAGTACAAATTTGTATAGGGATTGTAGGTCTAAAACCGCCGGTCCTTCTTGATTAGAAATTATACTTGTTTCAATTTAATTTGTAAAAAACATTCAAAACAAAAATTTCAGAAATATGAACGCGGGAAGGCTATTGACATTAACTCGAAATTTTTCCAATTGCAAACGGCATAATGGCTATTTTCTACGATTCCACCGTTCAAACTACTCAAGCCGCGCATTATGCAAATTTCTATTAGTTGAAAACAATGGGAAAACCACAAATTTGCATATTCAAAAGCAACAGGTTTTTCTATAATTTTATTGATAACAAAAAATCTCAAAAATTGTTTTAAGTTCTTTTCATCTTCTCCATTCCTAACAGTGGGAAAAACGCCGAATGATTTTGCACTACAAAAACACCCAGCAAACGCAGATTTTTCGACAAAGAATTTAAGGTAAAATTAAGAAAAATTAAACTCTTAATTTTTAATTCAGCTACAATAAATTTACAACACCGAAAGCCAAATCGAATTTAACGAAAAGTCAAGCAGATTCAATTGAAACATTGCATATTGAAAAACTGGAATATATGCAACAATATAAAGGCCAAAATGAAACAAATATAATGCAGATTGAAATGAAACAGTTAAATAACACAAAATGGATTTCATTAATTTATCGGGTTCGTTTACATAATATATAATTTTACAAAAAAAAGCTTAAAATATATAGTTATTCTCCATCTGCAATGAATTCGCACAAATTTTTATACCCGATGATGCATATAAATTTGTCAAAGGAATGGATGAATTGATGAGCAAAGTTGTCGAGCAAAACAAGGTTCATTAAGAATTATTTAATTTAATATTTTGGTGATTTTTTGGTCGAAAAAAGGCAATTCAATAAATAAAATATTAATCATTATTAATGGAGGTCCATCAGTACCACATAAATATAAATTAAGGGGGGGGGGCAATGGGGTGCAAATTTTTATGAGCTTTTTTGGCCGCGCAGCGAAAAATTGTAGCCCAAAAAATTGTCCCGCAGGAGGAATTTAATTCGAAAATGGCCGCGCAGCGAAAATTTTTGGCCAAACATAGCTACGCAATAAAAATTTTGACAAATTTTGGTCTACAGAAGGGTCCCCCTTTCATTTTTCTCTTATTTTTTTCGAACGGGGGGGGGGCATGCCCCCTCTACCCCTCTAGATACAGACCTGTTCTATTGGCTTTATTAATTTTTTTTATTAGATTGGTGAAAATAATTTATTCTTACTTATAATTAAGACCTTTTTTCAGCCTCCAAACTCTCCCATATTCGTTGGAGTTAGAGGCGGTCTCAATTATGATTATGGTCTCAAAATTCTTCCATTCAATGGCCGATTGGAATTTAGAATGGAATCAATTACAACATCTGCAGATCCATGGCATAAACCAAATGATTTGTACATGCCAGTTCGATTGCTTCCATTGTTGCGCGATAGAATAGCCAAAATGCTGGTGGAATTTGATGGAACCGAACAAATTGGCCCACCTCCATCACCACTCCCAAAATGGATATTGGAAGAGGGTAAATAATTTTTGATAGAATTTAGTTTTATTATTTTCACAATTAAGATTATTTATTTAAGAAAATAAAAAAATATCTCTATTCAGATTCATTCCAGCAGAATATTGTGACATCCGAAGAGGACAATAAAGAACAATGGGAAATATCGCGAGAAGAAACATTAGATTTTAATGTCAATATCATGAACGAAAAGTATGATAGGCAAATTAAAATTGAATTACAACGAAACAAACGGGGCGATGAATTCATTCAAATTGTGCAGGTATTTACATTTACCTAAAATTAATTGGTCACTTAATTAAAATATAAAAATAACTTTTAAAAAGGTAACATAATTTTAGTATTAAAAATTATTTCGGAATTATAATTTATTATAATCCATTTCCGGAATGAAAATTACAATCGCAATTACAATTACACTTTTTCCCTATAAAAATTACAATTGCACTTTTCCCCAATAAAAATTACAATCGGAATTACAATTGCACTTTTTCCCAATAAAAATTACAATCGCAATTACAATTGCACTTTTTCGCAATAAAAATTACAATTGCACTTTTTCCCAATAAAAATTACAATCGCAATTACAATTGCACTTTTTCCCAATAAAAATTACAATCGCAATTACAATTGCACTTTTTCCCAATAAAAATTACAATCGCAATTACAATTGCACTTTTTCCCAATAAAAATTACAATCGCAATTACAATTGCACTTTTTCGCAATAAAAATTACAATCGCAATTACAATTGCACTTTTTCCCAATGAAAATTACAATCGCAATTACAATTACACTTTTTCCCTATAAAAATTACAATTGCACTTTTCCCCAATAAAAATTACAATCGCAATTACAATTGCACTTTTTCCCAATAAAAATTACAATCGCAATTACAATTGCACTTTTTTCCAATAAAAATTACAATCGCAATTACAATTGCACTTTTTCCCAATAAAAATTACAATCGCAATTACAATTGCACTTTTTCCCAATAAAAATTACAATCGCAATTACAATTGCACTTTTTCCCAATAAAAATTACAATCGCAATTACAATTGCACTTTTTCCCAATAAAAATTACAATCGCAATTACAATTGCACTTTTTCCCAATAAAAATTACAATCGCAATTACAATTGCACTTTTTCCCAATGAAAATTACAATCGCAATTACAATTGCACTTTTTCCCAATGAAAATTACAATCGCAATTACAATTGCACTTTTTCCCAATAAAAATTACAATTCCTTTCCTTAAAAATTTCAAAAACTTAGTATAACCTCCTTCTTAAATCTACAAATTGTTTTTCATTAATTTTTACTTTTATTTGTTAAATTCAACTTCATTTATTGGACTATTTAACATTTTTTAAGGAAAGAAAACATCCGCATATAAGTCCAATTCAAAAAATAAACTACATTAAATTTTAACAACTTAATACAATATTATTAAGTAATAGTAAATCGTAACTTCTTTTAGAAATTCAGCAAATTGGATTCTTCAAAGAATGTCGGAGAAGACAGCAACAAATCCGTCTATTTTCCACCAATTCCAATGCCAACGGATGCATATCGCCTGCTCGACGCAATGCACACCCTTTCAAATGATTTACAAGAAAATTGCCCTAATCTTCAAATTCCGGATGACATGCCTCTAGGGGTAAGTCCAAATATTCCTATAGCAAAGTTCAATCATTAAGGAAATATATTATTATATATATCATTTACAAAAAGTTATGTGATTTTTGAAATTAAAAAATCTTATTAAAAAGGATAACGAAAAATGAGGCTAAGGAAATAAAATTTTTCTATAAAAACCAAATATAAAATTTTAAAACCCTCCAAGAAACAATGAATTGAAAATTCAAAAATATTCATTAGATCCTAGAATTCAAAATGTTTGCGCGTTTGTCTTTTCGAAAAGATTTTTCAAATTTATTTAAGACACCAATATGTCGTCAAATAGTCAAAAATGGCCTTCTCTACGATTACAAATTGAAAATCTACATTTCACCAGCATCCAAGCAATTGGATTTTCGACTTCAAACAATAACAACCGGTGCATATAAATTCCATACATCAAGCAAATTATATGGGCCAATTCCAATGCACGTATTCAATTGGCTGAAGGAGAAAATGGCCGAATTATTGAAAAGGTATGCCAGATTTGATATTGATAATAAATAATCTGCTATCCGAAATCTTTACTTGGCAAAAATTGTTCCAATACAACATTTAAACAAAAAAAAATGAAATATTCACCCTAAAAATCCTCTATTTATTTAAATTTACCAATCCTTTTTTTCAGTTCTTCTTTAAATCAACAAGAACAATTGAAATTGAATAATGGTATGGAAGATTGAAATATTTGAAAAATGACTTATCTCTTTGATAATTTCAGTTAACGAAAAAGGACAAATTGCTTATAAAGAAGAAGCCAATAAAATCCAAGAAGGACTTATTCGACGCGAAACAGAATTCTATTGGCTGGAAACTGAGCCGAAGCCTAGGCTAATGAAAATTGAGTTAAAACAGGGCAAGAGTGGCAGAAAATACATTCGAATTGTGCAGCAGGTGTGCCATAGCATTCTTTATTAAATTAAAATGGAAATGGTTATTTTATTCAGAGATCTGAAAAGAATATTGGCGAAGGAGGCGGTGACGTTCTTTTCATCGATTTTCCAAATATTCTGGTACCAGAAGATGCATATCGCTTCCTTGATGCAATGCAAACAATGTCCAATGAATTACAAGAAAAACAAGCAGTCCTCTTGAGAGGAGAGAATAAAGTGAGCATCGAAATGATTAATTAATATCTTATTTTGACATATAATTTTTTTAAAGGGAAAAACATTCTTTTGACAAAGCATTTAGTATACTTATATGGAAATGGAAAGCTTAACTCTCATCAGAGAATAAGAGTCTTATTGGGCTATGAATTTTATTATTTTTATTAAGTCCTCTTACAAATAAAAATAAGAACTTAAATAATAGGGATTTGGATTAATACTTTGAAAAATCCTCTATTCGCTATTAATACAATTCAATACATAATATAATCATTTTAAGTCATCTATAGTCTGCCAAAAATTGGTCAAAGGCCTCAACTACGACTACAAATTGGAAATACATTTATGCCAAAATCAGCAATTTGATTTTCGACTTCAAACAATGCCAAACAATGCTTACAAAAGACATAAACCAAAGGAATTGCATGGGCCAATTCCAATCCATATGTTCACTTGGTTGATGGAAAACATGGCCGAAATATTGGATGATTATGATCAATTTTATAGAAATTAAATTCAAACAAATTGAATGGATTCTATTCTCATTGTCCACATATTCCTCTCGATTATTATTATTATTTTTTGATGTTTTTGTTGGATATTTAAATAATTTAATTTTTCGTTCCATCATTTTTTGACTTTTTTCCAATTTATCATTTTTAATTAAATAAATTTGTATACCTAGTTTTTAAATTTTCATTAATCCCCGACTTGATCTTTCCCCGTCCAATATCTACGACCACAAAAACGATCCCCAAAATGTCCCTTCAAAATTCGATCACCGAAAGCTTCCCTTCCCCTGTGGGGTCCCATCCTAATTTTGTTAAATAAATTACCGCTGGTAGCAGAAAAAACTAAAAAAAATAAACTAAACAGTCAATTCACAAAATTCCTACTAAAAATTACAAATTTTATGCCTTAAAGGTGCGATTAACGTAAAATACACCATTGGAAATATTGAGACATTAGTGTGATTCGCAACACAACTTTGAACTTTGATAGGTTGGCCGGCACTTGCGGACCCGACATTTGCGGACGAAACGGTCTAGTGCTGAAGGTGGTAAAGCTGGAATGGCATTGTTTATAGCAAATAATTAGTCATAAAATTAGCCTCAAGATGACATCAAAAGGTTTGGCGAATTTTGAGTATTCACCGAATTATGGCCAAAAAACCTTCAAAATCGCAATTTTAATTAAATCAACGGTTTTTTGGCCATAATTCGGTGAATATTCAACATAGACCAAAACTTTTGATGTCATTTTGTAGCTAATTTTCTGCCTAATAATATGCTATAAACAATTCCACTCCAGCTTTACCACCTTCGGCTCCAGAATGTCTCGTCCGCAAGTGTCGCAGTACGGAACTAAGGTTATCCTGGTTGAAGAATTTTGAAAATTTTTAATTTATATTTAAGTAGAAATTTTTAAAAATGGGGAAGATGGGGACGGGTGTAGAACTGGAAATATGCCTCAAGGAGGTAAGAAAATATTTTTAGATTTTAGCCGTAAATGTGCATAAGGATTTCCATTTTTGTCTATTTGTATTATTAGAATTGATTTTAATGAAATTTGAAATTAAAATATCTAAAATTAGGTGTTTAATAGTAAAGAGTATTTTGCATTTTCATATGGAAATTTTAGTGCAGGATTCATGCGTTATTAATTTGGAAAATATTTCAAAAAGATTAAAATTCAAAGAAAATTTAAGGGGAATAAAAAATTCCCCATTCCAAAAATTGGTATTAACTCCGAAACTCGACTCCGACTCCGAAACTCGGCTCCGACTCCGATAATTTATCAAATCGAATGCTGCCTTTTACACAACTTATGGAGGAAAAATGTTTGTGAGAAGCAAACAGCAGCTGAATGGAGAGAATAAGGGAATTGGCTTGGAGGCACCACACAATTTGTATACTCTATCGCTCAAATTCGCGCTTCTCTCCCTCGCTCTTTTTATTACAAAGAGCATCTCAATCTTATCCCTCTTCTTCTTTACTATTTCTCTACCCAACTCATCCAACATACACATACACATCCGCACCATAAGCCATTTATACCTGATGAAAAATGCGAATTTGGTTCTACGCTTCTACCTTCAAGCCAATTATTCCAATACATATTTTATTCAATCGATTCCTATCAATCAACAGCCATATCGGTCGATTGCATAGTCAATAGAAGAGCAAAAAAAACCTCGACTTTGGCATTTTTATTTTATTATTTTTTTCCCTCTACTTCCCTCACTACTCTTATCTTTTTCCACTTTTTTCTTTCTTCTTCATTTTTCACCACTACATTCGTTATCTTATATCTTATTTTTTAATTCGTTTCGATAAAAATTCAAATTCAATAACCCTTTTTTGGTTTGGTTGGCATCGGGCCATTAACTAGCACAAACAAAAGCTTAAATTTCGCTTCTCGTCCTATCTTCTCAAAATTTGAGAATTCGCACTCTCGATTTTAATGCCGCGCCTTGTCTTGGCTCTCTAGTTTTCATTTTCATACCTAATAATAATAAGACCCAAGGCGAGGAAAACCAATAAATCTTAAATTACACCCAAATCTCTCAAATTTCATTCAGAATTGTTGGAAAATATTAGAATTAGGTCGATTCCATTTTACAATTCACCAGAAAATACCACCAAAACGCGCACTTACATCTAATTAATTCGATCTAAATTCACCCCAAATGCTTTGGTTTGTTTTATTTTAATTCTGGTAAAAATAATTGAAGAAATTTGGACCAGTAAACATAAAATTGAGACTGTTTTCAACTTTTTATCCCCAAAATTAATTGGAGTTATTTAATTGAATATTTTTCATCAATTATTATCAATTTATTTTCAGATTAATCCAATAAAAAATCCATACAAAAATCATTTCAATATTTAACAGTTTTTCCGGCAACACAAAAAATTGCAGAATGAAAGCCGGCTGCTCTCGTCTCTTCGAACTTCGGCCCGATCCATACGACAAAACACAACGAAAATTTCTTCGGATTTGCTTGGTTTAAATTTATAATTTTTAAACATTTAATTTCGCTAATTTAAAGTTTGTGGACGTTGAAAATGCACCAGAATTGAGAGAATTTGTGAGGAATAGGGCGCTGGATGCCGCAATGATTCGCGCAGAATTGGTAACCTGGTTTATTTAAATTGGCTTTAAATAAAAATCCTCAAAAATGTAAAAAAATTATTTAGCGGAATTATAAGCACAAATTTGACTTCATTGTCAAAATAATTAAGCCAATCTTGGTTTAAGCCCAATGCCAACATTTACCATGATCCATGAACAGAAATCACACATACACTTGTAAATGTTGGCATTGCCCCTATACAAAAATAGAGATGGCTATTATGATATTAAAAATATAACAAATGCCTAATTCATGTTTAACAGCTACTAATTACCTTGGAAAACATTTTTTAGAAAAATTTTGGTGAATTAGAAGGAAGAATATAATCTCATTATATTTTCTTTTCATTTTCAATCCATAATTCCATTACATTGCAGATCCTTGAGCCATTTGTTCTTTTGGCCGCCGCCAATCGTGCTATCCACCAAGCAGCACATAATCGCATTTTCACCCGATCCTTGGCCGCCGAACTCATCTACTCCCTCTCACCGAATCGCAACATTTCCGAGTCATTAAATAGTTTGATTTTATTTTTAAAGAAATTATCAAAATTTTGGAACTCATTTAGAGTCCGAATTTTCTTGAATTTGGATTTTAAACACAAATATGTCAACTATTTCAGTGGCATATTTAAGCCGGCTTAGTAAAGGGAACAATGTCAAAATTTACAATTGTGTTCCATCGGTAAATTTTGGCTTTCGTTAGACTTACACCAAGATAGGCCTAAATTTTGATTCCTGCTGGTTGGGCAAAATGGAGTGATCTAATAAATTCATTTAACATTTTTAATTGAATTAAAAGTCAAATTTTGGGTCAATAACTCCATAAATTAACACAAAATAAATAAACCGTTGATTAGGAAGAAAAAATAGAAATATCTCCAGAATTTTTGGAATTAACATTTTGAAAAAAAATATTAATTCAGATTTTTATAATTATAATTTCCAAAATTTTCAGCATTTGGCATTGCGGAATTCAGCAAATCACTTTTGGTGGCAATATTCGACGATGTGAAAGGCAAAAAGATGATCGATGCGGCCAAACGGATCAAAGGTAATCCGGTCCCGCTGGAACAACTTCGAGTAATTGCCGATGAGGCATTGATAAAACAGGCAAGAGGAATTTTTATTTGTTTAAATAAACGCAGAAAAAATTATGTATTAAAAGCAATTTTAGAGGTTAGATAGAAATTAAGGAAATGCAATGTATAAATTTGGTATTCATTTTTCCAACTAATCATCTTATGCCAATTTTGTTAAACACTTGAATATCACAAAGTCTGTTTCGATTTGAGATTTGAGAAATTCGATTCAATCTAAAAACCAAATTTGGATTTTTTTTTTAGAAAATAGGAGGAACCGAAACCGATTTTCAAACCGACATCTTTGTAAGACCTTTTTTGGACCTTTCTACTTAAACTAAGCTTAATAGGACATTTACCATGGATTAGGTCAAACTCACATTTAATAAATGTTGGTATTGCCCTCCTTGCTGAGATGACCAAATATGACAGAAATAAGGGGCTTAACATTTCCCAAAAAATATTTTTTGCTCAAAATGAACTAGTCTAATTTTGATATTTAATAAGTTTTAGGTTAAATTACAAGCTTTTATAGGCTTAAATAAAGTAATGAAAAATGAAATAATATTTCTTTAAATATTTTTATTAATTTTTTCCACTCCAACAGATTTACCAATTGAACAGCCCGGAATTGAATGGAGCCTCATTGAGTGATCAAATTGTAACCCGGATAGTCAGCAAAGATATTGTTTGAATTGAAAAAGAAATTTGAAAGAGGACAAACAAGAAAATCAGCAGGAATTTTCCAAAATAAATGATGATACTCGCTCGATTTTAACCAAAGATTCGAATTTGAATATACGTTTGAAAAAAACTAAAAATTAAGTAATCCATTAGTTAATTTTATAGTGCTGGTGAGCATGAATTTGTAATTTCGTTCGATTTTTGATACTTTGCCATTTTTCTAACAAATTTTCCTCTTTTATGAAAAAAGCTAATGAAGGGATTTAGAGCCATTTTTGGTAAAAAATCTTTTTAATTTGATTATAAAGATGGCAAAATATCAAAAATACATGTTCCAAATTCATGCTTATTAGCGCAATGAAATGCCAGTAAAAAATTTATAGAATTTTTTAATTTATCCGATGAAACCCCCAATTCTTTGTCGTTTGCCCCTAATCCTCCCACCATTTTTTTCCAACTCTTTTCATTAGTAAAAATGCTATTCTTTTGGGGCCTGACCAAACCAATTTGGTGACGCCCTCTTTTTGTTGTCATTTAAACATTTTTAGTAAAATTTTGAAATAAATATGTTTTGAAAATTCTCTTGGTCCTCAATGGATATTAAATTTTAATTGGTTTATACACCTAATATTGTTTTTTTTTTATTAATTTAATTAAAAAGATGATTTTAAAGTATTTTAAGCGATCTTCCCTAATTTGTTATCAAAGTGGACTATTTCAAAAATGGCCTACTCAAATGATGAAATCAAAAATGACAATAGACAACAGCAGCATGAAGTAGAGGAAAATGGGAAAGCCAAACGATTGGTCTGGATTGACTGCGAAATGACAGGACTTGATTTGGAAACGCATCGACTGGTCGAGATTGCCTGCATCATTACTGAGCCAGATTTATCGGTGAGTAGTTTTCATTAAGTTTAAATATTTAATTTGCCAAAAAACACTAAAAAGGCCGAAAGATGTTAACAGTTCAGTGATTTATCCTATCCCCAAATTTTAGATCAATTAGATAGAACTCTTCAAGACATAATCATTTGATTATGTTTTTGATTTGGGTTTATCCAATTCTAACTTATAGTTTTGAATTAAAAATTGAAAAATTGGTTGAAACTATAATACCCCTTAATTTGACCATTCCATTAAACTTTTATACCATTCGATGAGTCTTGAAAAACTATATCCAATAGTTGATATGATTCATCATCATGAATGTAGGACAAACCCTTTTAAAATCTTATTATTTTTGCGTATATTTCTTCCAATTCATCTATCATGAATAAATAAATTTATTAAGGTTGTTGCTGAATTTGGCCCTCTCACAATCAAACATCCACCGGAAGTGCTCGAGAATATGAGTGATTGGTGCAAGGCAACCTTCGCAAAGAATGGTCTACTTGAACGCATCAAGCGCGAAGGTATTGTTGAGGGTGAGGTCGAAATGAAGGTACAGAAATCATTTTAGAAAATTATAAATAAGTTTTTTCCAGGTGCTCGAATTTCTCCGCACACATACTCCACATGGGAAATGTCCATTGACTTGGAACAGTGTTTATCAGGTGAGCTCGGTTTTGCCCATTTGCATATCTAGGGCTTGCAAAAAATAAAAAAACAGGCGGAATTATTTTGGGGAAAATAGGCGGAATTATTTTGGGGAAAATAGGCGGAATTATTTTGGGGAAAATAGGCGGAATTATTTTGGGGCAAAACAGGCGGAATTATTTTGGGGCAAAACAGGCGGAATTATTTTGGGGCAAAACAGGCGGAATTATTTTGGGGAAAATAGGCGGAATTATTTTGGGGAAAATAGGCGGAATTATTTTGGGGAAAATAGGCGGAATTATTTTGGGGCAAAACAGGCGGAATTATTTTGGGGCAAAACAGGCGGAATTATTTTGGGGCAAAACAGGCGGAATTATTTTGGGGAAAATAGGCGGAATTATTTTGGGGAAAATAGGCGGAATTATTTTGGGGAAAATAGGCGGAATTATTTTGGGGAAAATAGGCGGAATTATTTTGGGGCAAAACAGGCAGAATTATTTTAGGGCAAAATCACATCTTTTAACAAATTTGTTATTTTTTTTCTTATTCCTACAATTTTGCATTTAAAATTAATGTTTTTTTGTTCAGGATCATCGCTTCCTTCGCCGCTATATGCCAAAATTTTGCGATCATTTGAATCCTTCAATCATTGTGGACGTCACAAGTTTGAAGCGAGTGATTCGAATTTGGTACGAGAATAGTGAAGCATGGGAGAAATTGCCAACCAAGAAGGAAAACCATTTGGCATTGGATGACATCCGAGAAAGCGTTGCAGAACTCCAATATTACCGTAAGAATTTCTTTGTTGCCTGAGGAAATTTGCAGCAACAGTTGAGAATTGAGATGATCTCATTGATATTGCATATTTATTTATCATTTTGTTTTAATTTATTGTTACATTGGATATTGTTTATTGTCATAAAGCGAATAAAAATGATTTTACTTTTAGTCGATTTTCCCAAGCCACGGAAAAATTTACAAAAATAACTAAGCAAAAATGATATTGAGCATTTTTCACAGAAATGAATGCTCCAAAATCATAATGATTCACCCATAGGGACTAGGGAGGAGAAAATTAATTAAATTTGGGCAGAAAAGAACTTGAAGCCACATTTAGAGACTAGAGACGAGAATTTGAGATTTAACGATAAGAAATCAGAATATATAAAAATTATAATTAAAGAAAAAAATTATAAAATGAATAGTGATTTTGAATTTCGAGTCGAAGTCTAATGAGCTTAAAACAGAAAAGCTAGCCAAAAAATCTCATGGCTTTTTGAAAAATAATTTTATTTCAGCATAACCAATATTTCTTCTGAAATTGCCCCTAAACCCGATTACTCATTTTGTCCCTGAAAAGGGCGCTCATATAAAAGGCCGATATTTGTGTATTCCTTTTTATATCAATGCAAAATATTCGTACATCTCCTCCTAGACACACCCTGTAAATATTATCAAAATTAAGGACAAGGAATAACTTGAATTGATATATGTGGAGAAATTTTGGAATTTTGTTAGTTTTTGTTGCTGTTTAATCGCCAATATCGATCAGTGTTTTGGTTTTCCAAAAATCCCATAAATTTTCAACCAATCTCTTTTATTTTTCTCTGCCACCATTTTCCGTGTAATGCCATATTTTGTTCATCTCGTTTGGTGAAAATCTCTGTATTTGTCTCCTACCAGCCGAGTTAATGCCAGCCGGGTGTCATGGCAATTATTTTGCCAAATTGCCGTCGCTAGGAAGAGTCGTGTCTTTGAAGTTGAAGAGTAAACCATGCACGGCGCAAATATTTTCTTCTCCTTCACATTTTTATGCGCCTTGCATCAATGCCGCAGTTGTCTTATAGAAGCCCAGTGTATCGTTTTTGATTATATTAAAAATATGGCTGAGGGGCAATTATCTTCCCTAGTACTACTATTTCCTATAGGAAATCACATACCTCTATTTCACCTTGGCAACCAAATTCAGCCTTTTTGTTATAAGGATTTTTTATGAAATAATTTACAGAATGACATTCAATAAAGAGTAAGCTTGAATTTGATTTCTACTACGAAAAGCAATTTACAATCTCGGGATGGCAGATTAATGGCCAATTTCCACCTTTATTCTTATTATTGTTTATTTGCGTCCAACCAAATACAATATTTGCCAATTTCACACCTATGCTGCCTTTCAATATAGTATTAAGCCGATGATTGCTAATAGGCTATCAAAATTCCACATTACTATTCTCTAATCCATTGTCACTCCAAATTCTCCAACTAGTACTACAAATATATTTTATTTAATTTTTAATTCTTTTAAATAAAATATATATCACTTAAAATCTAATTAATTAATCCAATAAATCATAAATTCTATATTGATTGTGATTAAATGATTCAAATTATTGAATGATTTAATCAGACTAAGCTACTTACATTTTGGATTGAATTAAAATTGTCGCATTCTTTGTATTTACTGAATTTTATTTTTCTTCTACATTCATTTTATAAAAGCATTTTCGAAAAACAAAATGAGTCAAGTGTATTGCTTGATTTGTCGTCAAATGCAGCAAAAAAAACACTTTTTTGGCACATATTTCTGAACATATAAATTATAAACAACATCAATGCCAAGATTGCGAATTCGATTCAGTGACGGCTGAGGAAATGGCCGATCATGAGAATGCCAATGGACATTTTGGTCAAGTTAGTAAAAAATTTTAAACAAAATATTTAACTTTTTTAAAATATATTTCTGTGATACCGTAAAACATTTTTAAATGAATGAGGAATTACAATCCTGACAGGGAATGAAGAATTTTTAGAAGTTTTGGAATTAAAAGCTGTTTTACGGTTAATCTTTGATTTTTAAATTTCCTATTGATTGTCTAATGGTTTGATAATTCTTATGGGGTATATTAAAATCCATTTGGTTGAATCTTTCTTATTCTTTTATGATTCATGATCGAGAGTAGGGACCCGTTCCATTCAACAATATAAAAACGGGATTATACTATATAAACTTTTTTTGAAACGGTATTTGCACAGATAAATGAAATTAAAACGGTTACATATTCGGAAAATTAGACAAATTTTATCAATCTTGTTTAATTTTTGACCGATTTTATTCAAATTAAAGCGAAGACTCATTGCCGAATGGCGAAGAGTAGAATATTGAAAGGAAAAATAGTAGGGAAGATAAATTGGATCGAAAATTTGTTTATATTTAGTTAAAAGTTAAGGTCTAATTTTTCTTGCCATATACTATTTCCCAATTATGTTGATAAAACATAAAATTACATTATAATTAAAATTCTTTCAAAAATATGATAATTTTATTAGTGTAACTTTAATTTGAAGGATATTTTTGGTCACAATGCAGAAAATTGGCTGATTTAAAAAAAAATACTACTTCAATAATAATTTATACTAAAATGAGGATGCGATTATTTTAGATTATCTTTGGCCTAATTTAACAAAAATAAACATACGAAAATCACATTTTCTAGAATAAAACCTTTCTTAATTAAATTAAAAATAATGAATAATGAAAAAGAACCTTGATTTCATTATTTAATATCATATTTTTAAATGAAATTAGTAAAATTCATATAAAAATTTAGATTGACAATAATTAAAAAATTATTTTACTTTTATTTTTTGAGAAAAAAATTGCATACATTTTTCATTGTTTTGCCTTTTTTTGAAAAATTTGAAGAAAAATTTTGAAAAAACTTAATGCACTAAAATTTGACTCATCCTTTCTCATTTGTTTATCGTTTTTTAGAGTGTTAGCAACCCATATATGAACCGTGTTTGTCGATTTATCTATAATGATTGCGATTATGCCGAGAAAAATGGAGGCTTGGAAAAAGTATTGAAAAGTAGAATAATCAGAGTCAATGAGGAAGAGGCAAATGTTCAGACAACAAGTAATAATCCATTGCCACCGGCTGTATTTACGCAATCTATAAAAACAAATTTGATTGCACAAAAAAGAAATTCAATTTCATCTGTTGGAAGCCGTAGCATTCCTTCAATAAAAGAAGAAGAACGGTAAAAACTAAAAAGAGTAAAATCAAAAATTCTTCATTTATTTAAATTTTAAATTAATTAAACTAAATGAAATGACTTTAAATTACTAATTTTCTCCTTTAAAAAAAAAAAAAATAAATGGAAATAAATGAATTTAAAAAAATTAAATTATAAAAAAACTTTTTATTTAAAAATCGGCGATTTTTTTGGTTTAAAAAATTGATCAAATCAGATATCAGTAAGATTTTTATGCTTCTAGAACTAATAATCATAAATCTAAAATTAATAGGTCCAAAATTTCACTATGGCCAAAATATTTCTAAAAATGATTTTTTATCATTTTTTATAAATTCATTTTTTATTCTAAATTTATTTTGTAAAATTAGCAATTAGAATTTAAATCTTTTTTAAAATATTTAAATATGATTTATAATCTCATTTATTATAGTAATCTTCCACCTGAAAATATTTTGTCTACATCATCATCTTCTATTGAAGAAGTGCCGATGCTGAATCAAGAAATTGAGCAAGACAATACTGTATGTTGATCCCTTTTCAGTAATATGAACATTAAAAATTGGAATGGTAAATTCCCCTTCGTTTTAATTGCATTTCATAAAACTTAAAAATTTTGCTCTTGAAATTGAAACTCATATGAGAGAAAAAAAATACTTATTAAATTTTTTCTATGAATAAAATTTTTGGAATATGAAAGGATCGAATAGGATGTTCATTTTTAAGCAATTGGTTGGATCCTAAGAAATGATTTGATTTTTAACAAAAAATAATTTCGCCAGGTTAAATGATTTTCGAAAAACCTTTTTTATTTTTTACTTTGGCAATTAAGTGATTATTTTAATAATTTAATGGTTCCAGGCAGTGTTGTCCAAATGTCAAATTTCTCGTCATTCGTCTCGTCCTCGTCTTGGCCTTTTTTACCCCTCGTCATTCGTCTCGTCCTTCGTCTTGGCCTTTTTTACCCCTCGTCATTCGTCTCGTCATTTCGTCTCTGAGACAAGGACGAAGACGAAAAAACGTTAAAAATCGTCTCATTTTTCGTCTTTTTCTCGTCATTTTGTTAATTTTTTTCGTCATTTTCTCGTCATTTCGTTGATTTTTGCGTCCTTTTTCGTCATTTTGTTCATTTTTTCGTCTTTTTCTCGTCATGCCCCTTTTCCCTCTCGTCATTCGTCTCGTCTCTCGTCTCGGCCTTTTTTACTCCTCGTCATTCGTCTCGTCTCTCGTCTCGGCCTTTTTTACCCCTCGTCATTCGTCTCGTCCTTCGTCTTGGCCTTTTTTACCCCTCGTCATTCGTCTCGTCTTTTCGTCTTTTTTTTTGAGACGAGACGAGGACGAAGACGAGGACGGGACGAATGACGAGGACGTTTGGACAACACTGGTTCCAGGAAATTGATAATGGAATGGAGTCTATGGCGAATTTACCAAATAAAGTTGAAATTGATAATGAAGAAATGAATGATGGTAACAAAAAAAATTTGATAATGAAAATCGGAATAAGTAATTTCTATTCTAGAATATTGGCGATATATTGGGATATATTTGCCATTTGGCGATCTGGCACAATTGGAGGAAATTCAATCTTTCTATAGGGTCTTAAAAAGATCATATTCAAAAAATTATATGCATTTGTATTGCCATTATAAACATGAAAAAGGCAAGTGTCAATATACAATGCGATGGACAAAAGAAACGGGAATTATGGAATGCAAGTACAAGCATTGTCATGAAATGTTTGAGGGTTAAGTATTGCATCAATTAAAAATAATATTTTTAACAGATCTGAAATAAAATTAAAGAAATGCCGGTAAGCTCCTCTGAAAATGATATCATTTTTCTTCATTTTTTTTTATCAGGAAATGCAATTTTGAATGCATTAGCGCGGCCATTATGAAAAATCATTATTTGCAAAATCACAATGGTTCTCTTCTTCCCTTTTCTCATCAATTTTGTCAAATTTGTAGATATGCTATATCCAAAATGCTTAAAACATAAACCCACTTTTATTGATGGGAATAATAATGGTCATATTCAGCCAAAACATGCGAGTAAAATTAAAAAGAAATGCCATTTGCAAGAACTGCAGCACAGATTGGATGTAATCATACAGGGATAAGGGCCACAAAAAATGAAAATTTAAAAAAAATGTGAAGAGAAAAGATTAGATTTTTATATTCGGTTGATCAGCAAATTTTTTCACCCCCAAATTCACCCTCAATTACCCCCAAATTTGCGATAAAATTCTAAGCCTTAAAATAATTCTTTTCCATCAAATAATTATAATTTTTAGGTAAATCAAATTAAAAATTAAAAAAATTTTTTTGAACCTTATGACAGATATTTGACAAATTAAGTAAATGTGCCTTCCTCTAATACCAAATAAAATTAGAAAATAATTTTTATAAACAAATTTGGTATTTATGTATTTATTGGAAATCTTTTATCTAAAATTATTCTAATAATATTTACTGTTCCAAAAAAATTAATTGCTGTTTATGGCTAAGTTTTTTTCTCAAAAAACATTAGAAATAGAGGAAGTGAAACATTGCCATAATGGATCGTTGGATCGTAATAACATAATCTCCATTTTTGATGAAAAAAAATTTTTTTGCTAAAAATGTATTTATGTTTTTTCGATGATGAAGAATGAGAATTTTGAATTTTAACCGCTTCAAACTGTTTAAAAACCGGTTTAAATTTTATTTCTCTTTTAGCCTTTAATTAATAAATAGGAGGCTGTTGATTCAGATTATCTCATTGGTCTTCAAAATTGAGCATAACAATTGGTTCAATAACCGGTTTAAAATATTTTTCAGAAAAATTCAGAAAAAAAATTATGAAAACAATTATTTAATCATTATCATCACGTTTACAGGGGTAAGAGTGAATGTGAAGATGATGATTAAATAATTGTTTTCATAATTTTTTCTGAATTTTTCTGAAAAGCCAAAAATTTTTAAAATATTGGAAATATGGAGTGGTCAATTCAAAATCAATTCTAAATTCAGATTATCCATCATGGAAAACTCCTAAATACAAATTTTTAAAAAAATAGAATTTCTTTTATCAAAAATGAGGGATAAGAACCAAAGTATTTATTTCCCCATTGAGGTAGCGCTTGGCGGAAGAGCATAAATAACTAATAAATAAATTTTAGACTTAAGTATTGATTTTTGAAAATTTTTATTTTTAGATTCAACTCAACGAGTCACTTCAAATGGTATATGATTTTTGTGAATTATAAAAAAAATAAAAAAATTCCCTGAAACTGATGATAATTTAAAATATATTAAGGTTCCATCTACATCAAATTTAATAATCGGAGGATTTTCTAAAGAGCAACCAAAAAATGGCCAAAATAATAATTTGACGCAAAATCAGCAGGTCCTTAATAAATATTCAAATTAATCTTAAATTAAAATATTTAGTCAAATTCTATTCAATTAAATGGATTGCCTGAAAAACTAAACAGACAAGTACTTAATCTTTTCAAATAATTTTGAATTCATTGAAAAATAATTTATATCCACTTTTTTCTAAAATTAAATTTTTAAAAATTATTTTCTATGTTTATTATTACATTTATACAAAAATAAAAACATTCAAATAAAATTAATTTCGAAATTGGTGGCCAAAATAGTGAATGCCCCTAAGCAACAGATTTATGAAGTGAAGTTTATGGCAACGTTAAGAAATGATATACTGAAATATATTGAACTTCAAGTTGCTTGAGGAGGATGGAGGAGGTATCTTTAGGCTATAGAGACCAGAATCAGGAATATTTCTAAAAAATGAATTTAGTAAATTAAAAATTGATTTTCTTTCTGTTGGCAAATGATTTATTCTAAATAAATATTGAAAAGAGGATTTTATGAATAATTGGCTTTATTGCATTAATTAAATTTTATCAATCAATTTGATAATACTATAAATAAGAGCATAATTAAATTAAAAAATTTTATTTATCGCTAAAAATTTTAGAGATAATAGTAATTTTATATTTTATTGGTGTGCAAATTCACTTATTCCATGCGATCTACACTGTTAGGGTAATTTCATTTCGAGTTATATTTAAAATATTTCACATTCCTTTATTATAGTAAAATTTTGATAAAAATGTATTTTATATTTCCAGATAATTTGTCTCTCGTCCTTTCGTTCGTTTTTTAATGCGAATTTTCATTATTTTTTTGTAAATAATTTTTAAAATAATTAAAAAGGCTTGAAAAAATTAAAATTTGAATAAAATTTGCAATCTAAACTTAAAATTCATTTTAATCTTTTAGAAAATTTTAAAATTTATAATTGCAGACTCATTCAAAAAGTTGCTTCCAAATATTATTCTAGTTTTTTCATTTCCAAAATTCCATACAAATTTTTCCAAAAATAATATTTTAATTGTAAATGACATTGGCATTATTAGTTTGTTGGACTGCCACAAATTGGCCAATTGGATCAAATCGACATTATCATAATTAAAATTGATGATTCAACAGGTTGTGATTTGTGATTAGAAAGATTTTTGCAAATAATTACAATTTAATAATCATAATTCAAAGTCAATCACAAAAATTCTTTAATAATTCATCATTAATAGCTTCACAAATCGAAATTGATCATATTTATTATTGCCTTAAATATTCTGCATTTTGTTCTTACCAACAGATGATCAAAAAATTCTAAATTAATTTAAAAAAACTGAGATGTCTTTTCTTTTAATAAAGAATAGATTAAAAGTAATTTATATAATTAAAAATGGAATGCCGTAAAAATTATCTAAATTGATAGTTTTCACATATGGCATTAAATCAAAAAATGCTCTCAGTAAACTGATAAAAGAATTGCTAATTAATTTATAGATCCCATTTATTTAAATTAAGAAATTATTTATTAATACAATTTTTGAAGTTTTACAAAATCTAAAAATAGCATTTGGGTGAATCAAAATCAAACTATTAATTATTATTAAATAAAATGGGTATTTTGATTTTTGTGAATGTTATTAGTCATCATTTTATTTTCTACATAATTTCGGTTCATCTTCATCAGAATTCAACTTTCGGAGATTTTGCCGTCTCTCAATTTGGTGAGCATTTCACGCAATTTCTCCGCCTCGTTTGGCAAATATGATCGAGACAGCTTCTTCTGGCCCAAACAAACTGTGCGAGCAATGGCGTCGGTGACTGAATTGGAAAAATTTTTATTACAATTTGTTAATTATCGAGAATTAAATTTCGAATAAAATGCTTTAAAAATATTTTTCATATCAAAAAATAACCATTTTTATGGAGATGAAATAGAACTGGGATATAAAATGGTTTCTTTATAAATTCTAAAATTATTTTTTTATGGAAAAAATATATGGCCACAAAAATAGCCAATTTTTTAATTATTTTTTTCCCGTTATTTAAGTATTTGTCCAATTTTTATTCTAATTTTTATCAATTTTATCGTTATGTTCTTATATTTATTTTGTTAGAATTTAAAGCATAAAAATATCATTTTAATTTTAATTTACATTTTATTTAAAAATGTGATTAACTCTTACCAAGGTATGGATCACAATTGGAACTTGGACGACGATCCTCAAAATAGCCCTTAAAAAATTTTTTAAAATAATTTTTAATTTACCTAAAAAACTTACATATCCATCTAATTGTGTTTGTCGAGGAATGCCTGAAAATATAAAAAAATATTAATTTTTTATAAAATTAGGAGGAAATTGTAAATATTTAAAAATGAAAAATGTACTCACGAACACTGCAGTTTCGGCCTGCTACCTAAAAATTAAAATAACTCAATGATGAATTAAAATGCCATTAATTGAAACATACCGAATAGCTGAATTTGTCAATTGCGGCTGTCTCGTGCTGTCCGGTCAGACGACGTTCATTGTCCTTTCCGCCACTTGGATCGTAATAGGCAATCTAGTGGTAATAAATAATTATAATTTAATAGAAATATATTTGACAATAAAATATGTTTATTTCCATATTAATATGTGTTTAATTGAAAATATTCACATGAAAACGTATTTTCGTACATTTCAAAAATAAAAATGTATTTCACCGAAAACCATTCAATGTGTTTGTTGACATTAATAGGAAAATGTGTTTATACGCAAATATATTCCACAACAAAATGTGTTTCAATGAAAAATACATTCCCAACAATTAACAAAATGTATTTCATTGAAAACATCTTCATAACAAAATGTGTTTTCACTGAAAATACATTTTAAATAAACTGTATTTTAATGAAAATACATTCCTCAAAAAATATATTTCACTCAATATTCTCTAAAACTTACATGTTCATGATGGGCATGAGCCAAGCCATCCTCAATGGCTGATATAATGTGCGCATATCCTCCGGGTTTGCGCATTTTCTCCGTTGAAAAATTTGTGTGGCAGCCGGCACCGTTCCAATCTCCTTCTTTCGGTTTTGGATCCAATGAAATATCAAGCCCGAATTCTTCAGCAGTGCGATGGAGGAGGTAACGAGCAATCCTGTAATTTATATAAATATGCCGCAATCCATTTCAATTCAAATCGAATTTTTAACAGACAATAAAATTTTTGGGAATTCTGTCCTTAGGGTTCAAAAATTTTCCTTATTAAGATTAGCATAAATAGTAGATTGGTTGGATAAAATGAAGGCCATTCGTGATTTCCCAAATTATCCCTTGTTTTCAAAATCTATCTTACCAAAGTTGATCTCCCATTTCGATGCCTTCGCATGGGCCGACCTATAATTAAAATAAGATAATTAAAATAAAATAATAAAAGAGAAAAAATTTTTCACTTGAAATTCCCACTGTCCAGGCATCACCTCACCGTTTGTGCCACAAATATCAATTCCAGCATATAAACAAGCCCTGAAGAAATATCAGTTTAATTTTGTTGTGTTAAATTCCTCGGGGTCTTTACATTAATTTTCGAATAAAAACATTCTAATTAGAAATGCTATTGGAATGTTTATATATTAGTCTATAATATTGGTAGAATATCTCAGTAATTCATTCTGACCTATTTTGCTTTTATTTTATATAGTCAAAAATTATGGATAAATGATGTTTAATTTTCTAATATTATTTGAAAAATCTATGAAAAAACTACCGATAATGCGCTTCAACAACATCGCGTCCATAAGCCTTAGTTGCACCAATTCCACAATAATATGGCCCTGCAATAGTGAAAATAAATAAAGAAATTTTTTAAATGTTGTTCAAAGAAATATTCATAAATTTTTATTTAATCCCACCTTGAGGCCCTGGAAATCCGCCCTTTGGCCATCCAAATGGAGTTTGCCCATCGGCATGGAAAATTGTATATTCCTGCTCCATGCCAAACCATGGATGCTGAATAATTTTGAAAAAATAATTTACTATAGAATTTGAGTTTGATTTATAGATATATTTTATTTAGCTTATTTTGATTTCATTTATTTACATCTTTTTCCTGATTAATTTTTTAAAATTTGAAATTTTTTGTATGAAAAAATTCTAAAAGTTCTTTTTACACTATTTTATTTCCAAATGCCCTATTTATGAATTTATGAGATTATAATTTTGGCAAATATGAGGAAACATAATTTAATCTTTTTATTTAATTTTAATTTCTCTTACTTCATTTTTCACTTTCTCCATTGTTTCGGCACAACGCTGACGATTGTTTGTGACATGAGGCTCCATTTTGTTGGTCAAAGTTTCACAGAGTACAACTGGAATGAATTTTGTAAAAGATTATTTGAGAAAGTAAATTGGTTTAAATTAATTTATTTGCATGCTATTTCGTCAAATTAAATTGGACCAAAATTTATTTCTTTAGAAAACCGCATTAGGATGCTAAAGATGAATATGCCATTTATTTCATTGCCATATTTTGATTTTGACCCCCTTGCCCTTGGTACATAGTAAATATTGGCATTGGGCTTACCAGAATAGGCATAAATATTGGTTAGAGAAAATAGATACCGACATTTATGCTTATAACATTCATCTAGTTATAATCAATTTCATAGAATTAAATTAGTCGTAAAAATATTTGATATTTCGAATTTTTCCACAAAAAAAATTATTTTGATAATTCCAGAGGTAATTTAAAACTTACGTATGCCGCCAGGAGGACGGAAGGGGTCCATGCAGATTCTAACTGGCTTCAGAAATACATCAGAATCCTCGCCCTGACAAATTAAATAAAAATAATTTCAAAATTGATAATTTTTTATAAAATTGAATGAAATTTTTTGTACGATAGTCAATCAATAATTTTTAAAGTTTTATAGACAACATTAGATTAAGCTATTTCTGTTAGAGTTTTTGATATCAAAAATGACCAAAAGCATTATTTGTTAGATATGGATAAAGAGAAAAACTACCTGGTTTTGGCTATTGAATATTTTACATAATTTTTTAATTTCAATCAGATGTAGGTCAAAAATTCTTCCTCTAAATGAACCCAATACAAACTATATATTGATAATAAATTTGTCGAAAAATGATCCCCAAATTTTATTCCACACAATAATAGAATGACCCATGAATGAAAGAACTCACCTTGGCTTGTCCCGTGCTCGACCCATCAAAATTCCAAATTGGCAATTTTTCCAGTGTGGCTGACTCTTTTGGCACAGTTTTTGTCTTAGAACGCAGACTGACGCCGGAACCATCGATCCAAATGTATTCAACCTTTAGATAAATATAATAATTAATATGAAATTGAAATTAATTTATTCCCTAAAATCATTGAATACACAAAATTTTTGTATCGTATAAAATTGTCTTTTTGAGACCATAAAATTTTGCCGAACCTTCTAGAGCTGCTGTAAACGTTATCATGCCAGCGCCTTATTGGTTTAATCTACCTCTAAGGAAATATTAAAATGCCTTAGAGATGGATTAAAGTTGATGTTTAAAAATGCCCTGGAAGAAAATTTCATATTTAATTTGGGCTCTTGCTCTAGCAAATAAAGGTCAAATTATATGGGCTCAAAATTTCTTATTTTCGACATTTAAATTTTTTGGTAAAGAGAAAAACTGTTTTATGAAATGGGGATAAATCTAAATTCTCTGAAAATTATCTATCCTCTATTTACAAAAAATACTCGAAGCCGAAAAAGTAAATTTTCAGATCCAATAATTTCTCCAATATTTGCTTTTCTTCTCTTAATAAAATGTTCTAATAAAATAAAAATTAAGAAAAAATTGCCTGTATTTTATTGGCACTATTGAAAGGAAGCCGATCCATGAAACGCTGGGCCAATGTTTTGTCCAATAATGGAGTGGAAGTCATTTTAGTTGTATATTTTTGAATAAATTCTCTGAAAATAATAATATAAATTAAATAATCTAATTGTAAGGATATGCAATTTATTTTCTTTTTTAGGAAAAGTAGAACGAAATTTGCGCATCAGAATATTTTTTCTCACATTGAACCAATTTTCAAATGAATGTTTAAAATTTAACAAATTTTATCTAGCTATATAACCCATTTATTGATTGGGAAGAGATGATTATGAAAACAAATTAACGGATTTAATTAAAATTGTAAATTTTATGACTAAACGGGCAAAAAAAGGCCAAAACCAGATAGTTTTTATATTTTGGCCATAGCTTTCTGGGTAATTTAATTTGATTAATATTTTTAATATCAAAATACCCAAGAGAACTAAATTTAAAAGTTTCATTAATAGTTGGAAAGCATATATAGGAGAATGCGCAAAATTCTGTTCAATGAATTGGTGAGAGAACTGTCACATTTTATAAAGGAAATTTTCACCCTTCATTTGTCGGAATAAATTTTTCTCAATCATAGAGAATTTTTTGTAAAATGATTGAATAGGGAAATGCACACAAATAATGAGGAGATTATTCGGCGATGATGGATGGTGGACGATGGATGGATTGATGGGCGCATCGCACTTTTCATTTTAATGAAAATTTTCTTTTGTTAATATAATAAGTCCACTATTTAAAAATGTATTTTGTTTGGATGGGAAATTTGCGCAATTTAAAGTTGGTTGGGCGATTCACATGTAAGGTCTTCTTTTGGCCATATCTCCAAGGAATAAACCAATTCTGAAGGCTATTTGCCTTCTTTTAAAAATGACTTTATTTTTGGATTATCTAAGATAATTTTAAAATAAGTCATTTTTTTATTTTCTTCAAAAAATTCGCTTGAATTTCTTTATTAAATAAGCCAAATTGTAGAAAAATGCTAATTAATATTAATCTTGCTTCTTCATAATTGGATTTGGATTCGTTGTGATGTAAAATTGGCGGCTCATCATTGGGAAAAAAATAGAGATAATATTATTTTGCCGAAAGAATTACATGGTTTTGCCGAAAAAATGCATTATTTTGCCGAAAGATCAGTTTTTTGATTAGAACTCTTTTGTGCTTGATCCTAGACCCCCAAACCATTTAGTATATTTGTAGAGCTCATCGAGACGCGCCGATTGATGTATAGTTTGTCTGGGTTTAAACCCAAACCTAAAAGTTATAAACCAAAAACCAAAATATGGTTTAGACGGTTTAGTACCTTTAATTTTGGCCAAACCCCGACAATATATAGGTCAATCGACGCGTCTCGATGAGCTCTACAAATATGCTAAATGGTTTGGGGGTCTAGGATCAAGCACAAAAGAGTTATAATCAAAAAACTGATCTTTCGGCAAAATAATGCATTTTTTCGGCAAAACCATTTAAATCTTTCGGCAAAATAATGCACACCCAAAAAAATATGATAGACGTCGCGGCGATAAAAATTTTGGTTAAGGGCGAAAATAAGTGATTCATTATCAAAAATTTTATCTGTTTATTATGTTGGGAAGAATTTTTGTCTGCCTCATTCGATTTCTCCTTTTTTGTCATGTGGTTGGGATTGGGGTCAGTAATGGATGACAAAGAATTAATTATTATTTAAAGTTCCAAAAATTTTTTGGGTATTTTGAAGTCTATTTTTCGTAAAAATTAAAAATCATTTTCCTAAAGATTTGGCAGGATTTATAAGCATGTGTTGGCCCCATATCAAATTATGCCAATGTTGGTAAGCCCAATGCCAACATCTACCATTAACCATGGATAGATGAAAAAAAAATTTGTAAATGTTTACATTGTTCCCACTATCAAAATGACCAAATATGAATGAAATAGCGGAAATTGATGTTGAATATACAAAATTAATATAGAAAAAGTTTTTATTTTGTAACTTTGAAGAATATAAACGCAGAGAGAAAAAATATGAAAAATGAGAATAATATCAAATTTGTAAATTGTAATGTGACACTGTCTTTGCTCACTGTTGAGGCTGAATATATTATTATAATTTTGGCTCATCTTTCGACTTTCGAGAAAAGGAAAGGATAAGGAATAAGCGGAGAGGAAATTAAAATTCCATTATAACTATAAGCTGCATTTTTGTTAAAAATAGAAAGAAGATTGTGGAAGGGTGTTGGATGTTGGTGGGCGTAAACATAACGGCAAAAATCGATCATTTTATTTCTTATTTTCCTCCTTCCTCCTCAATTTTCACCCTCCTCAATTTTTGATTGAGGAATTCAATTAAAAGGAGGAATTATGTGATGGGGAAAGTTTCAGTACAATATTCGTTTTTTAATTGTAAAATATTTTTTGTACAAATTTTTGAATTTTAATTGGGAGGAATTATCTTCCCAATTTTTTCTCTCCGTCCACCACCTCAAATTTTTTGATTATGGCCCTCCAAATTATCCATTCTTCAATTATTGTCGGTCGTCGTCTTCGTAATTTTCGCCCCAAACAATTTTCATTAATTTTTCATTCATTCATCAAAGTCAATAAGACTCGGACGATGCTTACATTTTTGTTTTGAATGAGAGAATATTTGTGTAAGAGACTAAAAAGAAATTGAGGAATAAAATAAAACATTTCCAAAAAGTGATTTTGGCAGGATTATTTTTTCCTTTTATATTTGGGTGTCTTTTTTCTCCAAATTGATTTATTCGCAAGTATCGGCTATCCATAAAATAATAAATAAAATATTCATCTTGATTTTGTCAATAAATTTCAATTTATTTCTTATTCCATCCACCAATCGTTCAAAAATGATCTATACCAAAAATAAATTATTTAATTTAGCCCAAAATTCTTACGGCTGGTCCCCTCCGTCGATCGCTTCTTTAATTAATTTCTTCAGCACCAAATTTTCACATTTTCCATTGCTTGATTTTGCCCTCCAACCAACTTCAAATTGTGGCAAATCATCCGGCAAAATATATTTGCAATAAAGAGGGTTGACTAAATTTGAATAATTGATTATCCACTCTTTTATTGAAATTTTAGCTCTCTAAAAATATTTTATAATTTCTAATAATTCAAAACCAAAAATAATTTAATATATTGCTAAGTGGATGCGAAATTTTTATTTCATCAAATTTTTTCAAAAGGTTAAACTTTTTAAATTTTTAAAAGAAAAGTTTACATTGACGATCTTGGAAATGAAAATAAATTGTAATTTTCCTTCCTTTTTTCAAATGGTCTTTCATTAAGGAAAACAGTGAATAAATTTGGGCATCAGTAGCTGGCAATTTGCAATGAATTGTTTTTAAATCCTGGAATTTTATCAGTGAAATTAGGTCAAAAATAATGGAAACTTACTTTAAATTTGTCAAGCAGTTCTTCAATGAAATTGGGGAAGAATGAAACCAATTGTGAACGAATATCCAAATGCTTAAAATATTTGGTAATAATTAAATTATCCACTTATGACAATTTATTAAAGGTTACTATTTTTACCAACAGAACAGTTTTTGACTTTCTAATAAATCAGAAACATTTTTTATATCTCGTCGAGACGCTTCGAATGGTATATAAAATTTCAATTTTAAGCCTAAAATTAAAGTGTTTTAAACCAAAAATTGAAAATATTGTTTAAAAAATAGATTAATTCGCTCTTGATTTAAACTAAGAAATGTATAAGCCAAAAGAAGCATCTCGATGACTTATTCAAAATGATATAAGGTAGTAAGGTCTAAAACTGAATTCTGATTTATTATTAGTCAAAAACTATTTTGTTGGTAAAAAATATTTATCTTTATTAAAATTAAAACCTGAATCGATTTATTTGTTTGTTCAAATAATATTGTAGGAAGAAATTGGCCAGAATTCGCCGAAATCCGAAGAGTCAAAGAATTTAGGGAATCCGGAATTTGGAAAGCATTTTGAGCGAACACATTCAGATGGACCAAATCAGGACGAACTTGACAAATTTTTGACACGGTTTTCTAAAATGAATATATTATTTATGGAATGTCGCTTAATATTAAAGGTTATATAAATTTCATTCAAAAATTGATGATGAATGAGCAATATCTACCCACTCTTAATCAAACTAATCTACAAAATTATGACTATTTTCACTAATACGAATAAAAATTTATATGCATAAAGCTTAATTAGCAATTTTAATATGGAAATTGCCAACTTTTAATCTTTGAATTACATCGTAAAGTTTAAAATTAATATAAAGCGATATTAGATAATTAATCCGTTTAGTATATTTTATATTGGTATAGGAAAGCCATAATTTTTATGATATAATAATTAATTTACCGTTGAACAATAGCCATCAATATTGAGTGCTTTTAAATTTGGCAATTTATTGCAGATGACATTTTGCAATGCATCTTCATTTACTATTGAATTGAAGGCCAAATTGAGATAGACCAAACTTAATTAGTGTCAATTTGTAATTTTCAATTATCATTTTTAAAACCTTTTAATATTTCCTATAGCCTCAATATTTGGCAATAATGTTTTAATTTCAAAGTGAAGAATTTTCAAATTGTTGCAATCTCTTGCCATATTCAATGTAGGCAATGAATCGACATTTTGGTGACCTCTTAGTGAAAAAGATTTCAAATTGCTTGGTAATTTTGTTGTCAGTGTTCCGGCAAAATAATTATGATTGAGATACAAGCTTAAATGTTCCAATTTGGAGGATTCATTTTCAATAAATTTGCGCATATATGGATGATATGCCTAAAAATATATATATAAAATATTCATTTTAATTAAAATTAAAAACCGTTTTATCGAGGATAAGTGAAAAAGGTTCTTGGCCAAATACATCGGCAATTGAATCCACTAAGGGATCAACATTAATTTGGCATTGGGATAATTTCAAATGTTTTAAACAATTCATTCGCCTTCCCATTTTGTTGATTAAATTCTCGTCAATTTGCATATCTTGAAGCCATAATTCTTCCAAGCATTCCCCACATCGATTCAATACAAGGCCGAGGATTTGTGGATAATTCTGTTGAATAAATTTAATTATTTATTAATGATATAAAATTTGTGTATCCGAATTTTGCGCATTTAATTAATTCACTTTTCTAATTGAATATTTGCTTTTGTGTAACAAATTTTATAGAGTTTTATAGTACGGATTTGGATGAATAAATTAGAGAAATTAATATTATTAGACAGATATGATTTGAAATTTGTAAAAATTTGAATGCGCAAAATTTTGTTAACAATTAATATATTATCAAAAATCAAACCAATGGAACTGGACAAGTTTTGGTTGCCTTCCAATTCACGTAAACAGTTTGACGCCAATGCTTGCAAACTCGTTCCAGAGCAATTTTTTGAGTGAAATCATCAATATTAGAAAAAATCCGAACCTAAAAATAACAAAAATGTCATTTTATTTTTATGTGCATTTTACAATACCAATAATTCGGGAGGAAGCTCATTAATATTCATTTTGTTGTTGTTTAAAATAGATAAATTGATTGATTTGACGAATAAATATTTAAATAAACCTAAAATAAGAATTGTTTTAAATTTTAATCGATATCGAAATAAATTTTTTATCCAGAGTTATTATTAAAAATATTAATTTGGGCTTGGCTGTGGTTCGGGCTAGATTATTGTACATGTCACATTTTTAGATAATTAGACATTTTGTGCAAATTATTTTGGAGCGAGAGTTTTTATTATTAGGCATTTTAGATAGGTAAGGTATTATATTTAGTACTATTTTATATTTTTTCTTACCCTGTCACTAACTAGTAGAGAAGATTAACTACAAATAGCTGCAATTTGTAAAATAACTAGTACTAAAGTGAAGTGAGTGTTTTATAAAAAACCATACATTTTTAACTGACATGACACTGACATTTGTGATTGTGATATATGTTTATGGTTTACCTAACTTTTTTCAAATTCCAGAAATATGAACAAAGGAAGGCTATTGATATTGAAATTTAATTTTTCAAATTGCAAACTGCATAATTTTAATCATTGCTATTTTCTTCATTTCCACCGTTCAAACTACTCAATGCGCACATTTTGCAAATTCTTACGAGAAGAAAATGATAGGAAAACCACAAATTTACATATTCAAAAGCAACAGGTTTGCTTTTAATTTAATTAACGAAATTGGAAAAAATATATAAAATTTTCAGTTGAATTTCTTTTCCTCATCTTTTCCATTCCGAACATTGCAAAAAACACCAAATGATTTTGATGTGTAAAAACATCGAGCAAAAATTGATTTTTCAATATTGAGGTTAAGGATTTTATAATAATTTCCATCATTAATTAATTAAATCCAGGCAAAGAAAAGAAAAGAAGAATAAATCTGTGACTTGGGAATCAAAATGCTGAATTTTTCATTGGAAAGCCAACAAAATCTTTTGGAAATTAGAATTTTACGTGATAAGAATGGAAATAAATGGATTCAATTGTGCCAAAAAGTACACTTATTCTTTTATTAAATTAATTTTTTATATATATAAGATTCCTTTTGATAATTACCACTTTCCGGCGAACATTTCTGTACCAAAAGATGCATATTTGTGGATTAAAGCGATGGATTCATTGATGAGAAAACTTGCTAGCAGTGAAAACAATGTTTGTTTATAAAAATTGTTTCCTTAAAATCTTATAAAAAATTCCTATAATTTTATTTAGCATCCAATTTGCCAAATATGCATAATGGGTGGTCTTTATTATAATTACAAATTAGAAATCGGCCCAAACAAAAAATATGGCCAACTGCAATTTACAATGATTCCAATCGAAAGACAAAAACAGTTAATGGCTTTGCCTATTCGATCGCTTCCATTATTTCGCGATCAAATGGCCAAAATGCTTGCGGAATTTGATGGAACACAGCAAATTGGGCCACCTCCTTCACCACTCCCAAAATGGATAATGGAAAAAACTGGTTGTCAATTTACTTAATTTACATAATTGTACAAAAATTACTAATTAATAGGAAAAAATGTTGAAGAACAACAACAACATGCAGTAGAACTTTACCGCGACACATTTTATTATAAAGTTGATGATAAACCGCAAGAGAGAAAAATACAAATTGAATACTGCCGAAGCGCAAATGGCAAAGAATACATTCGAATTGTGCAGGTTTCCCATTTATAAAAACATTCATAATGAAGAAGCAAAATTTTAGGCATTTGATATTCGGCTGGTTGATGAGAATGTCAAAAAGCTACTTTTTAATTTTGCCCATATTCCCATGGAAGATGCCTCTCCTTTGCTGGACAAAATGCAAGAAATATCCAATAATTTACAACAGAAACAAACGCCAATTGACCAGAATCAAGTTTACTTTGCAACAATTAAAATTAAAAATGGAAAAATATCTTTTTACCAACTATTTTTTACTCAAAAATTAGTTTTTGACTTTTAATAAAACTGAAACCGGTTTTAGACCTTACAAACCATATCAATTTCGATTTAAATAAACTAACTTAAGTATTATTATAGGTACTTACGTATTATCTACCAGCAGATTTTTTTTTTGGTAAACTTGGGAAAGGTACCGGTGATCCCCATGGGTCATCCGGTATAGGTTTAGGGTCCCTAGGGGATAGATTTCATTTCACATATCCCTAACCCTAATCACCGTAAGAGTAGATCCTTCCTTCTTTTCATTTCAAATCTGCTGGTAGATAATACATAAGTACCTTTTTATATATGTCAAAACATGCAGCTCGATGAGATCTAATAGATTGGTATAAGGTTTATAGCGTCTAAGATAGGTTTTTTGATTTATTATAAGCCAAAAACTACTATTAGGAAAATTTTTTAAATTGGGTGAAATCATATTTAAGTCATCGATTATTTGTCAACAATCTCTCAAAGGCATTGATTTCGATTATAAACTGGAAATCAATTCATGCCCAAATAAGCAAATGAATTTTGGAATGCAAACATTTTCAAGAGGAAAGCATGTGCCAACCAAATTAAATGACCCAGTTCCAATCGATGTGTTCCATTGGTTACAGCAACAAATGGCAGATATATTGGTTTGGATTACAAATATTTATGGTATTTGTATTATATTTTTTTCAGATGATTTCTTCGTCCCATAAATTAGGCCAATCACAAGATGCAGTGAGTAAACAAGGAACAGAACATGAATTAATCAGAGAAAACTTCGCGTAAATGATTTTTTAATCATTAAAAAAATCAATCGATTTAATTCCAGAAGAGCTAAAAAAATTGATTTGCATACAAAAAACAGAAGAGTCAATGTAATCGAATTGCATACAGAAAATTTGGAATATATGGATTATGATCAAGAAACAAAGATTTTACAGATTATATTGAGCCATAAAAATAGAAGAAAATGGATCTTCTTACGCACTCGGGTAAGCAAATTATTTATAAATATTAAAAAAAATTATTTAAATAGCTATCCTCCACCGATCATAAATTCGTACGTATTTTTGTACCAGAAGATGCATATAAATTTGTCAAAGCAATGGATGAATTAATGAGCAAAATTGTCGAAAATGAAAAGGTCCGAAAATAACACTTATTTAATAAAAGAATGAAAATTCAATGAGAAATATTTAATATTTTGGGGAACTTTAAATTAATGGCTTTATGAATCAGGTCCTAAAATTTTTTCAAAAAAGAAATTTGTGCTATTTCTAGGCGGTTGAGCACGAACTCATCATCTATTTATCATATTTTAGCATCTCCGTCTCTGCACCAATAATTTTCCGGAAAGAATTAATTCAGCCTGTTTTTTGGAAAATTTTTATTAAAATAATTGATAAATTAGTGCTCAACATTCTCAGAATCGCAGAAAAATAATGCATGAAAAAAAAAATTTATTTTGAACCCCAACTCGTAAGATCGTAAGGAATGCCAAAAATAACATAAAATAAATAGAACACCATAAATAGAGAAATAACATTTTTTTAAAATTATGTATGAATGATAATTATACTATCAAAATAAATAATAATTTGTATTTTTCAGCCTCCAGAATCTCCCATATTCGTCAGAGTTTGTGGCGGTCTCCTCTATGATTTTAAACTCGGCATTCATCCAAATATAAATCAAAATAGGCTATTGGAATTTACATTGGAATCAATTACAACTGCTGCATTTCCAAAACATAAACCGAAAGAATTGTACATGCCAATCCGATTGCTTCCTTTTCTTCGCAATCATATGACTAAAATGCTAGCAGAATTTGATGGAACCCAACAAATTGAACCGCTCCCTACACCACTTCCAAAATGGATATCACAAGAAGATGGTAAATTTACGCGAATTCATTTTTTATTATTTTTCACACTTAAATACATCTGTGGAAAATCAAAAATTTATCTCTATTCAGATTCAAGTCCGAATGCTCTGACAACTACGAAAGAAAGGAATAAAGGAAAATGGGAAACAATCCGACAAGAAACATTAGACTATAGTGCCAATATTTTTAATGAAAAGCATGATAGGCAAATTACAATTGAATTGCAACGAAACAAACGGGGAGTAGAATTCATTCAATTTGTGCAGGTGGGTAATTTATATAAATCATTTTGCTCTTTAATCATCATACTTTCGTATAATATTTTGCAAATTAATTTAAAAAAAGATGAATAAAAAAAGAGGAATGCATTAAAAAATTTAAATTGAAAAATTCAAAATTACAATTGCACTTTTTCGCAATAAAAATTACAATCGCAATTACAATTGCATTTTTTTGCAATGAAAATTACAATCGCAATTACAATTGCACTTTTTCCCAATAAAAATTACAATCGCAATTACAATTGCACTTTTTCGCAATAAAAATTACAATCGCAATTACAATTGCACTTTTTCCCAATAAAAATTACAATCGCAATTACAATTGCACTTTTTCCCAATAAAAATTACAATCGCAATTACAATTGCACTTTTTCCCAATAAAAATTACAATCGCAATTACAATTGCACTTTTTCCCAATAAAAATTACAATCGCAATTACAATTGCACTTTTTCCCAATAAAAAGTACAATCGCAATTACAATTGCACTTTTTCCCAATAAAAATTACAATCGCAATTACAATTGCACTTTTTCCCAATAAAAAGTACAATCGCAATTACAATTGCACTTTTTCCCAATAAAAATTACAATCGCAATTACAAATGCACTTTTTCCCAATAAAAATTACAATCGCAAATGCAATTGCACTTTTTCCCAATAAAAATTACAATCGCAATTACAATTGCACTTTTTCGCAATGAAAATTACAATCGCAATTACAATTGCACTTTTTCCCAATAAAAATTACAATCGCAATTACAATTGCACTTTTTCGCAATGAAAATCACAGAATAGCAATAAAAAAATTCAAAATGAAATAAAAATTTATTTTGGAACACTTCTTTGACATTAAATTAGAACAATCTATTTCTTTATTATTGGTTTTTATTGAAAATCGTACACTCACTCAAATGATATAATTTTTCAAAACTAGTTCTACATATTTTCAGACTTATTTCCTTTATAAAATCTAATCTCTGAATTATTAAGAAATTCAACAAATTGGATTCATCAAAGGATATTGGAGAAGACAAGAAAAAATTCATATATTTTCCATCGATTCCAATGCCAGCGGATGCAAATCATCTGCTCGATGCAATGGACAAGCTCTACAATGATTTGCAGGAAAAATACCCGAACCTTCAAATTCCGGATGACATCCCTCTAGGGGTAAGTCCTATCAACTTTCTAGAAATTTCCATATGAATTTTTTAATGGCAAATAATAAAAAAAATAAATAGTTTATATATTTTTTTAAAACCCGAGGAGCATGTACACGAATTGTAATTGATGCTTTTTGGTTATTTGTATTGTATCCTTATTTTTTACATCTACAAAGTCACCTTATTTTTTTTCCAAATTTAATCATAAGATTCTAAATAAATTAGTATTTTTCCATCGTTTTACAAAGATATATTGGAAATAAAAAATTTTAAAAAAATAATTTTTCATTTTTAAAATATTTTTATGTGACAGAAATTTAAAAAATTAATACTAAATAATTAAAAATAATGGTAAAATGATGATGAAATATAGAGTCAAAGTAAAATTTTAATATAGACCAAAAATTGGTTGTAGAATTTTCCAATATAAAACTATTTATGATCATATTTAATTCAAAATGTTTGCAAAATGGACCTATACCCTTTTTTTCTTTAAGACGATTATATGTCATCAACTGGTCAAAGGCGGCCTTTTCTACGATTACAAATTGCAAATTGTCAAATCACATGTTTCCAAAGAATTGGAATTTAAACTCGAAACAATAGCAACCGAGGCTAACAAATGGCATAAATCGAGCAAATTATATGGGCCAATTCCAATGCATGTATTCCATTGGTTGAAGGAGCAAATGGCCGAATTATTGAAAAGGTATTAACTATGAATACATATTTTTCGGCGCTATATGATTCATGCATTTGTTCCCACCCCTTTTATTTAAGCCCCAATCGTAATTCGTAAAGTCTAATACAACCTTAGTTTTATTTTAGATTTTCTTTCTGAAAAATATTTTGTTTTTGTTCTGATTTTCTTTCTGAAAAGTGTTCTATTTTTGTTCTTCTTTCTTAATTATGAGAAAAAAATAAATAGATGCCCCTTCTCACAAAATTGGGCTGACCGAATTATACACATTTCAGTTCTTCAAATCAACAAAAACAAACATGTCACGCCGAAGGATCATTAGAATTTAATAACGGTAAAAAGACTGAAATAATTTGAAAAATAACTTTATCCTTTGATAAATTAAGTTTATGGAAAAGGACAAACTGCTTATGCTTACAAAGAAAAAGCCAATAAAATGTTTCGAGGACTAATTCGACGTGAACAAGAGGAATATAGGGTGGACATTGAATCGCGGGACAGGCAAATCAATGTTGATTTTTCTCAAGACAAAGGTGGCCAAAAATTCATTCGGATTGCGCAGGTGCGTCATTGCATTATTTATTAAATAAAGCAAAAATACTTAAAATTTTCCAGCTATATCATATTAGGAGAGATGGCCACCATTTCATCCAATTTCCAAATATTCCGGTGCCAGAGGATGCATATCGCCTGATCGATGCAATGCACGCTCTCTTCAATGAGCTACAAGAAAAGCGGGCCTCCGTTCTTTTAATTGGCCCGAATCAGGTATTCATTCACCCATTAATAAAAAAATTAATAGGAAATTCCCATATAGTTTTCATTCTAAAGCCATAAGCCATTAATTAAATACACTGTTATAATTCGTTTTTAAGTCTTCAATGATTTGCCGACAATTAGTCAAAGGCCTCAACTACGATTATAAATTGGAAATGCATTCAAGTCAGAACCAGCAATTTGACTTTAGACTCCAAACAATGCCAAACGAGGTTGACAAGATGCACAAACCAAAGCAATTGCTTGGGCCCATTCCAATTGACATATTCATTTGGTTGATGGAGACAATGACCGAAATATTGGCTGATTATGATGAATCCAACAGAAATGAAGAAAACATAAAATGATTCATTTTTTGTCCGCCATTTTTGGACTATTTTTCTATCATTGTTTTTTATTTTATTATTTTTTAATTTTAGAATAACATATCCATCCAAATATATAAAATTATAAGAATAAATTATTTGAACAAATTTTAAATGGAAACAGTGAATTCATAAATTATGGTTTTAAAATTTTGAACGGATGAGTAATTTGGATTTGAAGGAGAAAAAATTGGTTCAAAGTATCGGTTATCATCTTCAGTTGCAGTTTTGCTGGATGCTTGAACGCGCACAAATGAATGTTGGTTTTTTGATGAGCATCATGCCACAACATTCGATGTTCCCATTGAGCTTGAATGTTTATTCCATATTGATCTGTTTGGGAAATAAAACAATGAAATTGTCGAAGATTTTAACAGTTCAGAAATTGATTTTTGCTTAATTTTGTTTTATCAATGAATAAAGAATAAAATTTATGATTGGAACTGATTATGGAATAAAATTTTTCCCTCTTATCTTTTGGTATAAAAAATTCTTGGAAAGAAACCGCAAACATTCAATTTCACATTTATTAATCAATCTCTATTCCAATTTCTTTTTGTTTTAATTCAAATATGACCACTGCTAATTCGACTACCTCTTCCCCTTACTTCAATCGATTTCATGCCATTGTGCTTTTCTTTTGGCAATTTGCAAATTTTTTGTTGGCCCAACAATTATTTGGAATATTTGCCAATTATATTCCTCGTTGGCGATGCAATCAAATTGAATCATCCAATTTTACTTTAACACTGCAATTTTCTCGTGAATGTCAAATCTATGCGGAATGCCCTCGTCCAATGTTGGAATTCGAGCAAAGTCCATTTGCCTCAGCTGCCATTGAATTCGATTGGATTTGTGGGAATGGTGTATTCTTGCGAGCATTTTACAGTCAAGTAAATTATAAAATTAAATAAATTATAGATAATCAACAAAAAAATTTTGCAACCCATAAATTTTATACATTATTTTTAGCATAAAAAATAAGCAAAAATTATTCAATTAATATTAAGGTCTTGGTCGAAAAATACGAAATAATTTTAAAATTTAAAATAAAATAAAATTGAATTTCTCGAAGAGGAAAATCAATCCAATTTATTTTGGTTTTGTTAATAATAATAAATTTTCTTAATCATTTTCTTGCTTACCCCATTTAATTATTTTAAGCTTCAATTCGGTGCAATTCTTTGTGGCACCGCATTCATGGGCCCATTATCGGATCGATTTGGCCGAAAGCCAGTTGGATGTGCCACATTCACGCTCACATTGCTTTGTATTTCTGCATCCACTTTGGCCAATTCCGCGAAAATTTTGCTTGCTGCCCGTTTTTTGATTTGCTTCTTCATTGGCGGTGCCTATGTGCTGGCCACTCTGGCCAAAGAAATCATTCCAGCAGAGTGCCGAATGCATATGCACACTTTTTGCAATTGGGTTGGTGAAAAATATTTTTGATTAAATACATATGTCTGTTATCCGATTCTAGATTCCTCCTTCTCTTTTATTCTTCTTCCTCAAAATTACTTTAAATTTTCCCCAGGGAAAATTGCCTCTTGGCTCAATTTTCAGAGTTATTCAAGGATTCCAATAATGTTATCTTAAGGGTAACTCCGGTTTCTATCCTAGCGGATTAATAGTTTTCGATTTATGAATAATCTTAAAATGCTATTTCATATATTTTTATATTGGTTAAGCAACTGATAATCTATCGAATAATATAAATTTTTTTTATTATAAATTAGGAAAGTTTATAATATTTTGAATAAAAATGAAGAAAATTTGGAAGGTTTTTGAATATTAAAAATAAATGAATTAAGTACATATTAAATGAAATGAACTGATGAGGAAGAATTCTGCATTAAAAGTTAAAACTAATCATTTATCATTCAATAATTTATTCTTTATAATCCAGACTCCAGCTGAATCTTGGCAGAACTCATAATTTTTTAATCTTCTAATTTTAGAAAAAATAGAATTTTAAAATATAATATTTTATGAATTTAATGGCACAAAAAACATAAATATTTTTAGGGAAATTCGCGAATCCTGTTGACAACAATTTGTTTCATTTTTCCTGACTGGCGTTCAGCGAGCATTGCAACTTCATGTGCCTGTTTGCCTGCCCTCCTCATTTTGGCATTTTTGATCCCAGAAAGCCCAACTTGGCTACATAATCAAGGTCGTCTGGAGGAAATGCGCAGAAGTGAGGAATGGATGGCTAAATTGGCTGGAATTGAGTATATTCCTATCCACCATGCCGAATTGGAAGAGAAGCGGCCGAAATTCCTGTTTGTTTATTAAAAAATAATTTATTAAGTACTTATTGAATATAAAATTATGCGTGAATTTTTAAATTATTTAAATATTTTTATTTCAAAAAAAATTAAATTTAATTATGTCATAATTATATTTTTATTCCTCACTGTCAGAAAAATGATCAAAGAGACAGCATTATTGCGCCGTTTGTTGGTTCTCTGGACAATGTGGTTTATTGCTGCCATGTCCGGTTACACAATCGATTTGAACAGTTCATCCATTTCGGGGAATCTTTTCATCAATCAATGGCTACTTTCGTGCCCAATTATTTTCTCTAAAGTGGTTGGTCCATTTAATTGAATTTTAATTTTTTTTTATTAAAACATAGAAAATATTTTTATTCTAAATTTCATATTTTCTTTAGAAGTCATATGATAAAGTCAAAAATAAAGTCAAAAATTTTTAAATATTTTTTTACCACACAGTTCCTCCATTTGCTTGACACAAATTTCCCGACATTTTCGCGCCGTTTCCTACATCAATCTTCACAATCTGTTGTTTGCCTTTGTTTTGCCCTGCTCGCCTTGCTCAATATTTTCCATTATAAAAATGTTGTTGCCATTGGCATTTTATCAATTTATTTTCCCCTTCAAGGTTACTCTAATCATTGTGGTCACTTTCATTGGGACCAGCTTCATTGAATACACTTGGGATGCCAATCAACTTTGTGCCGTCGAATTGATGCCAACCCAAATTAGGGCCACCACTGTCTCCTCCTGCTCAATGGTTGCCCGATGCGGGGCATTCTTTTCACCGTTGGTAAGACATCTTCTAAATTAAAATATATTGAAAAATGACTTATATATTGGAACCTAAACACGAAAGATTAATTTTTTAATTTTTTGATCGTGATTTATAAATATTAGATAATTTTAGGTTTAGAGAAGAAATGAATGATAATAAAATCTTTATTTTGACAATAATTTTTTAAAATTGTTCATATTGGCAAGAACGAAGTTTAGTACTTATTTGATATGGAGGCCGAAATAGCCAAGTTTTCTGACTCTAAATGCCTATTTTCAGCACAAAATTTTTTGTCAAAATAATTATTTTTGTTGTCAAATTACATAAAGACATTTATATATTTGGCCTAAGGTAACATCCTAATCCTATATATTTATTGCCCAAAAACCAAAAAATCAAAAACTTTAAAAAATTCAAATTTACACCAAATTATCTGCTATACTAAACTGCTAGCGGAAAAGTAAAATTAAATAAATTTCAAATTAATTTCTTTATCATCCAAAAATATTTTATTCTTATTTTGCCGACTAGAATTTTTATTTAAAAATTTTTATTTAAAAATACTAAACATTATTCTTAGTTTGTTCTTCTCAATGAATATTGGAATGCGTCAGCTTATTTGGCGGTTGTTTCCCTTGGTTTAGCCAATTTATTACAATCCTATTTTTTTCTTCTCGAAACCAAGGGGATCGACTTGGACACTGTCCAAATTGGTGGTTCTGAATCAACGGAGACTGAAAATAAAGATGGAATTAATGCAAAATTGGCGGAGGAAATGAAGCAAAAATTTATTCAGAAAGATGAATAAATAACATTTATATTTTAAAAAATTGATTGAGTAAATTATATAGAATTCAAATTCCAGTGAGTTTTTTTTCATAAATATTTTTTTATTTGGATATAATAAATGATTGAGAAATTCCTTATGTATAAATCTTGTTAATGTCAAAGCAATATATACTTAATTAAAAAAATAAAAAAATTTATAAATATCATTTTCGCCTTTCAAAGGAATTTATTACAACTAGAAAAGTAAAAATATAATATAAAAATTTAAAAAAAAAAGAAAAATTCGATCTTATTGGATAGAAATGTTTTCAAAAATAGAGGACAAAAACCAAAAGGAATTTTGGATATGTTTTTAAAGGGGAAATTTGCTGGAGGATGTTGTCAATAAATTCATTTTATTCATCTTTTTCACACACTTCTAAATTCAAGGAGACGGCAAATAATCGCAACAATCTTTGCCCATATACGCGCAATAGAATTCAGCTGATGCCATATTTCCTTTGCATTGTTGTGCCGTCAAATTTGGGTCTGTGCAAATATTTGGCCCTGGCCAAAATTCATTACACCCGGTGTAAGCCATACAACTTTCGCAAGTTTGATTAGCACTAAAATATCCAAAAAACAAATTATATTGTCAATGCCAATAATGCCTAGGGCTCTTTCTATTCATCCTACTGTTTTCCCTTATCGCCTTGTAATGTAACACATAATCAATCAAATATTGCCTCAATCTGCCATTTTTTAAGCCCATTCTTCCCCTATCCAAACTCAATTGATACATTCTTTTATCACATTTATAATCGAAAAATGAAAATTGAAGCTGAATTTTTAAAGAAAGAAATTTAACATTTATAAAATTGTTTCCATATAACCTGTGAATTTAAAATTAAAAGATAAAACCTACACGGTGCCGATAAAGTTACAACATGTTCCCAATTGTTCAATTGAACATTTAGGATCAGCATTGCTTTGTTGCACTTCATCGAACGCATTCGATTGGCAATCAGCCGGGCTTTGTTGTGGACAATATGTGAAATATTGTTTACATTCATCGGGGCCATTGTCAAAACAGTCCTTGCAAGCTAGCTCATTAGCTGGCCAAGGCTGGCTAAAAAAAAAACGCGCAAAATATTTAAATTGGGAATGAAATTAATGAAAAAATAAATTGATATTTGAGTTGAGCTGACTGAGCTAAAAAAAGAATAAAATTTTTTTTCTCCAAAATTAAATATTTTAGAAGAAAATAAAAATTATTAATTATTTATCATACCAATTAATAATGGAAATTTTGACGACTAATAGAAATGTGCTGATGATAAGGAGAGTAATGTGCATTTTTGAAGAAAATTAGAAATAATTTTATAAAAAAATTTTTTAAATAAAAATTCTTTTCTATGAACAGGCCTATAACCCATTCGAATTTAAAGACTTATCAATGAAAATTTTACTTCCTAGTAAATATACCAATGCAATGCATTAATCTTGATGGATTTTTCAATAACAATTCCATAAATATGGAAATCACATTTTAGATAAGCAAAAAGTAATGTTTAGTTTTACAAATAGGCTAGAATTGTGAATTTGAATATTTTTATTCAAAAGAAATAGAACAGAAGTTTTCGTTTATTCCTATTCCCCATTCCAAATTCCATCATAAAAATAATCCTATGTTCCATCTATTCAATGAAATTTACTTCCTGTTCTTGTTATCGAATTGTATGGTCTTCAATAATGGAAATTTTTGGAGATTAATATCGTAGGTAAATTTGAAATTAATGTCACATTTTAAATTCGATATGATATGATACTCTTCATGGTTATTTTATTCGCAAATTTATTAAATATTTAACAAAAAATCATGGTGAATTTTTTTGATTGATGTGTGAAGAAAAAAAATAAATTATGGAGAAAGTAATAATGATATTTGGTCAAAGATTTTGAAAAAAATCATAAATTAATGGGAATATAAAGTACATACGTATTATATAGGTGCAATTATTTTCACCGCCAAAATTACCCTATGTTACCCCAAAAATTGTACAACCTTAAAATCACTTAAAATTATAATCATGTTTTTTAATCGTTTAGTAATCTATAATCTTAAATAAATTTTATATAAATGGAATTTTGTCACAGTGAAATGGGAATGGAAAGAAAAATGGAATGTCAAATTCTATGCATCAAAATTCATTTTCCAAAGCAATTTGATCAAATTAAGAAAAAATGCACCAAATCAACATTCAAACACATATTCCACATTATTTCCCAGATCAGAAATTCCGAATTCAAATCTTTGACTGAAAATTTGCCGACGATAGAAAATGCTTGGAAAATTGCCTCGGGCAAAATATTTGAAATATATTTTTGCATTTGATTAAAAAAAAGGGAGAGTAAGGAAGGAGGCACAAATTGTTATGTTGCGACGATTTGAGAGGAAAATGTTCTGGGAAAATTGTTTAAAGCAAATATTTTACATATAGTATGTACTATGTAGCCACAGGGAAAATACGAATAAATGAGTGAAATATTGTACCGATATCCGATACTGATGACCCAGACTAATTTTGGAGATGATTAAATTGATTAAAATAATTAAAATGTTAAAGTATTAACCGCACCCAAAATAATGATTATTGTAATAAAATAAAAATTTAAAAAATTTTTTAACAAAAAAATTTATCATTTCAGTCAAATTTAATATCCATAAAAATGTAAATATAATTAATTTAATTGCCATTATTTTGATTTTTGACTATTGCTCTATTGCATTCCCGATTTGTATTTGGCCAATTCATTCTCCATTTTTTCCATTTGAATCTACACAAATTTTTTGAATATTTTTTTTGAATTTGTAAATTTTGCCCACTAGCATATTCGTCATTTTTACGTCCCCCAATGCCAACTGCTTGTCTATTACATCTTTCTCCTTTTTCATTTTGGCTATTTCTTGCTGAAATTTTAATTAAAATTATAAATATTAAATTTTATTAAATATTTCGAAAGACCCAATTATTAAATTTAAAATTATGGTAAAATTTTTTAAGAGTTAATTATACAAGGGCATAATTCTAAATTTTTAATACACTAATTTTTACGATATCTTCGAATATTATCGTTAGCTAATTAATTATTATAACTAAAATTTTTTATTAATTTTTAAAAAATTTATAATAGAATGCGTGAACCTATATAAATTAAATGAAACAAATTATATTAGAAGATTTAATTAATAATTATTTATTTTACAATTACCCTTTTTGAATGAGTTGTTTAGTGAACAAGAATTAGATTTGGGAAAAAATTATTTATAAAAAGTGGCAAAATAAGCCAAAATTGCAAAATATTTATTTTTTCCCAAAAATTATATATTTTATTATTCAATATTTAGAAAATAAAATGTTCAATAAACGATTTAGCTCACTATATTTCATAGTAAAGAGTTTATTTTAATTAAAAAGATTTTTGTTATTAGCTATATAATATTTTAATAAAGATATATAAATTAATTCACTACTTAAATATAAGAATTTTATTTTATTTAAGATATTTTTAATTAGCTATAAAATATTTTCATAAATTAATACACTACTTAAATATAAGAATTTTATTTTATTAAAGATATTTTTAATTAGCTATAAAATATTTTTATAAATTAATTCACTACTTACATATAAGAGTTTCTATAAAATATTTTTATAAATTAATTCACTACTTACATATAAGAGTTTCTATAAAATATTTTTATAAATTAATTCACTACTTACATATAAGAGTTTCTATAAAATATTTTTATAAATTAATTCACTACTTACATATAAAGGTTTCTATAAAATATTTTTATAAATTAATTCACTACTTACATATAAGAGTTTCTATAAAATATTTTTATAAATTAATTCACAACTTAAATATAAGAGTTTATTTTATTTAAGATATTTTTAATTAGCTATAAAATATTTTTATAAATTAATTCACTACTTAAATATAAGAGTTTATTTTATTTAAGATATTTTTAATTAAAATATTTTTATAAATTAATTCACTACTTAAATATAAGAATTTTATTTTATTTAAGATATTTTTAATTAGCTTAAAATATTTTTATAAATTAATTCACTACTTAAATATAAGAATTTTATTTTATTTAAGATATTTTTAATTAGCTTAAAATATTTTTATAAATTAATTCACTACTTAAATATAAGAGTTAATTTTATTTAAGATATTTTTAATTAGCTTAAAATATTTTAATAAATTAATTCACTACTTAAATAAAAGAGTTTATTTTATTTAAGATATTTTTAATTAGCTATAAAATATTTTTATAAATTAATGCACTACTTAAATATAAGAGTTTATTTTATTTAAGATATTTTTAATTAGCTATAAAATATTTTTATAAATTAATTCACTACTTAAATAAAAGAGTTAATTTTATTTAAGATATTTTTAATTAGCTTAAAATATTTTTATAAATTAATTCACTACTTAGATATAAGAATTTTATTTTATTTAAGATATTTTTAATTAGCTTAAAATATTTTTATAAATTAATTCACTACTTAAATATAAGAGTTTATTTTATTTAAGATATTTTTAATTAGCTTAAAATATTTTTATAAATTAATTCACTACTTAAATAAAAGAGTTTATTTTATTTAAGATATTTTTAATTAGCTTAAAATATTTTTATAAATTAATTCACTACTTAAATAAAAGAGTTTATTTTATTTAAGATATTTTTAATTAGCTTAAAATATTTTTATAAATTAATTCACTACTTAAATATAAGAGTTTATTTTATTTAAGATATTTTTAATTAGCTATAAAATATTTTTATAAATTAATTCACTACTTAAATAAAAGAGTTTATTTTATTTAAGATATTTTTAATTAGCTTAAAATATTTTTATAAATTAATTCACTACTTAAATAAAAGAGTTTATTTTATTTAAGATATTTTTAATTAGCTATAAAATATTTTTATAAATTAATGCACTTTTTTGAGTCTAAATTTTTTTAGAACAGAAAAAATTTAAATAGTTAACTCCAGCCAGCTAAAATAACTATTAAATTAACCACAATTAAAATTCCTTCTCTACCCACTATTTTCTTAATTTTTCCCTTCCTCCATCTAAAAATCCCACCATAAGTATGTCTCGATCATCACGTTCCATCATTATTATTTGCAAAGTATCTGAAATTTTATGAAGAATTTTTAATATTTATTCAATCATATCTGATTCAAAATAGGAAATTTTTCGAGATACAAATTCAGTAGAAAATGTAACCAATTTGCAAAAATTAAATTCTTATTTTAATGTATAATAAATACTTAAGTGAAAAAAATGATTAAAATGGTGAGTTTTTTCCTAAATGGATAAAGGCGATCAAATTTTCCAATTCTAAGGAATTTTTTTAAGAAGCATCCTTTTTTCTAATACTTGATGCACAGATAAATATTTATATGAGAAATAACCAAAAAAAATAATTTCGTATTAAAAATTTTCAGAAATAATTAGGGGGTAGAACCTTTGAATATAAAAATGATTCTTTAAATTTTTATTTTATTTGGGCTCTCTAAAGTATATTTTTTAAATATTAATCAAAAAATTTTAATTGATTCCCCCCCTCCCCCCATCATCCCACCGCACTTACCCTTTTCTTCCTCCCAATATTCTTCTTTCTCAACAAGCTCGGCCCTCAATTTTTCAATTTCATTCTTCAATCGTTCATTCTCCACTTCCAAGTTTTTGACTTTCCCTTCCAAAGCGGATTTCTCCCTTAAATAAATAGTGGGGTCATTGAAATCCCTATAATTACAGAGCTTTTACTTTGATAAATGCCATTCATTGTTGGGCTGCTTTTGTTGATGATGACAATTGTGCCATCCATTATTTGGTCGAATTTGCAGTTGCTGCTGGGTAAAATGTCCATTTTGTTGTTGCCAAACTGGAGCTGGCGGACGCATCAAATATGGCCTTGGTGTATATTGTCGATATGGCCCATAGCTTTGGAAATGTCGTTGCTGTTGTGGAATCATTGGATATGGATAATTGCTAATTATTTTGTTGTCGATGAATCTGTATTTTTCCAAAGGTTATATATAAATTCGAAAATAATGATTTAATTATAAAAAGAGGATTCAAATAAATTCAAAACCAATAAAAAATGTATATAAGATAAAAAATCTCCGAAGCTTATTTAAGAAAAACTTGAGAAATGGAAATAAAAGTAACTGGATTAATTTTCAATGATCCATTTTTATTGTAATTTGAGGCATTCGGTGAAAATTTGGATAAATTTTTTTATTTCCTATAGTATTTCATCAAATTTTTCGATGAATATTGCTTTTTTGGATCAATAGCGGTGGGAAAAATTGCATAATGCCTAAAGCGCTTTAGAAAATGTCTTTGCTAGAAAATTTATAATCCAATTCTTGTGATGTTGAATCCGATTAGAAAATTTAGATGAGAAGAAAACTGGAGATATGCATTGAGATTTGAGACATTTCTAAAATTGGATTTATTCGAAACGAAAAATAATACGGATTGAATGATAAATGATAATGAGAAAAATAATAAAATTATAATTTTAGGGAATTGCGGCAGGAAAATAAATTCATTATTTTTATTTTTTATATTTGAAAAATATTTACTAATATGAAATCGAAAATTTTGTATTGTTTAAAATTGAAATAGAATTCTGTGAAAATGGCAAGATGGAGATGGAAAGAATTTTTATAATAATTTAGCAAATTTAACAATTATTGTTAAAATTTCCGTAAAAAACTTTTGAGCCTTAAATTTTTTTGGAACTGCAATATTTTTATAAGAAAATTGAACGGATTTGAAAAATTTGGTAAAAAATGTTTGATTTTTATTCCATTTTCTGCTTTCTATCTCCTAAAATTTCTTTCATATGAATTCATGAAAAGACAAGACAGAATGGGCTTTAATTAATTCTTTGAAATGGTAAATTTTTGGACATCTTGACGGCTAGAAAGTTGACAAAAAGCAACAAATAAATTTTATAAAGATTGCCGCTAGCATCATTTCCTCTTTCCAAAAATACAGCAGTCATTATAGCCGAGAGCTTTAAAGAATTTAGCGCTTATGTTGATGCTACCACTAAAATTTTATTGATGGCACAGAGAGGGGGGAAAAGTTGAGGGGCTTGTAAAAGGATGCTCAATAAATTAATTGACTAAAAAATTTCCATTAGTGTTCGTCATCTTCATCTTTCTCCACTTCAAAGAAATGCTATTATGATGATGGTAATCAGAAAATCAGTTAAAATGAACGTTTGAAAGCTCTATGCCAGTGACAGACAGCTACGTTAGTAATTTGCTGTGGACTCCCATTGCTTCACTAAATGTGCACTCTGTTTTCATGGTCACTCCGACTGCTGGGGATGGGAACCTCCATCCTTTTATTTGTTGTTTCGCCCTTGTCCAAGAACAAAACAAATAATATGAAGGAGGGGAGAAAGATAGGGCAGAATGCAAATAGAAGAACGACAACAACAAAAATACCCAGCAGTTAAATGGAAGATGGGAATTCTCGAATCTCAAGAGAAGGTCATCGAGAACGAAGAGAAAATAGGCCGGCAGGCAGTGCTAGGAACGATGGCAATGGCTAGGTACAGGGTGTAATGACCACCATTGTCGTAGAAAGAGAACATAAAAATAAAAGGGGCTGCTTTATGTTATTGGATGAAATATTAAAAGGTTATGCGGGAAAAATTGAGAAAATTGAAAATGTCATAAAATTATTTCTTTTGTGATTTAAATTTGGGTAGAAAGGAAATTTAATTTCTTTAAAATTTTACCCCTATAAATTGAGCCTAAATTTATTCGAAACACATACAACTTTTGCAATTGCCATATTTACAGCAGAATTTCAGGAAGCTTTTATTTTCTCCTACCAATTGATAAATAAATAAGTAAATGGAACAATTTTTTAATTTATCTATTTAATTTTTTTTTCATTTAATTTTTAAATAAATAGAAAAATTTATAGTTTCAGTAAGAAAATTAGATGCAAACAAAAGGGGTATGTTAAATAGTCCATTATTTCTTCTCCTCCTATTGCATATTCTTTTGCCAGCCATTCCGCCGTTTTTGCCAACTTTTCCTCCTTCATTGCCAAGATTCTAATATTACTGCCAGTTTCTTATTTGTTAATCCAAATTCCCTGACCAAAAAAGAAATTTAAGTCGTCGAGAATAATTCTGACTCCATTATTTCTTTTCTTCCCCCCATAAATAAAATTCCAAATATCCACAGATTGCAAAATTTATATTGTTCAATAATCGAACCTAAATTTTTTAATAATTATTTTTTTACATCAGTAATTTTTTTATTGAACTATGATTGATTTTCTATTTTAATGGGTTCCTTTGCGGAATAATATTGTAAATTTAATTTATTAAAAAAGGAAAAAAAAATATTTATTCATCATCAAATTGAAAGGGAAACTTTACGAAAAATGGTTTTAAAAGGGATTGACAAAATGGATTAATAACATTTTAAATGAAGTCAAATTCAGTCGATTAACTGAATAATTAAATTTGATCATCAACACAAAGAAAATAAAGAGCAGATTTGAAATCCTTGAATTGCCATTCCTCTTTGCCAAAATTCAAATGAACTGAATCTCCAATACTGGCCAAAATGATAGCCGGAAAAAGCTGAAGGTCGCCAAATTTTTTCGGCAAAGTAGCCTTCCCAGAAAATAAGAATTTTTTATGACAAATAAAATAAAAAATAATTTTAAAAAATTTTACCCAGCAATTCGCCATTGCAAGCGGCAAAACATTCCATTTTCGAATTTGGCTGACGAATTATACCGAGGCCAACAAGATCCCCTTCATGGAAATATCTACTATAATTTTCGAATTCGATAAAGTCTCCATCAATCATAAAATTTTCTTTGCGACAATTGAATTATTCATCGATCCAAGCACATTGCCTTCCAATGGAAATTATTTGGCACAAAATCCAATGACAATGGAATATGGCCTGAAAAATATTAAAAATTATTTCGGGAATCTAAATTTTTTAACATAATAAATTTGTATTAAATTAAATTAATTTATCGATGCTTGTTGATAATTTCAACTTCAAAATAGGAAATGATTATTGGTTTATTGACGACCGAATTGAAAGTAGGAATTGGCAGAATAGCTCGAACGGAATTATTGGTAATAGTGTCGTTCGTTCCCCCTTTTTCCAAAAAAATTTTTTTAAATTTATTTTTCTCTAAAAACACGTATTTAGGGCTTTTCGACAATGGCGAATGCGAATATAGCATTAGTTTTCAAAAATTAAATTGTCCGGTTTATGTTTACAAATTGGTTTGGAAAAATCGAAATTGAATATTTTTGGTCATATTATACATCATTCGACGCGCCTCGATTAGCTGATCGCAAATCTGTCACTTATTTGGCATAAAACTAAAAACCAAAAAAGTTATGTCCATTTAAAATTGTTACGGTTATTAGCTGAACTATCTGACTTAAATGGCCATAACTTTTTTGGTTTTGAGTTTTATGCGAAACAAGTGACAGATTCGCGATCAGCTCATCGAGGCGCTTCGAATAATGTATAATATGACACTAAATATCCAATTTTGTTTTTTCCAAACCAGTTTGTGAACCTATACCGGTTCAGGCAATTTAATTTTTGATAAACTAATGCTATATTCGCTTACGCCATCATCGAAAACCCCTAAATACATGTTTTTAGAGAAAAATAAAATTTTTTTTTGGAAAAAAGAGGGGAACGAACGATACTATTACCGAATTATTTTCTAAAAAAAATAAATAAAAATGTTAATTTCCAATTATTATGGTTTACTCTTTACCATTTTTACCAGAATGCTTAAATTTTATTTATAAAATTAATAAAAGAGATATATTTTATTAAAAATATTTTTAATGAACTTTTATAATTTATTAATACTTGCATATTAATGCCAAATTATATGTGATGATGCTCCTCAGATCGTAGTCCCAACTAAGAAAATAATATAAATTTAGAACCCCTTTCTAACTAACAGGTTGCCTCGAAATATGATGTGTTTCATCTCTAATTTTATGAGCAAAAAATCGGCGAATCCATGATATGTTATTCTCGCCAATTTCAATGCGATGTCGATCTTCTGCCAAACATTGGGCGAACCAACAAATGTAAATGCCGCAACCCCATGAGCCCCTCTGTTGTTGAGGTAGATGATGCCAAATAGTTCTTTGCCATTCTTTATTTTCTGGCCATGCCGCTTGATGGGATAAAGCCACGGCACGTGCCATTGAACTTATTATTTTTTTAATATATTTTATTTAATTTTTTATTTTAGCAAAAAATATAATTATATATGTGAAATCTTGGAGAAAAACTTTATAATACTATAAAAAATTTAATAAATAAACTTTAAAAATTTAATCATTGATTTTAATAAAAATTAAAATTTTCATATGTATATTTTCATAAGTAAGAAAATTATTTAAATAAACTTACATTAAAGTCCATGAGGCGTAATTTTTCGTTGTATCAAATAAGGACTGACATCAGAGTCTAGTATATAAACCCTCTTTTGATTTTTATCTAAATATCCGAGAACCCAATGCACATTTTGAATTGCAATAGGTGCTATAATTTTTTCCACTTTGTCGAAATCTTGATAGATTTTTTCTGGGATTTATCCACCAGCCACAAATTTTTCAAACTCAGTAGAAATAAATGCAATGATATTTTTTTCCTTGGACCAATAGACCAATAATTGTTGAAACAATCATTGGTACAAGACCTCGGGTGTGTCTTAGATAGTATAAATCTCTAAGATAAAGTTGGCCTTCAAAATTCTAAAATATTTTAAATTATTCTCTTCAATTTAATAAATAGAAAATCACATAAAAAAGACATTAATACTATTAGAATATTTTTTAATATCACAAATGGAAATTGAATTTAATTCCAATTTAATTATATTAAATTATTTATAAAACATAAAGTTAAGAATAAATATTTAAAGAATAATTTTTTACTCGAATATTATTTTTCAAAAGCTAATTGTGCTAATATTTTTCAAATACAATTTTTTTAATTTATATATAAATTATTTAACCAAATGTTAATTTTTTATAATTTTTATGCTAAATATATAAAATAAAATTTTAATGATTTTGCATATTTTATATTAGATTAAATTTTGAAATTTATTTTTAATTTTTTCAAATATAGATTTTTTTTAAACATATTCCTCTAAAATTATTTTATATTTATTTATTTAAAGTAATTTTTAAATATTGATAAATAATTAATTTTTGAATTTAATTTTTTAAATTTATCTAGATTATTTAATAAAGTAAATTTTAACAAATTTTTAAAAAATTTCTTTTTACATAATTATCGATGAATTTTTCAATTTCAACGGCCCGCTCTTCAAGTTAATTAAGCCGTATGTGAGCTATTAAAAAATTAAAACCTTAATATATTTTTTCCTGTTGCGGAATGGCAAAAAGTGCGATTGACCAAGGATTGCGCAGCGTCAAAAATGGAAGTGATCGAGGAGAGCGAATTGAACGAAATGCTGATTGAGAGAAATAAAAAAGAAGAAAATGAAGAAAAATGCCCAAAAATTTAAGTTGAAGAAAATATGTTAATTTTCCAATTAAATTTTTCATTTCATTTTTTGCCATTTTCTTCCAATCAATTGATTCTTTATGCTTTTTCTCACAAGATTGTTATCAGCAAATATCCGCCTCTTTCATCCTCTTCCTATCCCTATGATGATTACTTTTTCATTCTTGTCAAATCAAACAAAAAACCAAACAAATGAATAAATAAAGAAGTGTGAAAATTATATTGTGAATTTTCAACTCATCCATCTGCCAAAGTCTAATAAGTAGCCGACGGCGAAAAAAGTGAATTTGGAAACATCAACATCATCAATTTTGTGGCATATTGGAAAAGCCGCGAAAACAACAATCAATTCCCAACTTGAACCATCCAGGAGAACTTGCACACACTCAAACAAAACAATCATTGAAATTCTTCAAGTGGCGACCCTGGCAACCTGGAAGGTTTGATTGAAAAGTGGGAAGTTGAATAATTTGAAAAATAGGTAAAATAAACTGAAAATTAAGTAAAAAAGGAGTAGGAAAATGGCGGAAAATGAGCTTTCTCCGCCCCCGCCCCGACCCAAATCAAGCTATGAGTGCGAAATTAGGAAATATTGGAAATTGTTGGAATTGATTATAGAGGAAAATGTGCCGGAAATATTAGGTGATAGGGCGACAACGAATTCGCTTAAGCGATTATATTATAGGGTTAAAAATAAATTTCAGGAATTTGACATTTTATTAGGAAAAATTGATAAAGAAATAGGAAAAGCACATGAATTATTTGGAACTTTTGCAGTAGCAAATAAAAAGCAAAAAGCAAATAGTTTTGAGACTTTTTTGAGAGAATTTAATCTGGGAGAGAAAGTACAAATGACAAAATTAGCACAGAATAGATGGAAATTGTTGCTAATATATTTAGCAGATAGATTAAACATTGACATTGGATCATCTAATTCAGAGAGCGCGGATATGACTAGGAATATGAGGATTACATTTTGGGTAAATTCCGTCGAAAGAGAAAATGAATTAGGATCTGTTGAATATTTATCAGAATTTGAGAATGAAAATGAAGAAAATAGGGAAATTTTAGACAAGGAAATTAAAAATTGTCAAAAGGAGAATAATGAAATTGAATTTGTAGAATTATTAAGGAATATAAAAGACGAATTAAAGGAATCCATTGCTTTTGATCATAATATCTTAGCAATGCTAGAGGAAAATTCGGACAAAATTTCGCACAAAATAGAAGGACATTCGAAGGCATCTCTTGACTTAATCAAAATTGATAGTTCGGTTAAAAATTACGAAGAAAGGATTCTTAAATTTGAGATTATGCTTGATGCTTTGGAAGATAAAAATAATAACGAAATAAATGAAAATTTGAATTTGTTAGAATCGTGTCTTTTTAACCTAGATTCGGGAATGAAAATATGTAACTATGATTTAGGTTATGATGAAGATTTCGCGATTGAAAATTCACGCGATGATTTAATTCTGAGTGAGCAAGGAAACTTGGAATTATTGGATTTAGGGAATACCATTGAGAAAAATGATAATGTATTACAGAAGGAAAATCAACAGTTTCAACCCGTCAAATTTAGTCCAGAACTAAAACCAGCACAAGAAATATCTAATTTAGGGAATAAAATACTATCAGAATGCGCCATTAAAAGAATCGAAAATGGGTTTAAAATTTGTGGATTTCCACTTGGAGGAAATTCAAAAGATAAAGCTGTTTTAAAAAACAATATTGGTTTAGAGAAAACGAATATAGGTCAAAAAGAATCAAAATTGATTGCAGAAAACGGGTCAAATACTCGTTCAAATAAAAGAAGACAAATGCTAATTGAGAAGCAACAATCACAATTAGTCAAATTAAATTCAGAACTAACTAAAGAAATTTCAAGTCTAGGAAATGAAATACTATTAGAATGCATCTACAATAACTTCGAAAAAAGGTCAAGAATTTTAGGATTCCCAATTAAAAGGAATTTAAAGGAAAAAATAAAATTAGGACATATGAATTTAAAAAACGATATTGATTTGGAGGGAAAGAATATAGGCCATAAAGATTCAAAGTTAATTTCAGGAAAAATAGGCTACAATCGACCACATAAAAGTCGTCACAAGCTAGAAGGGAAACATTTAGGGAAAAATAAGTATAATATGAAAATTGGTCAACAAAAAACACAAAATTATGATAACCAGCCTAGGCAAAATAATAATAATTATCCACAAAAATTTGCTTGCAACAAAGCAAACTACCAGCCGCCTATTGGTTATAATAATTGCCAATTTATTGACAGAAATAAGCAAGAATTTGGACCAAACAGGAAAAACCAAAATAATAAATTTAGGCAAATTTACAATGAGTTTAGGAAAAGGAAAAAATTTGAAAATGTGAACAAATTTAGTAGGGAATACAGATCACGGCCAAGAATTGAAAATATCAATCAAGCGGCCTATGTTAATGTGAACAAAGAATATTTAATTATTAGGCGAGAATCAATTAGCCAAAAAAGTAATTTGGCACCGGATAAGAAAAATTTGGAAAATTTAGGAAAAAACATTGTTGAAAACGGAGAATTAGGAATCGATGAAAAGAAAGAAAAATTAGAATTTGAATTAGGGAATATTAATGCCAATTTGGAAGCTGGAATTGTTCATACAATGACTAATACGAAAATACAAAATAGGGATACATCAATTATGAATAATTTAACTGAAATTGAAATTTGCGAGATTATGAAAAATGCATTAATTATAGGATTAGGCATTTTGAATATGTATCAATGGAATATTAGGTTGATGACGAAAAGAAAGATTAGGGAAGAAAACAACAAAACTTTTTCAAGGGGGAGTGTTGCGGAATGGCAAAAAGTGCGATTGACCAAGGATTGCGCAACGTCAAAAATGGAAGTGATCGAGGAGAGCGAATTGAACGAAATGCTGATTGAGAGAAATAAAAAAGAAGAAAATGAAGAAAAATGCCCAAAAATTTAAGTTGAAGAAAATATGTTAATTTTCCAATTAAATTTTTCATTTCATTTTTTGCCATTTTCTTCCAATCAATTGATTCTTTATGCTTTTTCTCACAAGATTGTTATCAGCAAATATCCGCCTCTTTCATCCTCTTCCTATCCCTATGATGATTACTTTTTCATTCTTGTCAAATCAAACAAAAAACCAAACAAATGAATAAATAAAGAAGTGTGAAAATTATATTGTGAATTTTCAACTCATCCATCTGCCAAAGTCTAATAAGTAGCCGACGGCGAAAAAAGTGAATTTGGAAACATCAACATCATCAATTTTGTGGCATATTGGAAAAGCCGCGAAAACAACAATCAATTCCCAACTTGAACCATCCAGGAGAACTTGCACACACTCAAACAAAACAATCATTGAAATTCTTCATTTCCCTTTTAAATTTACCCCAACAGTCAATCCGCCATTAGAATTAGTCAATATTGACCCAGAATCTGCCGAATACAATTTGTTTTCCTTCATTGTCTGCGAATTTGTAAAAATTAATTTTATTACTATTTTCATATTTATTTTGTACCATTTTAATGCCATTTATCATTTTATGCACATTTCTTGCCAAAAGGCCATTTGACTTTTTGGCAAGAAGACCAAAAGCATTTTTAAAAGGCATTGCGGCAAATAATTCGTTCATCAATTCGACGGGCAATCCACAATGTCGATTGTTATTTTGTTGACTCATTTTCAGTAAGACATGTGTGAATTATTTTATTTGTAATAATTAATTTAAATTAAATTTCTAATTTTTATTAGAAATAAGTATTTTTTATTCAATGAAAAGTGCAATGAAATAATTGCTAGTGCAGAGCACAAATTTCAGGAAGACCATTATTTCAAATTCTTTTCCATAGAAATGAATGAAAATGCGTCCTAATTTAATGAATCGGCATTTTATATATGTTCGTCTTTGTCCAATAAGAAATGAGGGAGGCGAAGAGCAGATTATAGAGAATTGAACAGGGAATGTAATCAACAATTTTGATTGAAATGTACCCATTCAATGTCCAAATAGAAAATTTAAAAATATTTAAATGGATGGGAAAATAGCCCCGGGATAAAAAATTTGAATATTTCCTTTATTTATTTTGATGAATTAAACCAATAGTTCCAAAATGCATCAAACACATCACTTTTTCCATTTTCTTTGTTTAAAAAAGGGACTCACATATGGCAATAGCAGTGGCAGATTAAAATAGGACAATTATTGAATAGAAATCACTTAGGACAAATATTTTTTTCTTTATCAAAGTAAAATGAAATGCGGAATTTTGATGGAGGCGTTCGATTCTTTGTTTAATTTTATTAATAATCTCTGGGAAATTTCCATTAAGCAAATTCATTCACCCATGGTAAAATTCTTCACGTAGTTGACTTAAGTTTGGAGTATTAGAAAAAAGTGGAAATTTGCAATAAAATAAGAAAGCATTGTAAATTTTCATATATTAGCCCAGAGCAAGTTCCAATGCATTCACTGCTCTAATATCCAAATCATATATTTTTTTTCTTTCAATTTCAATTCTATTGACAGCCGATGGGTCCGGGAGGGGGGTGGGAAGAGTTTCTGGGGTCATGGGGAGCATCCTACATGGATTTCTCGATTTTGCCTTATTGACAGCCGGTCCCTTAATTGGGCTCTATTGACAGCCGATGGGTCCGGGAGGGGGGTGGGAAGGGTTTCTGGGGTCATGGGGAGCATCCTACATGGATTTCTCGATTTTGCCTTATTGACAGCCGGTCCCTTAATTGGGCTCTATTGGCAGCCAATGGGTCCGGGAGGGGGTGGGAAGGGTTTCTGGGGTCAAGGGGAGCATCCTACATGGATTTCTCGATTTTGCCTTATTGACAGCCGGTCCCTTATTTGGGCTCTTTTGACAGCCGATGGGTCCGGGAGGGGGTGGGAAGGGTTTCTGTGGTCATGGGGAGCATCCTACATGGATTTCTCGATTTTGCCTTATTGACAGCCGGTCCCTTATTTGGGCTCTATTGACAGCCGATGGGTCCGGGAAGGGGTGGGAAGGGTTTCTGGGGTCATGGGGAGCATCCTACATGGATTTCTCGATTCTGCCTTATTGACAGCCGGTCCCATATTTGGGCTCAATTGACAGCCGGAGGGTCCGAGATGGGTTGGGAAGGGTTCCTTGGGGTCATGGAAGTCATTTAGGAACCAGCCGTTACCTTTGGGCCCTATTGACCTTTTATGGAAGTCGGCTCATGCCTTCCTTTTATGGAGTTGGTTAGATCCGTCATGAATCCATGTGCTCTAAATTTTAAAGTTTGGCTTTATCTATGGGCCTGGTGTGAGGGGCTATCCATGTGAAAGAGGGGACCAAAAAGTTCGTGGTTACCCTGGGGCTTTATTGCCAGCCGACATAAAGTACGACGTTATCTATGGGCTGGGCTGCCAGCCGGTAAAATTTTTAGTTAGATACTACTGACTGATTTGAAATTCTTGAATTGCCATTTATTCTTTTCAAAAAGAACATGGATTGAATCATCAGCATTGAGCAAACTGATTGCAGGAAATAATTGGAAATTTGTAAATTTTGAGGGCAATTTGACCTTCCCTGAATTTAAATATTTTATAAAATATATTTTTTATTATTTAAAATAATTTTTTTCATTTTTTATTGATTTTACCCAGTGAAATTCTCTCCTACAATGCTGCAAATTGATTTCACTCAATTTTATTAAATAATAATTAATAATATTTTCTTTTTGGAAAATAAAATATTTCAAATTTTATTTTTTCTGTCCTAAATTAAATGCTAATGCTCAAAGTTTATCTTCTCGGTCCTCGATGCAGTATAAAATATTCAAATTTTACTCGAGGCAATTTTCCTAAGCCATCATCCGTTCAGTCCCATCCCTCTACCACCGTAATATTTGGGTTGTAATGAGTAGACTTAGCAATCTAAATTCCAAATACGCTACTTTTCCTTTGCCATCTATTAAATCAAATCAAATATTTTGCCTCAGGCTAATTCCCAATCATTTTTTTAAATTTTAATCAGCCATTGCCATTTGGTACCAATTTTTAACTCAGAAAATCAACATCCTTCCCATAAAATGATAAAAATTTGTTAAATTTAAAGCTATTCACTTGAAAATTTGCAGAAGTAAATATTATATTTTTCGATTGAACAAAAAAATGTTTATTTATAATGAAAATTAGAAATTTAACCGCAATTTTTAGATTATTTATTAAATAATAAGTACACAAAAATCTGTTCCAAAAAATGAATCAACAAATCTACATTCAACGTCGACAATGCCAAGTGAATTATTGAACGAATTATTCGCTTCAATGTCATTGGAAAATGCCTTTGGTTTTCTGGCCAAAATGCCAAATGGCCTTTTGGCAAGAAATGTTCAAAAAATGATAAATGACATTAAAATTGTACAAATATGCATAAAATAATAAAATTAATTTTTTCAAATTCGTAGGCAATGAAGGAAAACAAATTGAATTTGGCAGATTGCGGGCAAATATTGGCTATTCTGTTGATGCCTTGGTTGTCAAGCATACTGGCTCAAATGGTAAAGATTAAACCAAAATAATTGGAATAAAAATTTAAAAATTTTCATTTTTTAGAATATAATTGCGTCCGAGCTGCTTTGTCAATACCAACATTCATTTTGGCTGCCAATAAGAAGATAATTACATTTTATTATGAAATACAAATACTCAAATCAATTTGGTAAATTAATTTGATTTTAGAGATTTTAAAAATTATGAATAATAAAATTTATAAAATAAAATTAGAACAAAAATTTTACATAGCTTATATGAATTAAAATTTATAAAAATTCTTTTCCAATAATTTAGATAGTTTGTAGCGTTGACGGCATTGAAATTGGATTTTGTGACAAACAATTTCCATTGGAAGGCAGATTGCTTAGACTAAAGCAAAATACAGCAGTTGGAATCAGTGTTTTCCTGTCCCTGTTTTTTGCTGTCTGTCCTGTCTCTGTCCTGTCTCCCAAAACCGGGACAGGACAGAGGGTCGGTCTCTGTTTCTCCGAAAGTTAATCTGTCCTGTCTCTGTCCTGTCTTTCAAAGCCGGGAGAGGACAGGACAGAGACAGAGACAGGCAAAAAATCTGTCCCAGACAGGACAGGCAAAATTTCAAAAAAATCTGTCCCTGAGACAGAGACAGACCCCTAAGACAGAGATAGATATTGGGACAGAGACAGATATTTTGTTCTTGCTGGACTTCCACTTTGTTCATCAACCACGCGTTTCTTTCGACCACCACCATTCCTCGGATAAGGTTTTTTATCATCAATATCATAATCGCACACATTTGGATCGGAGCATCGACGGCCATTGCTTTATTTTTCCAGCTTTCGCTCAATTCCAAAGCAATAAGGAGGAATGATGCACTCAAAATCAGCAATGTGAAGGCATGCATTTTTTTTGTTTCTAAAGAGGTAAATAAAAAAAATTAAAATTAATAATGAAAAATTTCAGTAAATGTAGGAGAACAAATTTTTAAATATAAATATAAAATTCGATTTAAATATAAAATTCGAAAAATTAGAAAAATGAAATTTAAATATAAAATTCGAATAATTAGAAAATAAAATTTAAATATAAAATTCTATGTGAAAGCATATTTTTTCTAAATTATATGTGAAATATTTTAATATTTTCCCAGGGGTGAATCGAAAGATTGATGAACAAATCAATAACGCACGGAGCATGAATTTGAATAATCTGCGAGGTGCCCTGCTGCATATATTATGCAAGATTTAAATGCCGCGCAAATTGAAAACAGCTTTGGCATTCCGCGAAGAACCATCGCTCCATATTTGGCAGGATTAAAGCAAAAATTTTATGATGAGGTATAAAAAAATAATTAAATTATTTAAATTAGAAATGTTATTAAAATATGATAAAATTTTAAAAATATATTTAAATTAAATTAATAATATCATTTAAAAAAATATAAAATTATAAGCCTATGCCAAATGAATTGTCATTTGCTGCTGAAAGGAATGCATTTGTCGTTTACCGCGGGGCTTTCAACCCCCCAACAAATGGGCACCTCCGGACTATCATAAATACATTTGAGGAAGTCGAAAACGTAATATTTAAAAATTATTCTAAATAAATTAAGGAAATAAATTCAAAATTAATTCTTGAAAATAATAATGAAAAAGACAATAAAATTTAAATAAATACAAAAAGTTGAATATTAAAAATTATTAAATAAATATATGAAGTAAATAGAAATTTAAATTTAATTCTTTGATAAATAATAATGAAGAAAGGCAACAATTAAATGAAAATAAAATTTAATTAAATACAAAAATTTGAATATTAAAAATTATCAAATAAATATATGAAGTAAATAGAAATTTAAATTTAATTCCTTTATAAATAATAATGAAAAAAGGCAACAATTAAATGAAAATAAAATTTAATTAAATATTAAAAATTGAATATTAAAAATTATCAAATAAATATATGAAGTAATTAGAAATTTATTTTAAAATATTGTTAAAATCAAAATAATAATAATGTTATAATTAAAATTTTAAGAAGAATTGTCGTATTTCACAATTCTATTTATATCGAGAAATGACAACAAGCCCGATTTAATTCATATCGGGCACAGAGCAAGAATGCTACAAGAGGCTATTGCACAATTGCATAATAATAGGATCCAAATAATCCAAGACGATGCAGTCTTCAATATTGCTAGAGTAATAAAAAAAAATACAAAATATAAAAATATTTATATTATATAAATTAAAAAATAAAAAACAATATTGAAATATAAATATATTTAATAAAAATATTAAAACAAATTTAAAAAAATCAATAAATGATGAATAAAAATTAATTTACAGGTAATCAGATATTATTCTGATCTGGCGAAAAGGTCTGATATATATTTTACAGACAATTTTTGGAAAGGTATTATTTTGGACTCTGAAACTAGATTTGGAACAAATTCGAGGATAGTCTCTTTCGATTCGGCATGATCGACATAGTTAATGAATTTCGATTTCAGATAGATTTAAGTAAAGCTTAAAGAATTATATTAACTTTGAACTCAACCTGGTTTGAGTTTCATAATTTTTTAAGCTCTATTCAAACCCGTCCGAAATCAAAATTTCATCGATTATGTCGATCATGCCGAATTGAATAAGCAATTGCACAAATTTGTACGATGTCTAAAAGCTGAGATCCCAAAATAGCCAGGCACTTAGCTATTTTCTACAATTATCTGTAAAATAAATAAATATATATAAAAATAAAAAATAAACGATTATTTTTCGAGGTTTTAGTTCACTGAATTCTATTTTAAAATTTTAAGCATTTTTAAGGGCATTGAATTGGAAGAGACTATGAGTAAGTTTTCTATCACTTTGGTAAATTGTGCCACCCGAATTTTCCAAAAGCTATTTTTACAACTTTTATACACTTGTATTATTCTCCTATGACCTTTTTTAGATTATATTGATATTACAGAAATAATTAATCAAAATTTATATGCCCTGAAAGTTGGCAAAAAAGATAAACCGCATAATTTAGGCCCATTTGTTGCGAATATTTTGGTCATAACTTTTCTACAATTTTCAATCAAATTTATTTATAAATCAATTCATCCAAATTGGATGTTCTAAATTGCTAAAATAAAGGCTATTAATTTACATTTAAAAAGATCAAAATTCGGATGTTTATAAATTTCCTTTGATTAAAAACGCTTTTGGTTAATCAAAAAAATTTAGACTTTCTTGCTATGGAAGTGAACCGACTACAGAAAAGAGCGAAGAACAGACTGGAATAGCTGAATTCGAACTATTGTTGGCCCAATTCTATCAGGGAATACCGCAAGCATATTTTCGCGATCAATCACGTTATGATCCAAAATGGAATTGCACATATTAGGTAGTTGTTGGTTTTTATCAGTTTTTTAAAAATAAATCGTAGAAATTTATTGAATTTAACTAAATATAGATGTTAAAATGTCGGTACTTGTTAAGTTTGTATCCCCTTTTTGAAAAGTGCTTGGTCCTCCCTACGGGTTATCAGGTTTAAAATGTTGGTCTTCAATTTTATATGTTGCAATCAATTTTGAATTTTTCTACTCAGAATCAGCTTCCAAATGAATTAACCCGATCATAAATCAAAGAATAATGAAAGATATTTTAATTAGTAATTACGGCCATATAAAAGCTCAAAAGCATCCAAAAACAAAGCTCATTCAATTCAATATAGTTAATTTGAGAATGCTAATTATGGCTAGATTTATTGACATTTAAATGTTAAGCCAATTTAAAGGTTAAAAATTCAGTTGGGCATAGCTTAAATTCATACTGATCAAATCCATTCGAAACAGAAATCTTCCTAAAAAAAATAGCTTTCCAAAATCCAAAATTGGCTATTCTATTCCTTAATCTTTACTGAATTTTGGTCAAAAATTCAATTGTACACAATAACGAATTAAAGAAAGGGAATTCAATTCAAATAAAAATATTTGAGAAATTTTGGAAGTATAATTTTGATGGAATTTGACATTGCATCGATTTTTCTGCTAAACATAAAATGGGGATAAGTATAAGTACGACGTCGACTAGCGATGAAAGAAAGAGAAAACGAAAAGAAAGAGGAAGTTAAGAAAATTGCAAATTGCTTTTTCATTCATTTTTTAAGCTAATCGCTGATAGTAATTCGAATTTTGAAAATAAAATAATTAATTTAATTCGATTTAAAAAATAAAATAATTTAAAATTTTAAATGACAAAAATGTTGGAATGCAATAAAAAACATATGATTTTTCCCGTATCGTATAAAAAAATTTAGTATTTTGTTTTTTGTCTCTTCTATCATGTGTTTTCATTAATCATCGATTTCAACTTTCAAAAATAAATCTGGTAGAGTGCATAAATGTTTATCGTTGTGACAATCCAATGCAAAATTTTGAAACGGAATTTTTGCGTTTTATGGCGATAATAATGCATTGCAAGGAAGGCACCGATCCAACCGCCAAATAGACTGAAAATTAAATAATTTAATTGAACTAAAATTGCAATGTTTTTGGAATTTCAAGTCTTTGGAAAAAGATGAAAATTTTGTTTGGATTAAAAATTTTTGAATATTAAAATGGAAAAATAAATGCAAAATGACTAAATTAGCTGAATTTTAATCAAAAATTCCTGAAAATTTGGCAAATTTCTCTACCATAAAAAAGATGATTCATTTTCGTAATTTTAATATTTTTTTCTACATCTTAATTTTATCAAAAATTTGTAATAATAATAAATATTCTGTGAAATTATGAAAGATTTTTTGAAATTTTAGGTCAATTTCGTGGGATTTAATATAATATTATAGAATCTAGGATTAATTATTTATTAAATAAAACCAAAAAATTAACAAATATAATTGAGTAAATTTAAAAATATTCTAATTTTCAATTTATTTAATTAGGGTCAAAAAACCTGAGAATGAGTAAATCAAACTCGGAAGTCCTAGTTCACCGCGTTGTGCATTGAATTTATCTTTGATATATTTCCAAAATGTGTACAAGTTGATGAGCATAAAATAGAATACAACAAGCTTTGTAACATGCGCCATTTGAAAAAATTGTTGTAATTAAACCTACAAATAATTTGATTTAATATTTGCTTATTCAATTGGAAATAAATTTACAGATATTTAATTGAATTCATTTTTATTAAATTGGGAATTTGAAAGGGAAATATTATGCGTGTTTTATGGAAAATAGTCAACAATTTTATTGATTTATTTTGTGTGCTGGAACACAGGAATAGTGCAAAAAGCACAAAAAGGGGAGATGATAGAGATGAAAAAAAGTATCCTTTTTTGAGTATTGTACAGAAAGGAAATTTTAAAGCTAAAAAATGTTGAGAAATAGGCGTAATTAAATGTTTGGGAATCCGGAATAAAAAATTACAATCGCAATTACAATTGCACTTTTTCGCAATAAAAATTACAATCGCAATTACAATTGCACTTTTTCGCAATAAAAATTACAATCGCAATTACAATTGCACTTTTTCGCAATAAAAATTACAATCGCAATTACAATTGCACTTTTTCCACAATGAAAATTACAATCGCAATTACAATTGCACTTTTTCGCAATAAAAATTACAATCGCAATTACAATTGCACTTTTTCGTAATAAAAATTACAATCGCAATTACAATTGCACTTTTTCGCAATAAAAATTACAATCGCAATTACAATTGCACTTTTTCGTAATAAAAATTACAATCGCAATTACAATTGCACTTTTTCCACAATGAAAATTACAATCGCAATTACAATTGCACTTTTTCGCAATAAAAATTACAATCGCAATTACAATTGCACTTTTTCGCAATAAAAATTACAATCGCAATTACAATTGCACTTTTTCGCAATAAAAATTACAATCGCAATTACAATTGCACTTTTTCCACAATGAAAATTACAATCGCAATTACAATTGCACTTTTTCCACAATGAAAATTACAATCGCAATTACAATTGCACTTTTTCGTAATAAAAATTACAATCGCAATTACAATTGCACTTTTTCGCAATAAAAATTACAATCGCAATTACAATTGCACTTTTTCGCAATAAAAATTACAATCGCAATTACAATTGCACTTTTTCGCAATAAAAATTACAATCGCAATTACAATTGCACTTTTTCGCAATAAAAATTACAATCGCAATTACAATTGCACTTTTTCGCAATAAAAATTACAATCGCAATTACAATTGCACTTTTTCGCAATAAAAATTACAATCGCAATTACAATTGCACTTTTTCCACAATGAAAATTACAATCGCAATTACAATTGCACTTTTTCGTAATAAAAATTACAATCGCAATTACAATTGCACTTTTTCCACAATGAAAATTACAATCGCAATTACAATTGCACTTTTTCGTAATTATTTTACCCAGCAATTTATCATTGCATGTGGCAAAGCATTCCATTTTTCGATTTGGATGATAAATTATTCCGAGGCCAACAAAATCGCCTTCAACGAAATCCCCATTTTCATTTTCGAAGCTGTAGAAGGATTCATCAATATCCATTCCTCCTTCATGCGAAATTCTAATTGAAAAAGTAAACCATCCAAGATTAGGAAATTCAAATCCAACGAAAATTCGGCTAAAAGACAGATTATATATATATATAAAAAATTTGAAATTCGTTAATTTTTTCAAAAATACGGCTTTCTAGCCGGCCGTTTTCCGAGATCTTTTTTTTAAAAGTTTCGTATTTCGGTGGCACATATCAAATAAATACCTTTTTCCCAAAAAACTCAAATGGTTTCGAGATATTAGCCAAAAACCGGTTTAAAAAAGTGAACTTTTTTGGTTTGCCCCGGTAAAACTTTTTTCCTTTTGATTTTTGGGTTTCGGGTCCGGAGAGAGGGCACTCCGCAAGAGTGTGGTCTTTCCAAAAATATATGGTTTGTGGGGTCTAAACTCAAAACCCTTGGCCCTACACGCTGCAGAAATTGGCCAACTCGGCACTTTTTCCTTTGTGGCCGATTGGCTAAGATAAGGGGATGGTGATGTAGGACGCGGGTTCGAATCCCACCATGGGCAGATAATTTTTTTAGAGGTTTTCGATGATGGGGATTACGAATTTGAGGTTTATTTTGAGAATTATTTAAACCGGTTTTGCGCGAGTCGAATTTTGATCAGAAAATTGGGGAATGGATTCTAATGTGAAAAATAACCCTTCTAGGAATCTTTTAAAGCGCGTTAGCGCTTTCTTCATACCGTCCCACGTATTCCTTCCGTCACCCCCTTAAGAACCAGCGGGCTTGCCCCGCTGGTTTTTATTTCATAAATTATTGAATATTGGGAATAAAGAAATTTTTTTTATTGTGTAAGGAAAAATTTCTTATTTTAGGCAAAAATTGTTCCTTTATATGAAATTTAAAAAAAAATAATCTACCCTTCTGCTTTGTGGAGAATTTGTATTTCAAAGTAGTAAATAATCGTCGATTTTATGAGATCTTTCAAAATGAATGAAGGAGTGGGTGAAAGAGCTCGAATTGAATTGTAGTTTTCTAAAAATTATTTTTTTAGTTTCTACGGTTAATTTTTATCACCTGGGGCAATAGATGTTGCAATATGTCCATCCTCAGAAATTGTCATATTTAGTCCACAATTCGTCACATCCAATTTGTTTTCCTTCATTGCCTGAAAAAATTATGATATTGTTGGCATTCGTACACCGCATTTTTTGATAAAAATTTTATTTTCAATTTTTTGACTTTAAAATATCCAATAAGGGATTTCCTAGAACAAATAATTCGAAGATCAGTTCTAGCGGTTTAAAAACCGGTTTCGATTTTAGATCTTAAAAACTTTCAAACCGATTTGTAGCTCTCATCGAAACAATCATCGAATGGTATATAAAATTAGCCCAAAATAAAACAATTTAAAATCATAAAAATTGGAAATATTATTTAAACTTTAAACGGTTTAACTCGCTAAATTTTAATTTAAACTAAGAATTGTAGATGTTAAAAGATGTGTCTCGATGTTATCTATAAATTTATATAATGTTTGTTAGGTCTACATAAAACCGGTCTCAGATTTATTAAAAATCAAAAATTGTTTTAGTAGCAAAAAAAGCAATATAGGTAGTGGTAAAAAATTTTAATTTTTTTATAGTCATTATGACGCGAATCAGTGCAAATTGTGAATGGATCAAGGCGATTACAAATGATGAAGTGGAATGCCACGATTTTGAATGAATTACTCTGGAAATACATAATATTAATTAGAATTATAATAAAAAAATTATTTAAAAAAATATATTTTGTGTTTAATTTAAATTGATAAATAAAACTCAAGAATATTAAATGTTGCTAGAAAAGCCCAATCTCTCCTGTCTCTTTTATTAGTCAATTTTTGAAATAAATGAATGAACATATTTAATCATTCCAATTAAATAAAATGAATTTAAAATAATTTATCCCTTGATAAAAAAAAACAAAAAAAATAAATTTTTAAAAATTAAGAATAGAAAAAAAATTTTTAGAAATTTTTTTAGAAATTCGGTGATTCAATTTTTCTTTAAATTCAATTTTCGTTTTGATTTTCTTCGACTTCACGTTGCTTCCCTTTCACTCATTTTTATTTTGCTCGTTCCATTCTTGGAAATAATTACACTCATTTAGAATTAATTTGAGTCACTTCAATACTTGAAAGAAATAGAAATTTATTTTTTTTTAATAAAATTGCTTTTTCGTAGAGGAAGCAATAAAGTTTGGGAAAATATTAACTTACCGAAAAAATAATTAATTTACCTAATTCTTTCATATCGAAAAATATTATATTGGGGGCATTTGGGGCATCCATGCTTGGTGGTGAGAATAAAAATTGAAAATCAAAAGGAAAAACTAAAAAGCAATAAGCTCGAGAGGTCGAGAGGCAAAAAGCATTCCGACGATTTTATCGCGTCCATAAAAAACCAAATGATCATTGAAATTTATGCCAAATAATTGGACATAATGTTGGAAAACCTGCACAAAATTTTCCGTATTTTATTTAAAAAATTTAATACGAAATTGAGAGAAAGGGTATATTCAATTTGCTTTCAGGATTTTTTAAGGAATTAAAGCAATCGATTTCATGGAAAAATTTTTTTATTAAGCCAATCAATTAATATCCCTTGTAGAATATAAGACAAATTTTTTCCCAATTAGCTTTATAATTGACAATGATAATAATATGATAACAATAGTCTTTTATGATATGAGACGACAAGTTGTCGTCCACTGGCATAACTTATATTAAGGCATTCCAAATGATGATATGTATGGTATGTAAAATTATAAAAATATTCTTTGCTCCAGTTCGTTGGAGTCTAGACTTATTAGAGCGTGGAGAAAAGAATACTTTATTTAGATTATAAAATTACAATTTTATTTGTGAACTTTTTAAATGTTTTTTAGAGTTATAAATGGTCGATTTTTTCATTTACGAAGTTTAAAATAATATTAAAATTATGTTGGGAATTAATTTGTAAACTTTTTTTTAAAACAAAATGATAAATGAACCATTGGTTCACACTTTCCATTTATGGAACAAATTATCTGCTAAAATTGCCTTAAATTTTTGGATATTTTATCGCCATTTTTATATGAATTAGAAACAATAGGACAATCCGCCATTGGCCATGACCATCGGCGCGAGGATGCAACCCTATTTGTCCGGCTGATTTCTATTTATTCTTTTGAATCAGTTCCTTAAGTGTTCGATTTTTTCGTGTGGTGATGAATGCGTTCCCGATTTTTGCGGTTCTTACCAAAAACTAATTCTTCGGTCCTATTAAAATGATAACAGAATAAAATTTGGGGTCAAAATTAAATTTTTTTAATCCTAGACTTAAAACTCGGAAGATGGGTATTGGGCCAGAAATTTCATTTTTCATATGGGCCATAAAATTCGGGGCCGCATTAACTGATTTTTCATCAATTAAACATTGATGCTAGAATGTCAAATTTAAATTTGTAAGCAAAAAATTGATAAAAACGGATTTGTCAACATTTATTCTTATGTAAAAATATGAATTTTATTCGTAATTTAACATCCAGCCAACCATATCAAATTTCAAAATTCTTAAATACTTCGTTGAGCTGGCTTCCGACAACGATGAATTTTGCTTTGTGATGGAGTTCAGCCAATTCCATTGCACCAGTGTACTGCAAAAATTGTGGTGGAGTCAAATTTATTTATATAATAATTCAAAATAAAAAATGTATACGTTGGCGTTAAAGTTGAAATTCAGTTGAAGTTGTAATTTACACACTATCTCGCCGAAGAAGCAGCGTACAAACCTAACCCTAGCCCTTAGCCCCTAACCCTAATCTCATGCTTCCGAGCCCCTAAGCCTAACCCTTTTATAAAATTATTTTACCAAAAATATTTTTCGAGTAAATTGTTTTGTAAAATTAATAATAATAATCCGCCAAAATAATTTAAAACAAAAAAAATTAAAAGTAAATTTCCAAAATTTGATGAAAAAATAATAATTTTTAATTGAAAATTCAAAAAAATTTTCTTATTTATTCTGAAAAGTCTTTTTCTAGGAATGTATTCGTACCCGGGCTTTCGGCGGGAAGGCCCATGGCACACCCTCTGCTGATTTCAATTTCTCCATCATCAAAAACTCCTAAATACATTTTGTTAGCAAAAATAAATACATTTTTTGAAGAGGGCATCATAAGTATTATTTTCTTACCAATTTAGCTTATTTTGTTTTTTTAATTTTTTTTATTAAAATAATTTTATAGATAATATTCCATTTCCCCGGTTTTTTGTTTAATTTATGATAATAAGATTATAAAATAGCTTACAGTACAACAGCTGCGAAGTCCTCCCAATATATCCTTAATTGTTGCATTCACATCACCACTGAAAAAAAAAATAAATTTTTCAGGCTTTTTTGTCCTATAAGGCAATATATTATAATTGACCTACTTGTTTTTGATTTAGTTATTCAAAAACGGTTATAAATATACTTATATAATTACAATAATATTTGGCTCAAAATTGAAATTAAATCCAAAAGAATGATATTTGATTTGGCGAAAAACATTGAAATTGGCGAAAAGAGTTTTTAAAATCGCGAAAAAATTTTAGCGGTTTAATTATTTGTCTCCATTCCTATACTCAATCGATAGATCTCATTAAGACGCATTGAATGGTATAAATTTTCAGGGTTTGATTCAAAATTTAAGTATATTAAACCGTTTGAATTTTGAACTGTTTATCAATTTTTGAATTAAAACTCATTAAAAATTGGTTAAATCCAAGCCAAATCATTATCAAAAGGTGCCTATCGATCTCGACGAGATCTGTCAATTGGTTATAGAGTTGGAGAATCTAGATTTTAGTACAAAATTCTGAACCGTTATAATTTAAAATGTTAGAATTTTTCGCCACTTTCAGTATTCTAGCTACAATATTTTTTTACTATTTTAAATATTTCCCAAACCCAAACAAATAATTATTATCATACCCATACCCACCGATATTCAATTCGCACACATTTGCCTTCGCTGGCCCGGTAGTCTGACACCCCTCCGCTGTGTTTTATTTGCGCTTGGGAAGAACTCATCCCATAGAATAATTTATACTAAAAAAATATTTTTAATATTTTTTTTGAATTCGGCCATCTCATAATTAACCTCCTCAGTAAATTTAAGGAAAGTTTTTTTTAATTCTCATCCGAAAAATTCCCAAATTTTTTAAACAGCGTATATTAAAACACTCGGTACGCCCCGTTTCGTGGCGAGCCGGTTCGTGGCGGCCGGTTCGTGGCGAGAAGGGAGATTGGAGAAGAAGGGAAAATGGACATTCCTCGGGGACATCAAAAAGGGAAAAGGGAAATCAAAAGGGAAAAAGGGGGATTCTGAATCTAATGATGATGGAACATTGACTATACTAAATAAAATCATTTTATTTCGATCAAATATTTATCTTTTTATACAAATTTTAACGGAAAATCAAATATTTAATTTTAATCCAATTTGAATTTATGCAAATAATTTATAGAATAATATGAATTCAAAACTAAAATTTACAAAAAAATAATAATAAATATTTTATAGTATAATGTGAATCAAAATTAAATATGTGCGTTAATAATGGAATAAGAGCCCCTCCTTTATTCCCATTCAATGTTTGGAATGTTTTTGAAAGAACTATTTCCGGATTAGATATGAACAATAATTTTTATGAGGGCTGCCATAAAAGATTCAAATCAATTTAAGCATTGCTCACCTAACAATTTGGAAATTTTTAGAAAATCTCAAAAATATCATCAAGGTGGGCGATGCTGATTATGAATTTAGGTCATAATTCCACTGCTAAATGTCCTAAATATCAAAAAATGAATAACATTATTCTCCCTATTGTCAACAGTTATGAATTTGAAACCGTTATAGAATATCTTAATAGAATTTCACATATTTTACAATGGCTTAATTTCCTTCTCTTTTATTGATAAATGTATTTTAGCATATTTTAATTTTGATTCACATTATACTATAAAATATTTATTATTATTTTTTTGTAAATTTTAGTTTTGAATTCATATTATTCTATAAATTATTTGCATAAATTCAAATTGGATTAAAATTAAATATTTGATTTTCCGTTAAAATTTGTATAAAAAGATAAATATTTGATCGAAATAAAATGATTTTATTTAGTATAGTCAATGTTCCATCATCATTAGATTCAGAATCCCCCTTTTTCCCTTTTGATTTCCCTTTTCCCTTTTTGATGTCCCCGAGGAATGTCCATTTTCCCTTCTTCTCCAATCTCCCTTCTCGCCACGAACCGGCCGCCACGAACCGGCTCGCCACGAACCGGCTCGCCACGAAACGTCCCGCCCGTAAAACACTTACCTTCTTGCCCGCCTCCTCGAAATAATCCCCGCCAGATTGATCATGTCCGCTGAGAAGGCCACCGAGCTAAAAATGAAGAAATTTTTTTATGCCATTAGCATTAAGAAAATGCTACACATTGGGGCAAATGCAAATTCAAAATTTTTAAAATTATTTATTTAAAAAAGATGGAGAAAAAAAATATTGTAAATAATTTTGTAAAGCATTTTCTAGCCATATAAAACTGGCCAATTTTTCCATACAATCTTTATGTGACTGGTTTATATGCCACCATATTTTAGACATTAAAATTATGTATCAAATTAAATCTGCTGGGGTCATTTGCGTCCAGCCATTTGCGTCCCAGTCAGTGTCGTGTCTCATCACTCCCAGAAATAAAAACTTTTGAATCTGATACCACAATGTGCGTCAACAGCTAAAAAAAAGGACCACATGCGTCCAAAATCCTAACATTTTAAAAAAAGTTTCTCCTATTTATTTTAAAATCAACACTACATAAATAAATGGAGGTTTATCAATTATTTAATTTTATATTAAATAAATGGGAGAATTTTCTAAAAATAGGATACAATAACCATCTTTAACTTGGGAATGAGGGATGAGTATGGCTGAACGCAAAAGATCGATCCATTTTTTTAAACAAATTAGCTTCCGCAATTTTTTCACATACCATTACAAAATGTGCTCCAGCCGCGATAGCCTTGCACACGTCAGCTGGGGTTGTGCAGCCACCATCCCCGATCACATGCCCGTTCATTTCTGAAATGATAAGAAAAGTGAAATAAACTTTTGAAAAAAAATTTTCAATAAATATTAAGACATTTTTAAAAACCTTCAAGCATAAAATTCATAGATATATTTTATCATATTGATGTATTATGGCAATTGCACTTTATTTCCAGCAGAGGAAATATCTTTCGTATGTCTTTTGATTTTGAATATCCCACCCTAAAAATACAACACATATACTCTTTTAATTTCCCAGTTCCCACCAGGGATGAGCACAATTGCGTTTTCCATTTTGCGTTTTTGCGTCCATTTTTGGCTGTTGCGTTTCGTTTTCCGTTTTGCGTAAAAATAGGAAAATTAACGCAAAAAAAACGCAAAAATTGAATGCATATTGCATATATAGAAATTTTTATTGTTAATTGTAATGGATGAAAGAAGGAAAAAATTAGTAAAAAGAGAGAGGGAGAGAGGAATGACATAGAATGGAGAGCTTGTGTATGGAAATGGAATTGATGAAAAAGCAACAATAGAAAATGAGAATTTGGTTTTGATCACATAACAATGATTATTAATGTTATAAAAAAATCCCAATATTCCTTTAAAATTTAGATAAAATGGCTAGTAAAAGTAAATATAATGCTTATTTTATGATCGAAAATGGTGTGGCTTCGTGTTTATTTTGCAAATATTCTCATCCTCATATATCTACTTCTTCAACAACAACATTGCGCAGTCATTTGGAAAAAAACATCAAGAAAAATTTCAAAATTTGTTGGAAAAGGAACAAAATGAACGAAAAACATTGCAATCAGCAGTCGAAAAATCTGAAAATAGCTCAATCAAACGTTTTTTTCCAACAAATCCTGTAAATTCTGATCAGGACGAGGCAGGTCCAAGTGCCTCAAAACAACCAAGAATTGATACAGCATTGAGTATGCCAGATTTGTTATTTATTTTAATATTTATTATGATTTTTGATTTATAACTCCGGCAACCAGTGCTGAATCAGAACGGCTTTTTTCTACTGCAAAATTAATATTGACCGATTTAAGAAAGAATATGTCGGCCGAAAATTTCGAAAAGCAACTTTTTTTGCACCATAATCTTTTAATTATTGATGGAAAAATGGAAGAGAATCGAATAAAGAAGATTTAAATGATGGAAGAAAATTAAATTATTAAAATTTAAATGATGAAAGACAGTTGAAAAATAAAATTTTTTATTTTCAAAAAAAATTTTTTTTGACAATTGCGTTTTCCGTTTTGCGTTAATTTCGTTAATTTTTGGCCATTGCGTTGCGTTTTCCGTTTTGCGTAAATTTTTTTTTGAGTTTTTTTGCGTTTTGCGTATTGCGTTCAACGACTTTGGCAATTGCGCTCATCCCTTGTTCCCACTATAAAAATTCCCCACTTTCGGGATAATTCCCTGGACGATAAAATATGTAATAAGGTAATATAAATTATTAAATTAATATCCGAATGCTTGATCAAAAATTTTAATTTTTTAATATACCTCTGGCGATTTCTGCGCATTCTAATATGCAACTGAATTGCGGGAACCCAATGCCAGTCTAAATAATAAATGTGAAAAAATAAATTTATTTATTATCGGAGATCGTCATGCCCCAACTAATTTATACCTTCTTTCGTGTTGTGCAAACCGAACCTGAAATTAATAAAAAAATTGCAAATTCCATTAATCAATAATATCAATTTTGAAAGATTTTAAATAAATCTTTATATAAATTGAAAACTCAAATATGAGATGTTTTATTTTAATTTTTAGTGCATTTTAAATAGTATAAAATTATATTCTAATAAAATATGTGAAATGAATATTTATGAACGCACCCGGTCCAATTCCAAGTTTAACCACATCAGCACCGAATTCAATTAATTCAGCTGTTCGCTCCGGTGTAACCTTTAAATTTAAATGTTATGATTTATCAAGAAAATATTCATAGAAATTTTCATTTTACAAGTAGGATTGGACAGTGTCGGTTAACCGAACTGAAACCGAGGAATTTTTGGTATAAAAGGAACAAAAATCGAAATGGTCATTATGAGGGGCGAATTTTTGGCTAAAATTTCTCCTTATTGTGCCATTATGGCTTTGATTTTTCGCTGGTGAGTCCATTTTTGCATTTTTGGCTAATTTTTCCCAGCGAGGCTATTTTATTTTTAGTTAAATTTTCTTTTTGTGGCAAGAAGATTTAGAAATTGAAGAAGAATAAAATATCTATTTTATTGTTTGTTCTTGTTTGATTTTTTAGATATCTTATAAAAAATTAAATTCTATGGCCTTTTTCCAAAAATCGCTCAAAATCGAAACCTAGGATTTTTCAAAAATCGAAATCGACAACTTCGATTTAAAAAAAAACTGACTCTGTCCAAAAATTTTAAAAGAATTGAAAAAAATGATAGAAAATGATCGCGAGAAATATTCGAATAGAAATATCTCGAATAAACTTAAACAGTTTTGTTATGAATTCTGAGAAAATAAGAATATAAAACTTACAACATTGCCCGCCATTATACATATTGGATGGTCACTGGCCTCACGAATTTGTTGTAACTTGTCGGCAAATTGCTGGGTATAGCCTAAAAATGGTTTTGAATTTGATGGAATTGTATTTGATTTTTAGTCATCATTAAATAGTGGATTTTTAAGTTAATAAATCGCAAAATAGGTGCCAATTTATGCATTTAATAATGTGTTAAATTAAGTTTTGGACCTCAACTCAAAAATTTTTCATTTTTCATTTTCTATTGATATTTTTCCAGTGTGGTTTATTCGATAGAAAATTGAAATGATGACATTTGGCATTTTATTTGTTCTCTATTTCCCACATTCCTATGTTCTCTCGCTCCCCCACATTATTATATAAGTTGAGCGTTGAGCCCTTTCCTCCCTCCCTATCTCAGTTGTTGAGCAGTCCAAAAATTATATTCCCATATTGTAGCATAATTTCATTGGAATAAATTGATTCTAAATAAACAACATTCGGATATAACCATATAACATCCAGGAAAAAAAATAAGTAAAAATTACGTCAAAACTTGAAAAAATGTTGAAAAATATTATTTTTGTGCTCATCTAATTTAAGCAAATCTAAAAAAATTCAAAACCTAAAGATCCACTGCATAGTTATAAAATTGGAGAAGAGAAAAATGAATTTCATTTGGGCTTTCCTGACTTATACGTGGTATTTTCCTACTGATCTGATCAGGGTGAGTGATAGCTCATTCGAAAGAGCTCGAAAAACTGAGTCGATCTAGGGGTGGAAGAATTTCGGAAACCCCTCGGGGGCTGAGATACAGTATGCCGAAATATGAAAAAGTGCTTGGTCCCCCCTATGGGTTGAAATCGAAAATTTTTTTTAATTTTTTTTTCGGTTATATTATAGCTCAAACGACGCGTCCCGATGAGAGAAGCTCGAATATGCCATCGGTTTCGCATAAAATTCAAAAATAAAAAAGTTATGACCATTTTTGTCTCGCTGGAATGTGTTGGAACTGCGGAGGAATGTAATAGTGGACTCCGGAGTGTGCGTAGCCGAAGCGCGGGAACTGGACGGGCGCTTGGCGAGCGCAGCGAGCCAAGCGCTCGTCTGGTCGCGCGGAGGCGGAGCACACGGAGGAGTCCACTCTGAAATGCCCACCGGAGCAGTTCCAATCCGTATTTCCTTTGCGCGACGTATTTCAAGATACTGTATCTCAGCCCCCGAGTGGTTTCCGAATTTCTTCCACCCCTAGATCGACTCAGTTTTTCGAGCTCTTTCGAATGAGCTATCACTCACCCTGATCAGATCAGTAGGAAAATACCACGTATAAGTCAGGAAATTCTTAATTTGTAATTAAATTTTTAAAAATTGAAAAAATTACATATTTGTGTTGCTATTTATAATAACTCATCAAGAAATGTACTAATTTTGAAGTTTTTATTTTTAAGGAACAGAATGTTGGCTATCAATTTATATTTTATTTAATTTGTAAAAATGATGAAGTTTGTCCAAATACCAAACTAATTAAAAGAAATATCATAAATTTGTTAAATTTTCAATGATTTTGGACACAATTCAAATAATTCTAAACCAATCTAAATAAAATTAATTCATTAGAAACACTGGTCTGCCCTCTCAGCTGAAAACAAAATTCATAAAAATTGGTTCATAACGTGATGCTTTATTTTAAACGGCGACAAGTTGACCCCCTAAAAGGATATATCCAATTGGAAAAGTTGCCATTCTCTTATTAATTTGTAATTTGTACCATTTGCCACGTCGACCATCAATTTTCTGTTTCTGGCTGGAATTGTCCCTATTTGTTAATCGGAAAGCATGTCCAAAATTTTGTTGGCCTTTTCGACTTCAGCATCCGCAATTCCTGTTGACACTATTAAATTGTTCAACACCTGCTGAGGGAAAAGAGTGAATAAAAAAGAGGACATAGACAAATCTGAGATTTTCATTTAATAATTTTGGTAATATGTAGTTTGGATTTGATGTTGGTAAGGCCTTTCCATATTTATATAAAAAATGATTTTAAAGAGGTTTTTTAAGGTTAGACAATTCGAATTTTGTATGGGTTTAATCAATGGGAAAAAATTTAAATGATTCAGAAATTAGAATTCCACAAAATTTATTTTTCTTCCAGCAGCCCACTCATCATCCTATTGAGATGTCATATCAAAAAAAAGTTTTACAATTTTTGGCTTCAGTTTTTATTCAATACTTGTGAAAATGAGTGAATTATTCTTTTCATAATTATTATTTAGTGAATTTTTGATAAAATAAAAATTTTAAACGTTTTTAAAAATTCGGAATGCTAAGTTTAAATGCGAAATTCGGATTGTTTTTATTTTATAAAAAACAAAATAAATTTTATTTTTCCTAAAAAGGAAGGCCACAACCAAGCTAATAGAATTTTTCTGATTTTTTATAGTTCAAAAATAAAAAGTTAAGTTTAAAATAAAAAAAAAAATTATTTAATTAAATAAATATTACTTGTTGTTCATTTTGTTTAACGGTTTCTGCCTCAAGAAAAATTTTCCATTCCTCCAGGGAGTAGTATTTATGAACTGTAAATAAACATTCAAATTAATTTTTATATATAATATGGATGAATAATACCGGCTGTGAGCATATTGTATTTTGATAGAGCAATGCACATTTGGAACGTACCAGTGCTGTCCATATTCTATCAAAATAAAAATCATTCTTTTTAATAGCAATTATTGTTATTTCCCTATAATATAATAGGGCATAATTGTATTCGCCGATTTTAATCGCAACGTAATACGACATTTATGGACTCGAGACTTGCGGACGAAATGGTCTGGTGCCGATGGTGATAATGCTGCTGTGGAATTGTAGAGGGCATTTTATTAGTCATAAAAATAGCTACAAAATAACATCAAAAGTTTTGGCCAATGTTGAATATTCACTGAGTCATGGCCAAAATACGGCCAGAAACATAGTTTGAATTAAACCAACGATTTTTTGGCCCATAACGCCGTGAATATTCAACATAATGATTTTGGATATCATTTTGTAGCTAATTTTATGTTTATATTAAAAATACATTAAACAATGCCACACCACAACAGCTTTACCACCATCGGTACCAGACCATTTCGTCCGAAAATGTCGGCTAACCATTTTAATAGCGGCAAAAATGAGATATTTCTTATTGAGGGTATATAAATATCTTCTTATCAAAAACACATAGATAATAATTAATTACATTTATCAATGCCGCAGAGTATGGTTTTAATTTAGTCCAGATTATTTGTTTATTTGCAGGTTATATATTCTCAAAAAAAAAATAAATATTTTTGCCTATTTTCAAAATAATAAGCAAATTCAAGATACAGCAAAATGATTTTAATAAGTTAGCACATTATTTTGGCTAAATTTTTTGATTTCGATAGAAGAAACTTTAATTTCACAAAATTTTAAGAGATGAAATTTGAAGAATAATAACATAAAAATTGAACTTACGCTAGCAATTATTGGGGTTCCGGTCCACTTGCAGCCGAATTTAAATTCCAACCTGTAAAAAAAATAAATTAATTAATCAATTTAGCTCGATTTTGATGACCATTAAAAGTCGAAAAAAATTTTAAAAATAATAAAAATATTTGTATTTTAGAGTAGTAGAGATAGAGCAAAAAGGAAAGCAATTAATATTTGTGCAAACATAATCACAATGGTGGAAATGCAAATATTAATTTAAATTTGAAATAAAAACCAATTTTTAAACTATTTTTATCATATTTATATTCGCATTTAAACCATAGTGACGTAGCCAACATTAGCTAGTGCGATTTTTGTCAATTGTGAAAATGTTTAAAAACTTACTCAGATGTCAGGTTGACCTGTGAGCGCGAGTTAATTTCAGAATTCGATGGGACAATCAACTGTAAAAGTTTAACATTAACTTTTAATCCAATCCACAATTTAACATCGACACTAATTTAAAATTATTTATTTTTTTTATAATTCATTTCAAATAAATATTTTGATATATTTTCTCTTATTTGATTCCATAATTTTAATGTAATTTTTCTAAGAAAAAAAACGATAATATGTACATGTCAATAGCATTTTAAAAATTGTAAACCCATCCCTAGCTGAATTTTTGAAATTAACAATGATAGTGAAGGAATGATTATTTTTTAATATTATGTTATTAATTCACTTCATAAGATTTTCCAATTTTGCAATTATTTTGGAATTATATTAATGTAGAATAAATTTTTGTTATTCGTTGATTAATTGACCAGTATTATTTGGATCAATGTATTATTTTAATATTTTTATATAAATATTTTAAAAAATACCACGTCTTTAAAGTCGAGTTTTGGCTCCGTCGATAAGAATTTTTTGCTATAAACATTTTTCATTGATGTTGACATTTCGATTTTCAGTTTGTAGTAATTTATTAGGAAATTAAATTTATCGCTATAGAGAAAAATAAAAAAATTAAGTTAAATTATAAAATTTAATAAAAAAATATGCGAAAATTATTAAAAATGCATGTATTTGTTGTCATTTCTAAATTATATATTCTTTAAACCATAAATTTCTGACCGTGATTATTAGATATGACACTCGACACTCCCATTTTTTGGTATAAAACAATTTTGGTCTAATTTTTACAAGCACAAGAAAATGGCGCTATTTTTAAATTATAAGCCAATTTTTTCTACTGAACTGATTTGGTTTCGAAAGAGTGGCTAACTAAGAGGTGAGTCCATCAAGGATGGAGGAAAGTTGAGCCAAGTTGCTCGCTCTGCATCTTATTAGGATTATGAAAATGAAAAAGTGAAGGGACTCTCGCTTTGGCCTTTGGGTTGGAACTAGGGTTGCGCCCCCGTCCCCGCGGGGGTCACCCCCGACGGGGATCCCCGAGGTTTTCGGGCTTCACCCCCGTCCCCGTCCCCGAAGGTCCATCCCCGTCAATCCCCGTCCCCGAGAGCTCACCCCCGCGGGGGTACGGGGGTGAACATGCACCCCATATTATTGGATTTTTTCAAGAAAAGACAGTATGCGATAAAAGAAATATTGAGCCCAAACTTAAATTTTTTGTGGCATTCTGCTTTTTCTCTTCCGTTTTTATTCTCTCTAATTTTCATAAACTCCATTCATACGAGCAAATTATTTTCAAATCGATTTATCTTTTTCCAATAATGTGCATGTTTTTTATAATATTTTGAGTATGTTGTTATTTTATTAATTCATTTTCAAAATTTATTTATAATAATTTTTAGAGAGATTGCAATTAACAATTAAAATCAATAAAAAATGTCACAGCCAAAATCAGATATTTGGAAATACTTTACAGAATTACCTGGCGAAGATCTTGCAAAATACGATTCGTGCAAAAAAAAATTATGTTTACAAACTATGATCAACGAAAGGACTCTGGGATCATCTCAAATCAATGCATAAAGAAATAAATCTTGAAAAAACGCAAAAGCCTGGATCATCGGTTTTTTAAATTTTTGTAACTTCTAATTAATAGTGGAATGTTTTAATGAAACGGAAGTGCCATTGGACATTGAGACTGATTATTTGGAAGCTGATTTAGGCTCTGGAAGTGATGAAAGCATGGCAAATTGTAAGATGATTAATAATATTTATTATTCAATTAATAATTTTTGTATTTAATCTTATTACAGATAACATTTGGAATATTAAACAAAAATCAAGCAGCGCCACTTCATTGCCATCATCAATTTCTTATGAGCCAGAATCGGAATTGTCTGCCCAAATTGAATTACAATTGGCTCATTTCAAACAGAAAAAATTGGCACTTGATGAAGATTTATAAATGGTGGCGCGAAAATGCTATTAATTATCCCGACTTGGCCAAATTGGCTCGAATTTTGCATTGCATTCCTGCAACTTCAATAAGCAGCGAAAGGCTCTTTTCTAAAGCAGGATTGATTTATTCAAATACCCTTCGAAATAGGTTTATTTAATTTAAAAAATGTTATTTATCATTTGAATTATATTTAAAGACCTTCCGGGAAAATGGTTCGTCAAATTTTGGTTGTAAAAGCAAATTTGGACTCAGTGAAATTGGCCCCATCAACTTCAGATGATTCAGAAGATGAAGAAATTGAAGAGGAGATTGAACATTGAATGAATCGCGATTTAAAATTTATTTGCATTTATAATTTATTGAAATTTTAGTAAATTTTTCTTCAGAAAAATTTTACGTAAAAATAAGACTTTTTAAAAATTTTGGCTCATCCCCGTACCCCCGCGGGGATCCCCGCGGGGGCCCCCGCATAGGTCACCCCCGTCCCCGCCCCCGTAGGTGCTACCCCCGATCATCCCCGTCCCCGTGAAACTCGCCCCCGACCTTCGGGGGCGCAACCCTAGTTGGAACATAAAAAGATTCGCAAAAATTAAAAAATTAAAGGCCATTCTTTTTTTCGAATCAAGATTTAGTTTAGATTTGGCAGGGTGACCATCCTACCATGAAAACTGGAGATTTTTCCGGTTTTGGGAGTCCCGCGCAGGTTTTTGCCAGGTTTTTGTCTTTGCCAGGTTTTTAATCGGTTTATCAATTTTTCAGAATTTGCCAAGATTTAGCAGATTTTTAAATTTTTACTTAAAACTGATGAAATTTTTTTCTGTGGGGCCATTTTTGACTTGAATTTTTTACTGATGGAAGAGAGGAATATTAAAAATTATTAATGTTCATTTTGCAACCCCAATTATTCCAATAACTTAAGTCACAAGAGAAATATAAATTATACTTTTTTAAAGCATTTATTTTGATTTTTACATGTTTTTTTAGCATGCCGGATTTTAGCCCGGTTTTTGAAAAATTTTGCCAAGTTTTTGCCCAGTTTTTGGGTGTAATTGCCAGGTTTTTGGGTTTTGGAGAAGGTCATCCTGGATTTGGGCTAGGCTTAAAGTCTGGTGAGATTTTTCTAAAAAATTTAACGACTCCTCTTATTTTTCCCATTCTGTCTATTAGTTGGCGTTGGCTTCGGCATAAATTTAAGTAATAAATCTTTCAATAAACGCCGAATATTTGCTTTCGCCATTAAATCAGGGATCCGATCCGTCCTTATTTATAAGATTTGTCCTTATTTTGAGAGGTCAAATCTTACAAAATTAAAATGTCCTTATTTGTAAGAATTGTCCTTATTTTTGGTGAATTGTCTTATTTTGTCTGATTTTTCATAAAATTTCATTTTTTTCCTTAAAAATGTCTAAATTTTTCGCTGCGCGGCCATTTTTGACTAAAATTTTTCGCTGCGCGGCCATTTTTGACTAAAATTTTTCGCTGCGCGGCCATTTTTGACTAAAATTTTTCGCTGCGCGGCCATTTTTGACTAAAATTTTTCGCTGCGCGGCCATTTTTGACTAATATTTTCCGCTGCGCGGCTATTTTTGACTTTAATTTTTCGCTGCGCGGCTATTAGCTCAAATTTTCTCCTTGCAGTGCGATTTTTGGTTAAAATTTTTCCTTTAAGGAGTAAAAAATAAGCCAAAATACATTATGGGAGATGAAAAATATGATTTTTAAACTAAATTTTACAGAAAAAAATTGATTTTAAAGCATTTTTGTAAAAATCTTATTTTTGACCATAAAATCTTATTTTTTGATGTAATTTGTCTTATTTTGAAAATTTTTTGATCGGATCCCTGCATTAAATGGGCCGAAAGGCCACATCATTAACCATCCCACTCACTCACAAGTCAGTCTCATCAGTCAGAAAGAATTTTTTGGCGTGTGGAATTGCTTGGGGGAGAATGGTTTTGCTATGGAAAGGAAGAGAAATAACACATATATAAGCTTGGGTGTCGACGCTTGGGCAACTAAAAGATCAATAAAGAATAAAAATGAATACTTTTTATCGAAAGTGGGAAGAAAAATGGGGCCAAACATGTATTATTTATGTCCCACTAAAAAATAATTTTAAAAATATGGAAAAACTTTTCGAAAGCTTTCATATTTTACCGTATTGATAATATAATGCTGACTTTTGCAAAGAAAAACAACTTAGTTAGGACTTAGGAGTAACGATAACGACCAAGGATATATTTGGTTAAATTTTTATATGAAAATATTCAATTCATTCATTAACAAATGAGCGAATGTTTGAGAAATTGAGATTTGTGCTGATACTGATAGAACCCACAATCAGCAAAAATTATATGAAAATTTTTGATTCACTCTTCTCTCAGATTAATATTTGGAATTTGCTTTGTTGCTGGGAATTTTCCTAGAGGATAAAATCAGAAATTTAAAATTTATAAATTGATATTTGGGGAAATGAAAAGACCCATATATTTCTATTAAAAAAAATAAAATTAACTTTCAATGCTCGAAATAATAGAGTAATTCAAAATCGACTTTAATTTGAGCATAATTTGGTTTACGGTTTTCGAAAAATGTCGGTTTTCGGTTTCTGTTTTCTCCTATTTTTGGTTTATTTTGCCCAAAATTCTCAATTTTGGTTTTATATTGGATCGATTTTTTCAAACCGTTACCTATTTTGGCCAACCCTAATCATACAAAGACTTGTAAATGATGGCATAACATTTCCAATATGACCAAATATGGCTGAACTAAATTTACATATTCATGTTTAGCATTTAAAATTACCTTAGAAAAACATCTTAAATTTTTGCCCCAAATAAATTTCAAAAATTCATTCATTCATTTTTTTGTCTTTTTAAGTTGTCGAGGATTGTCCACATTTTGTGCTGAATGGCTGGTGTGGATGGCGAATTGCTTTGCTCTAGAGGACATGGAAGAACAAAAGATTTGCATCAAACGATGTGCTGCCTGTTGGGATGAAAAACAATGCGATCAATGCGGCGATGACAAACAATGCCAGGAGAAATGTTATGAACAAAAAATTTATTGCGATTATGTGCTACAAAAAGACGGTCATGGGGGAAACTATTTGCAATGCCGTTGGCACACGAAAACTCAATCTCCCCCTCTTTGTGTGGAATATAAATACACGCCTTCCGGAAAGTGCCCTGCCCAAACCGATTTTAAAAACTATATTTATCGGCTGAATGGCGTAGATTTGCCCGGCATTTACAAATGCGGAAATTGCACGGCGGATGTGGCCGGCAATATCTTTTGTAACTTCATTAAGCCTACCAAATTGCCTGGTTACAATCAGAACTGTGTCTACAGAAAATTGTAAGTTTATATATGTAAATATCAGGCTAACTAATTGAGGAGGAGGTTGAAATTATTATATATGTTGGATTGAAGCCGATCTCGATTTAGATTGACCAAAATTAAAATGGCCAGAAATTATTAATTCTGCTGTGGCTAAATTTTTAAATTTGAAAATTTTAAATCGGTTCAAAACCCGAAATTTCAATTTTCAAAAATTTAATTTCAACTAAAATTGATTTGAAATTGAAACCTTATATAAACAAAATTGACCATTATGAATCGAGTGGATATTGGCAAATAGCTAAAAATCAAAATCGATTGTAACATAAATATTTCTTCTGAAAGATCAAATATCCAATTTATTCAAACTTAATACTTACAATTCCTCTTTTGGGGATTTATTTACCAATAGAAATTCATTTTGATTAACTTTTTAAATTTAAAAATAAACAAATCTATTCAATTATGTATATGTCAGATATGCCGAAAATGGTCAACATGACTATGAATTCCTTTGTGCCACAGTGCCGTTTATCGAAGTGGACCAGCTCGAACAATAGCGGGGCAAATGTTGGAAATATGTAAATGGTCAATAAATGGCAGAAGAAGAATGATTTTTTATTGGGATTTTTTTTAAAATTTGAGTTTTAGTTGAGGGAGACAAAATATATCTATCAAGTATGTCCCGCCCCTCATCCTAGTTAAATTGTTGATTAAGGGACAAAATTTGGGATTTATATAAGGTTGAATAAATGAATTGAAAATTGTTTTAAAAATATTTAATTAGAAATTTATGGTAGTTGGCATAGGCACTGGAGAATTCTATACGCTTGTATGTTTAGCTTTTTTGCCTAATAAGGTAATATAATAAATAGACGAAATTGAAATGTTTACTTAATATCTTCTCTTATTTATGCCTTTTGGGTAATTATATGAAAATAATCTTTATTTTCTCATAGGCATAACAACCAATATAGAGGGTGAAATAGAATATTGTTGGCGAGTTTATCAAAATATTAAAGTATAAAAACTAGACCCGGGGGCAAGCCCCGGGTCTAGTTATTTTTAACAGCCATCATGTAGTGTGGTGGTGATTATGTTTGTTCAGTATTTAAAAACCTTTTCCTAGAGTTGTACATTTTTTGTTGTTTAGGGGGGCTTCGCCCCCCTTTTGGAGGGTTTAGGGGCTCCGCCCCCTTTAGGCGCGAGCTAAGCGAGCGCGACTTATTCATGAAATAAATTAATAATATATATCAATGAAGGATGTAAATTCTGAATTTAATATTATTTTTTTTATAAAGTTGCATGGCAACAAAATTGTGCTTAGCAACTTTTTTGCGCAACTTTAAAAAAATCCCAAAAATTTGGATTTAAGATATTTTTACTTATATTATTCTATTACATCAAAATTTTTCTACAGAACTTTGCGGAATTTAATAAAAATTTTTAAGAAATATTTTCATTCTTTATAGATTAGATATAAAAATACACTTTTAATAATATAAAACTTATACTTCATAATTATTTATTTTTTTTCGGTTTGTACTTTCTCGTTGGTCAGGGGGGTTAGGGGGAGGGGTCCGCTACGCTCGGCCTCGGCTCCCTCCGCTCGGTCGGCCCGCTCCGCGGGCCTCCCTCGCTCCGGGAGCCTCGGCCTCGCTTCGCTACCCCCTCCCCCTCCCCCCTGAAACCCCCCACACCCCCACCCACGAACAGCCGGCGCGCTTCGCGCGCCCCCATAGCTCGCTTCGCTCGCTCACTTTACCCAACATTATAATTTTGTTCATATTTATTAGTTTTTCCCACCTCTGAGTCATTTTTGGTGCTTCGCCCCTCATTTTAGTCATTTTTTGGTATTCGCGCGCTGCGCGCGCGCTTGCAGCGCGAGCTAAGCGAGCCCAATCATCATCATTTTACTCAGTTTTTCATGGGCTTTCGAATGGTATATCACATGACATATAAAAATGTTCCATTCGAAAAATCTCGATTTTGGCACTTTGTGCCGAACTTTCGAGACCGGCACAACTCTGTGGCATGTTGTCCAAATTTCGAGATCGATAGCTCATTCGACGCGCCTTTCAAAACTGCACAATATATGTCGGGCGCACGTTAGCGCGCTGAAAGCGCACCGAGTTATGGTCGAAAAACCTCAAAAAATATGGGTTTTAAACCGTTTTTGAAAATTTCAAGGAGAGGTCGTAACGGTGCCGTGAAAAATCTTTCTGTTTAAATTGTTGCGCACATGTCCAAGAATCTTTGGGCAAAATTTCAGCCCAATCGTATGGTTGCGCATTGAGATAAAATTCGAGATGTGCCGCACCCCCCACAGAATTTACTGAAGGGTTTAAAACTAGACCCGGGGGCAAGCCCCGGGTCTAGTTTTTTTTAACAGCCTCTGCGTAAAAATGGTGTAATCGATTAAAACCTTTTCCTAGAATTGTAATTTTTTGAATTAAATTTCAACTTTCAACGATTTATTTTTTACTTTTTTAAATAAAGACATATAAAATGCAATCATATTATTTATTTACGCAAAATTTATTTAAAATAAGAAAAAAGTGAACAAATATATGTTATGTTATTGTTTTTATAATAATGAAAAAAATTAAATGGAAATTAAAAGAACTGAAAAAATTATATAATTATTAATATGGTCAAAAATCAAAAAAACACTTAATTGAATAAAAATTCGATCATATTTTCTTTCAATTCCACTTTAGCCCTTATTGGTATTCAACATAAAAATCATCAAGTTCCTTGTTACATGAAGGACATCTATGAATTGTGCCCTTTGGCTGTGCGCTAAAATATTAATAAAATATGTTTTTAAAAAAATTAAAAATTACAATTTCAACCAATGCGATCTTTTGTAAATCGTTTTACAACATGGCCTTTTTGTTGAGACTCCAATAAAAATTTCACCACAACAATTGCATTGGTACTCAGAACAATATTTCTTTTTGTGTTTCTGAGCAGCCGCCTTTGAACTTTTAGTTCTACTTTCCATGTCGGATATTGTAATTTTATTGCATTTTTTGCACACCACCGACTTTTCAGTTTCGTACGCAATTTTACAACTAATGTAAAACAAATTATTTAAAAAATATCCCAAATAGATATACAGTTCTTTAAGACACCACCAACGATGAATATTGCACCCGCATCCGCTTGGTGCATTGGACCATTCATTTATAATTAATTCATTGCAATATGAACAAAGATTTCTTAATTTTTTTTAAATTAATTATTAATATTTTTAATTTACTCGGCAGGATTGGATTTCAGTCTATTCAGATCATAAATTCCACCGAACCCTGCATATGATTTTTGTTTTAGTTCAGCATCCTCCGGCAATGAGATAAAGTGTTCATGGATACTATAAAGAAAATATTACCAAAAAAATCAAAAATAACAAATTCACCTTTTAGGGATTCTATCGAAACCATCATTCTGGGTACAATATCTGCATTTGTCCAAAGAACTAAACAATTTCGAATATAATATTTTTGGACAAAAAATTTTTTAGTAAAACAAAATAATAAAATACAAGACTAATCGATAATTGTAATTAAAATATAAAAAAAAGAAAGAATAAAGTAATAAATAATTCTACTTAAATTTAATAAAATTGCCAAAAATTCAAAAAATCTAATTAGAATTCAAAAATTCATAAGTGAAGTTTGGACTTACGTTATTTCATAATCAAATAAATATTTGATTTTGGGCTTGCATCTGAGACACATCATATGATTACATCCAAATCGAATCAATCCATTTTTCACTCGTTTATTATCCTCAATTATTGCAAGACGAAATTCATTTGATTGATATAATATGTCTTCTTCAACTCCACATTCCACGCAATGTTCGGAACTGCAATATCGACAAATTCTCATATCCTTTTGACCAAAACTAAAAGAATTTTAAAAATAATTTAATATCAAAAAGTATAATAGGAAAAATAAAAAAAAATACGCCGTTATCCAGTAATCGCAAAGTTGACACATATAATGGCCACATTCTAGTGGGATGTTGGCAATTTTTCGACAATGAATACAATGTTGATTTTCATTCTCAATAGATTGTGAAGAAGATAGACTAAATTAAAATTTAAAAAATTTTCCATTTTTTGTCATTTAATAAAATAAATGTACCTTTTTTTACTTGTAACTTTGGTCGTTGGATGATCCGATACAGTCCAACGCCATTTATCACATAAATGCCAATTCTGTATGCTAAAAAATAAAAAATTTTAGAATGTCAATGCGTATGTAAATTCATTCAAAAATTTAATTTATCAAAAGCAGAAACAAATTATTAAAAAAATAAAATTATTATTAATGTTACATAATTTTTCATAACATAAAAATATATATCCATTATTAAAATAAACAAAAAATGCAATTTTTTAATTAATAAAATTAGATACCTCTTAGGTTCAAATGTAAATTTGCTTCGGGCACACTTTGGGCAAGCAGGATTTCGAGGTCTAATATAAGAATAGAATATGATAAATGTATTAAAAAATCATTTTTATTGTTCAGATTTTAAAAAAATATTTTCTATGTCTATTTTTTAAGCAATATATTTTTCAATATTAATTTTTAGTGCGTTGTATTAAAAAAAATCAATTATTTTTAGATTTATTAAAGTCATTTTCTAAAAAAGTTATTTTCAAAAATTTCTATTTTTTGTCAAAATATTTGTTTAAGAATTAATTTTTAATAAACTTTTTATTTTATTAAGTAACATACAAATTCTTCAAACAATCTGAACAAAGTTTGTGATTGCATTTGAGTTGTTTAGATTTAGGTGGTTCTTTGACTGGATCATAGCCACATTCTGTTGTATTCAATTGATTCATTGGGCGAAGATCTACACCACACTGGATGCACACATCCATCGAGCAATATTTGCATGCCTCCGAGCCAAATCCTCCATAGAACATAGGAACCCTTAAATAAATTGTGAAAAATATTTAAAAATTTATATCCAACAAATTTTTAATTTTATTGCCGAACGGGTCGCATTGGTCATCTTTTCCACAAAGCCAGTGCCCGCAGGAAAGTTTGATTGCTTTCTCATATTCTTCATAATCAAGTTCATCCACATCGCAATTAAGTTTGGTTGCAAGTTCTTTTTTTTCCTCTTCTGTACATGCAAAAATTTGTTGTTCACAATGCACGCAAAAAATAGGATGATCTTTGCAGCTGAATTTGTATTAAATTTGGAAAATTTTATTTAAAAAAAATTGTTCAAAAAAAAAATTAAGTATGCTTTATTATAATTTGTAAAAAGTTATTTTGCCAAAATATTGGTTTTTAGGATAATTTCCTAATCATTGATCTTATACCATTTGATCGAGCTCCTCAAGATGCGTTGAATGATATATTGAATATCACTTTTAGGTAAATCCAAATCATAAAATGATGAAAGCCTATTTAGCTTTTTTGTTTGAAACTTTTTTTTGATTAGGATTTAAACTTTGACATTTTAAAAGCTAATCGATATATCCTGAAAAGCTCTATCGAATTGAAAAAAAAGTTTAAATGGTTCGAAGTTTACTAAGATTTCAGTAAAATAATCCGATTTTTTTAGCAAAAAGGCTATTTTTTGGCCAAAAATAAACTTTTTATTTTGCAGCAACTTTTAATCATTTCATAAAAATATTACATACATTAGAAAGTCAACGCCGAATGTTTCTGTGTGTGAAGTGTGCATTTTGCAGCCACATTCCATCTCAAATATCTCGTAAATGGATTCGAATCCTTTGTCACAATGAATGCATGTGCCGAGATCTGAATTTGATGGAAATTAAAGGCAAAAATTTTGTATATGCGATTTTTTGATTAATTACAATTATAATGCTTAAGAAATAGAGAATTGTCCAAATAAAACAAAAATTATTGAAAGATTTGATGGAAATTGGCCGAATTTTCAAAGCCAAAAAACCATAAAAACTAAAATATTATTATATAGATTAGGCCCGGAAATAAGTGAAAAAATTGGCTAAATTGAGGCTTTTTTAGGCTCTGATTTAATTATGATTAATCCATTTCATTCATTGCAAAATATTATAATATCAAAGGAAAACTGAATATTATAAATATTGAGTCTATCGGCTATTCCTTTAACCATATTTCTGAGAAGTTTTATACACTCAAAATTGTATTAAACCAATTCTATTAAAATATATCATTTTCACAATTTATTTTTTGTAAATTTCAAGAATCAGATTTCATGTAATGAAAAAATTTGTCGATTTGTTTTTATAATTTCAAAATTAAATAATAATTTTTTGGTTATTTTCAAGTTTAAAATAATTTTAAAATGAAATATTTTAATTGCTCAATAAAATTTTTTATTAATTTGATAAGAAAAATTAATTCAAAATTTTAATGTTTACCTGAAGATGTTGTTTGCTCCGTCTGTGACCTTCTCAGGTCTTGCATTGATTTTCGTTGTGCCTTTTTGCGAAGCCTATCTTTTCCCGGCATTATTATAAAATTGGGTTTGTGAATAATTTAAATACTGTAAATAAATTGGAATATTCAAAAAAGGCGCTAAAAAATTAAATTGATTTATTATTCATAAATAAAATCGTAGCAGACATAATTTATTAAGGTGGAAATTTTCACGGCATTTGGGAAGCAAGAAAATAGGGAATTGGATTAGAAATATGGGAAAAAAATATACGCGCAATATTAGTGAAATTTTATAGAAATTGGCAAAAATTGTGGCAAAAAAAGGAAAATAAGTTAAACGGTCAATTAAAAGTAAATAAAAAAGTGAAAAAAAAATTCAAAATTAGCAAAAAATTGGCCAATTAAAGTCTGCCCTACTCGTCGCCGCTTAAAATAACTCATAAAGAATGAATAATTTTGAGATTTTTTTTATCAAAATTACAGCTATTGATTGACATTTTTCAATGCAGAAATCTATTAGTTTTTTTTATCATTTCAAGCATCAAGCCTAATTTAGTAATTTTCAATTAATTTGATTTTAATTAGATAGATTAAAATTTATGCGGAAAAGTGATTGTATAGGATTGTTGAGTGGGTTGGATTGGGTTGGTTTGGCCTATGTAATCCTAGAAAAGAATACAACCATTTTTCGTCGCTCGCAGTTCAAAAAAATCAATGAAAATTTATGCGTAAAAGTGCTTGGCATAGGATTGTTGTTGGGTTGGATTGGGTTGGTTTGGCCTATGTAATCCAAAAGAAATGGACACAACCACTTTTCGTCGCTCACAGTTCAAAAAAATCAATATAAACGATAAACCATCTACCTATTATAAGAAAGAAAATAAATTGGGAAAAATTATTTCTTTTACTATTATTAATCTGCCTATAGTATTGTAAAATTTATGATAATTTTTCTTATAGGAAATAATAAATAAAGAAAGAGCAAAATTTTACGGCATGATGTTGAGTGCAATAAAAATTATTTTTTTTCAGCACAAATTTTTATAATTTTATTTGGAAATTTTGAATGATTAATTTGAGCTAAATTGTATTTAATTTTTCCAATTTTGATAATTAAATGCCAAAATTGAAGTTGGATTAATTCGACTAAATTATATTAAATTGGAAAAATGGAAATTTTTTGGAAATTTTTAAAAATTGGATTTTTATAAAAAAAGGTTGAAAATTTCATAATTTTAAAAATTTTTTATGGGATTAGGTTCAAAATTTGTAAATTAATTTTATTAAATTCTATATAAATTTCTGAATTCTATAAATAAAAGTTATCTATCAGAATTAAAAATGGCTCTTTGTCAAAATGAAAGCTAAAAATGGAATCGATAAGTAAAATTCTGTGCACAAATTTTAATATGCTCTTTAGAATATTTAGTAAAATAAATAAAATATTTAAATGAAAATTAAAATTAATAGAAAATGAATATTTGAGAATGGGCATTGGGCAAATTATACCCATTGTATAATATAATAATTTTGATGAAATAATTAACAAATAATTAGAAAAATTTATTGGAAAATGATAAAAATTATGATAAAAAATTAGAGAATTCAGATTGTACAATTTTTTTACACAAATTCCAACATATTATTTTTTGATCAAACTTTTTATTCAAATTAGGACGAAAATGGTCAATTTATGGACTTAATAATTTTTTGATTAATTATTTTGATATTAAATTATTGAAATTTGAAAAAATTAAAAGCATTTTAATATATAAATTTTCTTTCCAAATTAAAATAATTTTTTTTTTCTGTGTGGGGTTGGTTGGTCAGGGGGGTTAGGGGGAGGGGTCCGCTTCGCTCGGCCTCGGCTCCCTCCGCTCGGTCGGCCCGCTCCGCGGCCCTCCCTCGCTTCGGTCGCCTCGGCCTCGCTTCGCTACCCCCTCCCCCTCCCCCCTGAAACCCCCCACACCCCCTCCCACGAACAGCCGGCGCGCTTCGCGCGCCCCCGCAGCTCGCTTCGCTCGCTCAATTTACTTAACTTTATAAATTTGTTCATATTTATTAGTTTTCCCCACCTCTGGTCCATTTTCGGGGCTTCGCCCCTCAATTTGGCAATTTTTTGATCTTCGCGCGCTGCGCGCGCGCCTGCACTGCATGCTACGCGCGCGAAACCGGTTGCATTTTACTCAGTTTTTCATGGGCTTTCGAATGGTATATCACATGCCCTATAAAAATATCAAATTTCAAAAAACCATTTTTTGTGCAGCACAAAAAATGCCAAATTCGAGAGTTTGTCCGGGCCATAACTACCCTTCAATTTCGCTGTTTTGCCAAGTATGATATATCATTCGATAGCTCATCCCAAGCGCTTGTGCCCTTTCTCTCACAACAAAATTGGCTAGGCACTTGCAAAAATTTTATGGCCAAAAAACTCTTAAAATTTATCAAAATTCGCATTTTTTGAAAATTGAGTTTGTGACAGGGATATCGACCCTTCAAATTTAGGTAATATCCAAGTGTGATATACCAATCGATAGGTCTTTTCAAGCTCTAGTGCCCTTTCTTTCAGACCAAAATCGTCCGGTACTGCGCAAAAATTTTATGGCCCAAAAACCGAAAAAATTACCGGTTTCAAACCTAGTTTGAAAAATTTTTTGGAATTTTTGACGGTCAAAGTTGCAAAGATTTTGCGCATATATAGCAAACATATCAAAGGTTATTGTGGCAAAATTTCAGGGAATTCTAACGGTTGGCAAAAAAGTTAGCCCCGGCCAAGTGCCGCACCCCCCACAGAATTTACTTAAGGGTTTAAAACTAGACCCGGGGGCAAGCCCCGGGTCTAGTTATTTTTAACAGCCATCATGTAGTGTGGTGGTGATTATGTTTGTTCAGTATTTAAAAACCTTTTCCTAGAGTTGTACATTTTTTGTTGTTTAGGGGGGCTTCGCCCCCCTTTTGGAGGGTTTAGGGGCTCCGCCCCCTTTAGGCGCGAGCTAAGCGAGCGCGACTTATTCATGAAATAAATTAATAATATATATCAATGAAGGATGTAAATTCTGAATTTAATATTATTTTTTTTATAAAGTTGCATGGCAACAAAATTGTGCTTAGCAACTTTTTTGCGCAACTTTAAAAAAATCCCAAAAATTTGGATTTAAGATATTTTTACTTATATTATTCTATTACATCAAAATTTTTCTACAGAACTTTGCGGAATTTAATAAAAATTTTTAAGAAATATTTTCATTCTTTATAGATTAGATATAAAAATACACTTTTAATAATATAAAACTTATACTTCATAATTATTTATTTTTTTTCGGTTTGTACTTTCTCGTTGGTCAGGGGGGTTAGGGGGAGGGGTCCGCTACGCTCGGCCTCGGCTCCCTCCGCTCGGTCGGCCCGCTCCGCGGGCCTCCCTCGCTCCGGGAGCCTCGGCCTCGCTTCGCTACCCCCTCCCCCTCCCCCCTGAAACCCCCCACACCCCCACCCACGAACAGCCGGCGCGCTTCGCGCGCCCCCATAGCTCGCTTCGCTCGCTCACTTTACCCAACATTATAATTTTGTTCATATTTATTAGTTTTTCCCACCTCTGAGTCATTTTTGGTGCTTCGCCCCTCATTTTAGTCATTTTTTGGTATTCGCGCGCTGCGCGCGCGCTTGCAGCGCGAGCTAAGCGAGCCCAATCATCATCATTTTACTCAGTTTTTCATGGGCTTTCGAATGGTATATCACATGACATATAAAAATGTTCCATTCGAAAAATCTCGATTTTGGCACTTTGTGCCGAACTTTCGAGACCGGCACAACTCTGTGGCATGTTGTCCAAATTTCGAGATCGATAGCTCATTCGACGCGCCTTTCAAAACTGCACAATATATGTCGGGCGCACGTTAGCGCGCTGAAAGCGCACCGAGTTATGGTCGAAAAACCTCAAAAAATATGGGTTTTAAACCGTTTTTGAAAATTTCAAGGAGAGGTCGTAACGGTGCCGTGAAAAATCTTTCTGTTTAAATTGTTGCGCACATGTCCAAGAATCTTTGGGCAAAATTTCAGCCCAATCGTATGGTTGCGCATTGAGATAAAATTCGAGATGTGCCGCACCCCCCACAGAATTTACTGAAGGGTTTAAACTAGACCCGGGGGCAAGCCCCGGGTCTAGTTATTTTTAACAGCCATCATGTAGTGTGGTGGTGATTATGTTTGTTCAGTATTTAAAAACCTTTTCCTAGAGTTGTACATTTTTTGTTGTTTAGGGGGGCTTCGCCCCCCTTTTGGAGGGTTTAGGGGCTCCGCCCCCTTTAGGCGCGAGCTAAGCGAGCGCGACTTATTCATGAAATAAATTAATAATATATATCAATGAAGGATGTAAATTCTGAATTTAATATTATTTTTTTTATAAAGTTGCATGGCAACAAAATTGTGCTTAGCAACTTTTTTGCGCAACTTTAAAAAAATCCCAAAAATTTGGATTTAAGATATTTTTACTTATATTATTCTATTACATCAAAATTTTTCTACAGAACTTTGCGGAATTTAATAAAAATTTTTAAGAAATATTTTCATTCTTTATAGATTAGATATAAAAATACACTTTTAATAATATAAAACTTATACTTCATAATTATTTATTTTTTTTCGGTTTGTACTTTCTCGTTGGTCAGGGGGGTTAGGGGGAGGGGTCCGCTACGCTCGGCCTCGGCTCCCTCCGCTCGGTCGGCCCGCTCCGCGGGCCTCCCTCGCTCCGGGAGCCTCGGCCTCGCTTCGCTACCCCCTCCCCCTCCCCCCTGAAACCCCCCACACCCCCACCCACGAACAGCCGGCGCGCTTCGCGCGCCCCCATAGCTCGCTTCGCTCGCTCACTTTACCCAACATTATAATTTTGTTCATATTTATTAGTTTTTCCCACCTCTGAGTCATTTTTGGTGCTTCGCCCCTCATTTTAGTCATTTTTTGGTATTCGCGCGCTGCGCGCGCGCTTGCAGCGCGAGCTAAGCGAGCCCAATCATCATCATTTTACTCAGTTTTTCATGGGCTTTCGAATGGTATATCACATGACATATAAAAATGTTCCATTCGAAAAATCTCGATTTTGGCACTTTGTGCCGAACTTTCGAGACCGGCACAACTCTGTGGCATGTTGTCCAAATTTCGAGATCGATAGCTCATTCGACGCGCCTTTCAAAACTGCACAATATATGTCGGGCGCACGTTAGCGCGCTGAAAGCGCACCGAGTTATGGTCGAAAAACCTCAAAAAATATGGGTTTTAAACCGTTTTTGAAAATTTCAAGGAGAGGTCGTAACGGTGCCGTGAAAAATCTTTCTGTTTAAATTGTTGCGCACATGTCCAAGAATCTTTGGGCAAAATTTCAGCCCAATCGTATGGTTGCGCATTGAGATAAAATTCGAGATGTGCCGCACCCCCCACAGAATTTACTGAAGGGTTTAACATTGAGATAAAATTCGAGATGTGCCGCACCCCCCTCAGAATTTTCTTATATGTAGATAGACCCGGGGGCAAGCCCCGGGTCTAGTTATTTTTAACAGCCATCATGTAGTGTGGTGGTGATTATGTTTGTTCAGTATTTAAAAACCTTTTCCTAGAGTTGTACATTTTTTGTTGTTTAGGGGGGCTTCGCCCCCCTTTTGGAGGGTTTAGGGGCTCCGCCCCCTTTAGGCGCGAGCTAAGCGAGCGCGACTTATTCATGAAATAAATTAATAATATATATCAATGAAGGATGTAAATTCTGAATTTAATATTATTTTTTTTATAAAGTTGCATGGCAACAAAATTGTGCTTAGCAACTTTTTTGCGCAACTTTAAAAAAATCCCAAAAATTTGGATTTAAGATATTTTTACTTATATTATTCTATTACATCAAAATTTTTCTACAGAACTTTGCGGAATTTAATAAAAATTTTTAAGAAATATTTTCATTCTTTATAGATTAGATATAAAAATACACTTTTAATAATATAAAACTTATACTTCATAATTATTTATTTTTTTTCGGTTTGTACTTTCTCGTTGGTCAGGGGGGTTAGGGGGAGGGGTCCGCTACGCTCGGCCTCGGCTCCCTCCGCTCGGTCGGCCCGCTCCGCGGGCCTCCCTCGCTCCGGGAGCCTCGGCCTCGCTTCGCTACCCCCTCCCCCTCCCCCCTGAAACCCCCCACACCCCCACCCACGAACAGCCGGCGCGCTTCGCGCGCCCCCATAGCTCGCTTCGCTCGCTCACTTTACCCAACATTATAATTTTGTTCATATTTATTAGTTTTTCCCACCTCTGAGTCATTTTTGGTGCTTCGCCCCTCATTTTAGTCATTTTTTGGTATTCGCGCGCTGCGCGCGCGCTTGCAGCGCGAGCTAAGCGAGCCCAATCATCATCATTTTACTCAGTTTTTCATGGGCTTTCGAATGGTATATCACATGACATATAAAAATGTTCCATTCGAAAAATCTCGATTTTGGCACTTTGTGCCGAACTTTCGAGACCGGCACAACTCTGTGGCATGTTGTCCAAATTTCGAGATCGATAGCTCATTCGACGCGCCTTTCAAAACTGCACAATATATGTCGGGCGCACGTTAGCGCGCTGAAAGCGCACCGAGTTATGGTCGAAAAACCTCAAAAAATATGGGTTTTAAACCGTTTTTGAAAATTTCAAGGAGAGGTCGTAACGGTGCCGTGAAAAATCTTTCTGTTTAAATTGTTGCGCACATGTCCAAGAATCTTTGGGCAAAATTTCAGCCCAATCGTATGGTTGCGCATTGAGATAAAATTCGAGATGTGCCGCACCCCCCACAGAATTTACTGAAGGGTTTAATCCCAAAAACTCATTCACATAAAATTGACACTTCACACTTCTATTCAATTGTGATTTCCAATTCTCCTTTAATTTTAATTTTCTTCATCCCATCGGGTTTACTGTCTTCAATAGCAGATGGTATTTGGTGCCAACACCATCACCAAAGGGAATTTGTTGGCCTGCTGGTTGTTTAGGCATCAAGAGAAGTTCTTCATCAGGCATCATTGGTGTAGCTGGACCAACGGCGGGTTCATCTGGCGGTTCCTGTTGTGGGACAGGAACATTGAAAACGGGTAATGGAAGAAAGGAAATGGAAAGAAAAATGAATACAAGGAACGGAAGAAATTTCATTTTTTGTTGGGTAATTTGATAAATTTTAGAGGTTTTTTAGGGAATTGGGAATTTGGAAGGAAATGATTTATAAATGGAAAAGCATAAACATTTATATTCAATTAAAAAAAAGGTTTAATGGAGCATAAAAAATTCATAAATTTTTATTTAAAAATTCAATTTATGTTCAATAAATATTTTTATATCCTATTAAAATGGCAAGAATTCTATTTAATATTATTTTTATACATTAAAATTCACCTCATTGAGAAAAAATGAATTAAAAATTTTCACCATTAAAAAATAATTGAATCGCACACAATAATAATTTTTAAAAAATTTAATGGATTTTGATAAATTTAAAATAATCATAAAAATTTGATGGATTTTGAATTAAAAATTTAATGATATAATTATTTATTTAAAAAGTTAGAAAATATTCAATTAGGGTTTAAAGACAGTAAAATATAATAGCAGTATAGAGTTTCAGAGAGAAAATAAAAAGAAAGGGACTTATCATTAGAGCGGAGATTTTGATAATTTTTGCAATGAGCAACGAATTCCGTTTAAGAAAGAAGAAATTTTATAACAATAGTTGGAATTTAAATGGAAAAAAATTAAAATTTTCTGAAATAAAAAATTTCTTTCAAAAACACATTGAAATAGACGTTTTCTATATATATATATATGTTACAGCGAATTTGCGGAATTAGCGAATTCCCGGAATTCGCTAGGCATTTGGGTTAGCGAATTTCGGGAATCTCGGCTTCTAGGCGTCGTACAGGCTCGAGAGTAGGCTCATTCGATTCGGCATGGTCGATTTACTATATGAAATTTCAATTACAGACCTCTAAACCCTAATCTTAGCCCCTAAACCCTAGCCCAAAACCCCTAAAACCCATGCCGCCCTGAACCATAACCCTAACCCTAACCCTAGCCACAATTCGGTCTGTAATTGAAATTTCATATAGTAAATCGACTATGACGAATCGAATGAGCCCACTCTCGAGTCTGTACGATGCCAAGAAGCCGAGATTCCCGAAATTCGCTAACCCAAATGCCTAGTGATTCCTGGGAATCGCTAATTCCGCAAATTCACTGTAACATATATATAATCCATTTGCAATTTTAATTGCCTTAATTTTACCATCAATTTACATTATCGGATTATAGGAAATAATAATTTTGTAAATAAATAATTTTAAAATTATAAAATTCATTGAATGAATTTATTCAACACTCAGAATAATTAATTTAACATTATTTAACCATAACTATTACCAAAATATACTTTAACAATTAAATCAATTGGTTAAATTCATTATCTGTTGGAAAATTTGGACAATAATGTGTCAACAAAGAGGAATGTAAAAAATTCCGAAAAATATGGAGAAAAAATAGAATGTGTAATATATCATTTAACAAAGAAAAATCGAGAGGAAATGAAAATAGTCGATTTTATGAAAGAAAAAATAGTTTTTTAGCAGTTAATTTTCCCATTTTTTTGCCATTGCTTTTCTTCGCAAATTTCCTTCCGAACTTTTGATACAGCCTCAAAGAATAAAATCATCTTTTGGTGTTCGTCCTTATGGTTCATTGTTTTGTACAATTCTCTTTTGGAATGATTATTTCATAGGTCCATTGCTTTAGGCTCAATTTCCAACAATTCTGAATCCATGTAAGTGTGGAATATGCTTTTCAGGTATACATATCTATCCAATAATATTCGTTTGGTACTGTCCATTTGGCGTATTCCCACACAAAAGATGCGTAAATGCAATTGGGCGAGCAGTTTATTTTTCTTCTCTTCCTCCATTTGAATATTCCCTTCTTTATGACTAAAAAATAAAAATTATTTGATGCTATTTTTTGTCAATAAATTTATATTTTTTTGTTGACAAAATCAAATTTTTTTCGATAAACTAATAATGGATTTAAGCCATTTTGACTATACTAACCTTTTAGAATTTTTATTTAAGTAGTTTATTGTGTCGCAAGGACACATATAGTTTGTCCGATTTGATTTAAAACAAAATAAGCTCACTTAAAAAGTAAATGAGTTAACTTTAACTGTTTCAAGTTTACAAAATGCGCTAAACCATTTAAACCATTTCAGGTTTTAAAACCCATTTCAACTTTTCAGGCCAAATCAGACAAACTATATATGAGATGATTTGTCTCAATAAGCTATCCATTTAAAATGTAGTAATTTCTTTCTTTTTAGAAATATATTATGTTATAAATAAAATTTTAAAAATATATAGAATGCTGAAATGCATTGATTGGATAATAAAAATTAAATTAATTTGCAATTAATTTTATTCATTTTTCATCAATTTTTTTAGTGAAATCCATTCAAAAAGTAGCAATTTCTTTTTTTTTAAAAATCTATTTTATTAGAAATAATATTTTAAAAATATATAGAATGCTGAAATGCATTGATTGGATAATAAAAATTAAATTAATTTGCAAATTAATTTTATTCATATTTTCATCAATTTTTTTAGTGAAATCCATTCAAAAGGTAGGAAAATAGTAGATTTCAATCACTTGAAAATGTCCAAATTACGCTTGGAGATTTGAAAGACTATTTTTTTATAAAATTACAATTGCGAAAATCGTCAATTTGATTTAATTAAAAGTTGATTAGCGTAGAAAGAATATTCAAAACATTTAAATTTTGAGGTAGAAAAATATTTTATTGTGATTGGAAATTGAAGAATAATTTTAAAAATATGGGAAATGCAAATCTGACCCCAATTTGTTATATTTTACTGTCTTGGTAATATAATGTCTATTTTTACAAAGAAAAAGAGCCTTAGGGAAACGGTCAAGGACCATCTTTTATTGAATTTTTATATGGCAATATACAGTTCATTCGACACAACTTGGCAAGCTGAATTTATTGGTATCTTATATCTTTATAGGTACGATTAGAATTTTCCAAGTTAAAATTGAAAAACTTTTTAGGTAAAACATATTATTTGGAGTTAAATTTATACAAAAATGATACCAATGTATTTATCGTAGAGCTTATATGTTGATCTTATAAAATATTTCACCAAAAATGCATCTGTTTTCCCTTATTAGCCTTTTTTATCGTAAAGTTGGCTATATTTTAAAAAATGAGAATTTATCCAAAAACTAATATCAGATTCATGTTGTGATTGAGGGAACTAATGCTTGGGAAATTGCCTCGGACAAATATAAGGGAAATGCGCGGCAAACAGTGTACTGTTGTGCGTTGGAATGGAAAAGAATGGGCATTTTGGAAAATAAAATATTATTGTTGATAAAAAATTTATAAATCTTTTGCTGCTGATGGTCGACGTCAGCATATTCCCCTTTTTAATAACAATCAACATTAGCCCGTAACTAGCATTGAGGAAAATCGTAAAATTGCCTTCTTCAAACAAATTCCGCATAAATTTTTTCAGCAAAATATTCAATATTAATTTAGAGCTATTTATATTTCAAGTCCCTTCAAATTCTTTCTCTGATGAATGGTGACATCACCATATCATTGGCCATTTCCTTTGCATGCGCACTCTGCTAAAATTTCATAAAATAAAATCATTAATAAGGTTAAGCTGATCTACCTTTCGGAATATTGATTGGAACTTTGCGGTATTCTCGTTCTTTGTTTAACTTCGCTGCATTAATCGTCAGTATGCCATTGGCCAATTCCGCCGAATTAATGTCAATGCCTTCGTATAGCTGGTAGACTTTTATTGGTGCATATCTGCATTCGCCACGTTTTTGCACCAATATTGCCGGTCTACTTCGAAATGCATGTCGACTAACCTAAAAAAATTGAAATTAATTGAAATTTATTATTGCATGCCTCCAAATCCAAATCATCTGGCGAAATATTAGTTACGTTCACGGTGTATGTAATCCAGAAATTATCTTCCTGTTCATCTATGGTGGTTGTCCCTTTAAAGAAGTAAATGGTTTATAATATATTAACATTTTTTGAATTAACTGTTTTTTAATCTTTTTATATGTCATCTACCAAATTCAAAAATTAGTACCGAAAATCCTCTATTAGAAGCCCCCGGGGCTTATAAATTTCAGAGGCCCTCAAGGTGGGAAATTTTAGGAATTTTTGAACAACAAAAAAAGCTTATTTCTGCTTAATTTAAGCTTTTTCGGCATAATTTTACCTAAAAATTGGTTATTTGTTCAAAAATATTTCAATGGATAGGGGGGCTTCTAATAGAGGATTTACGGTATTTCGAAGGAAATCAATTTCAAACCGAAACCTAACCCCAAAAAAGGCCGTACTTCAACCGCACAATATCAAAGACCGGGAATTTGTATGAAATAATTGGCAAAAATTTTCAAATGCCTTAAATTTCATAAAATTTTACAAATTTTTAATATGTCTTTTTACTGCTTATTAGAGCATTTTATTTTGGAAAAATGAGAAAGTTATGCTTACAATGAAAAGGCCATCTAAAAGGCAAAAATTTTAACCTAAAACTTGTAAATCCGGCATAGATCTATAAAAAATTGCGAAAAGCTTGTAAAAATTTTTTGGGACATGATTGACATAATTTAAAATTAAATATAGCTTTTTTCTGATTTCTGTATGATGTCAATGCCGGGCAAGTAATTATTCATTAGGCATAAAGTTTAAAATGTTTAAGCCTTTTCTACTGTAATTTAATATGTTTTCCTGATTTTTTTTATTTTTGAAAATTTTGCTATGTTTTTGACATCCAATGCCTAATTTTTACCTTTTAAAGATGATAACTCTAATATTGTAAGTCGGGTGATCAAAAAAATAGTAATTAAATCAACGTTTTACCCAGGATTATGGTAATGTTAACTTTTTTATTAAATTAAAAAGTTGTAAAATAAATAATATTTCTCATCAACCCGTCAAAACCCAAAAAGTGAAATAATCGTTCAAAAATATTTTTATGCTTTTTCCTTACCGAATTCGACGCAATGGCACAGGCACATGCAGAACAAAATGAATAAAACCATTCGTACCATAATTATAATAATTTATAAAATGAAAGTTAATTAATTGTTGTCGTTCTGTATAAATTATTAATTAAAGAAAATTCGGTAATAGTAGGGTTTAAATTTTTTATTTTACTTTGCGCTAAAAACGTGTATTTTTACAAATATTGAATTGGAAATGAAATGTATTTTTTAAAATTATTTCGTCAAAATAAAAATGAATAAATGAGTTAAAATCAAAAAATTGTGAAATTCGAAAAAACTCGGGAAAAATTTTCGAGTTTTTTCGATTTCGAATTTTTTCGAGTTTTTTATCGAAAAAACCGGATCGAAAGATTTTAGAATTTTTCGAGTTTTTTATCGAACTCGATCGCTCGAACCCTTTGGCCGATCTCTAATCAGAATATACTTTTTATTTTGTATTTTCTATAAAATTTATGCCCTGATTTCAATTTAACAAAGTTATAATCGGAACTCGATACACTTCTTGAAACATGTTTTGAAATTATAAAAAATGCAATTTAACTGCCAGAATTAACTAGCTAGTATTTTTAATTATAATAATAAATATTATGATCAAATTTAAATATCCAAAATTTTTTAGAAAATACGAATATTGGTAAAAAAGATATTATACGAATATTGGTAAAAAAAGATATTAATATATTGCTAATTTATTTAAAAAAAAATAGAATATTAATGATTTTGGAATGCTATTCATGGCTACAGTAGAATTTTGAACGTTCTCTGGGGCATTTTTGATTCCAAATGAAAATTTAAAATCCCTTTGAAAATTTTATCTGCCTTTGGAGAATTTGGTAAGAATCGTCATTCGTCCTTAACGATAGAATTGTTTATCATTTTTTTTAATTTTAAAATAATTTTATTTTAATTCATTAATATTTGATACTAAAAATTATTTTTAAAAAGATAGCATAAGAAAATTATATTTAAATAATTTTTAAATTTTTTTCCTTTGAAAGCAATTTTTAAAAATTCAAAACTTTAGATAATTTAAGGTGCTAAAATTAATATTAATACATTTCATTAAATTTTATAGGTGGTAGTTGTATATATAATAAATATAATTAACATTTTTATTATTCCCTGTGAGAATAAGAAGAGAGGATAAATGATAGGAATACGCTGATGTGGGGAAAAAGGCATCTGAATTTAATAAACAGCAGAATATAATTATTAAATTAAAAATAAATAGACAAGTAAAATTGGCGGCAAATCGTGTCTGATTATTATGAAATAAGGAAGCTATTGGAAAGAAAAACTAATATGAGAATTGGTCGAGAACATCGAATTTAAAAATTTATATTTGTTTTCCCCTGTCGCTCTTCACATTCCTGCCAGCGGAAGAATGACCGACCAATGGTCATTTAGGACGAAAAGGGTGTCGTCGGCGGTTGTTTGGCGGCCACTACACAGCGGATCCAATAGAGGGTCAACTTCTTAGCTATAGCTATGCTCTTGTGGGCAGTGGATACTGCTGCTGGATAGGGCGTAAACAATTTGGGGAACGGCTGTTGAAAAGAGTTCGACCCAATTCGTCCCAAAGAAAATGACCTTGGTTAACACGAAAATATCACTAAAATGTAAGCCGAATTAGAATGAAGACTGAAGACCGAATTTCCCTTGCCATTCCTCTTTCCAAATTGTTTACGCTTTACGCTATGTCCAGTGTCCACTCCACTGGCATCAAAGCCCCACTGAAGGCGAGAGTGACCGCCAGTACCGCAGCTGTCTGGCAGCCTCCTCCAAAGCCAAACCACTGTTGATGGTCACTCCGTTGGGTCAGAAAATGGGAATGGCGAAAACAACAATATATATTAATGGCGAAAGTAAGAGGAAGAAACCTTGAAAATTGCAATAATAAATTATATTTTTAACTCGGGAAAATATTAATTTTCCAATAAAATCAGCGAATTTATTGAATATTTTCAGCATTTCAGGGATATACCCAGTGTTACAGAAATTTTGCATTTCCGAGGGAATCCGATAACTATCCCCACCTTTTCCCTCCAAAAATGGGAATGAAATATTGTAGGGAATTCGGTGGAAACACAGATTTCTGCAGAAATTTCAGAGGAAAAATTCATATTACTGAAAGGAATTCCATAACTTTTCCCGACTATTCCCTCCAAAAATGGAAATGAAATAAATTCAGCAAGGAATATTTCGTTTCCGGGTAAATTTCAGCGACATGAAAAATTTCCGGAAACTTTTTAGGAGCGAAAAGGAAATGAATTTCATTTCTCCGAGAAATATTTGGGAAATGAATACGGAAAAGGGAATGAAATGAATTCGGAAAGAAATATTCGCTTCCGGATAAATTTCAGCGACATGAAAAATTTCCGGAAACTTTTTGGGAGCGAAAAGGAAATGAATTTCATTTCTCCGAGAAATAGTTGGGAAATGAATACGGAAATGGGAATGAAATGAATTCGGAAAGAAATATTCGCTTCCGGGTAAATTTCAGCGACATGAAAAATTTCCGGAAACTTTTTGGGAGCGAAAAGGAAATGAATTCATTTCTCCTAGAAATAGTTGGGAAATGAATACGGAAATGGGAATGAAATGAATCCGGAAAGGAATAATTTTTTCTTTGGAATTTCGCCAGGAAATATTTATTTTTATAGAATTCCTTATGTAAAAAATTCATTTCAGCCTCGAGTATCAAAAAAGCCTGCGCACTCGAGAATCCAAGGATCTCGCGCACTCGAGAATCCAAGGATCTCGCGCACTCGAGAATCCTTATCCCGCGAACTCGGGATCGGGAGTCTTAGGACCTCGCGCGAGTCCAATCCCAACGGTTAATACACCGGAAGCATGCCCCAAGGGGGGCAGCAGCCATGTCTTCCCTTTATAAGTCGGGCTGCTATATGGGCTGAAGGGTAATTATATTTTATGAGAAGCACACGATAGGAGGAAATAGAGAGAACATCTCTGATCATCTGACTCTCTACTTTCAATCTTCACTCTAACTGGAAATTCACGAGCATATTGCTGGAATGTTTTCCGTATGCATTCCCTATTTGTGAGGCGATTTCACAAGAAGAAGTAGACTAATGCGCCTTCGGGAGGGCACTCTGCTATTGTATCTGACCACTAAGAGGAAAAACATGGAAATTCTCAACTAGTAGTATGTCTGATCACTAGAAGAAGAAAATATAGAATTGCCCAGCTATAGTGCATCTGAACACTAGAAGAAGAAAATATAGAATTGCCCAGCTAGTGCATCTGAACACTAGAAGAAGAAAATATAGAATTGCCCAGCTAGTGCATCTGAACACTAGAAGAAGAAAATATGGAAATGCTCTCCTAGTGCATTTGACCACTAGAAGAAGAAAAATATGGAAATGCTCTCCTAGTGCATTTGACCACTAGATGAAGAAAATATGGAAATGCTCTCCTAGTGTATCTGACCACTAGAAGAAGAAAAATATGGAAATGCTCTCCTAGTGCATTTGACCACTAGATGAAGAAAATATGGAAATGCTCTCCTAGAGTGTATCTGACCACTAGAAGAAGAAATTATTGAAATGCCCAGCTAGTGTGTATGACCACTTGAGAAATTCTCTTAGTGGTCAACACACTAGCAAGGCATTTCCATATTTTCTTCTTCTAGTGGTCAGATACACTAATATAGTGCTCTCCCGAAGGCGCATTAACCTCTCATCCCTCTTGTGCAATTCCCCTCACAAATAGGGAGTGTATACGGAAACATTTATACTCAAAATTATTGGAGTAGTTAGGAAGGAGCATAAAATCTCGATGGAAGGCTTTTTTCCGATAAAATTCCGGTGAAAAGCAATCCTTCTTATAAAATTTTTACTAAAATAATTTATTCCTTTCTAAATAATTTCAAACTAAAATCCCGGCTAAAATAACAAAAATATTTTCGGAAATTCATTGGAAAAAAAATTTCCCTTAAAATTCATTAGAAATAAACTTTTTCGAAGAATTTCAGAAAGGGAATTTTAGAATGAAATTTAGGTGAAAAATGATTTAAATTCCCAAAATAAATTTAATTTTTCGATGAATTTCAATGGAAAAATTCTTTCTTACAAATTCCCAAAGAAAAAATTATTCCTTTCAATAGTATTTCCGACTAAAATCCCTAATAAAAATCATTATATTTTCTTTCAGGAATTCTGTAGAAAAACAGAAATTTCCATAAAAATTTCTATGAAATATATTTTTCCGATAAATTTCCAAGAAAAAATAAATTTCTAAAGAATTTCATTGTGTCATTTTCCAGAATAATTCAGTTGAAAAATTGTCTGAAATCCTGAAGAAATATGATTATTTCTGATAAGTTTCCCCGAGAAAAATAATTTTCCACAGTAATTCTTCAGTAAAATTATTCCCTTCTAAAATATTTCTGAAAGAAATCCTCACTAAAATTTTTAGGAAATATTGACAGGAATTCTGCGGAATTCGAATTTCTGCTAGAATTTCCTCAGAAACTGTATTTTTGGAAGAAATTCGATGGAAATATTCATTTCCGTTAATTTTCTAGAAATATTTTAGTGAGGATTTCCGTCAAAATTAATTCAGACGGGAAAAATTTTTTCTGTGGGATCTTTGTGGAAAAGTGTACTTCTAATAGGATTCCTACCTAAAATTCCATTTCCATGGGATTTCTCTCAGAAATTATGTTTCCGATGAAATCCTGGCGTCTTCGTTTATTTTCTGTCACCCTGGGTATATAATTTATAATAAAGAAATTTTTTTGGTTTATTAAATTTGATTTATGCAATTAAAATAATGTAGTCAAATTTGATTACACTTCATTTCCACAGTATAATAATGCTTAGTTAGTTTTCGACAGGAAAATTTTTAATAAATTCATATCATTTTCGGTCGTTTGTTTATTAAGATTAGAAAGAACAATTTTGTGATAGACGATAGAGGTCTATTCCATGGGTTATTTTTGGCAATAAAACAAAGTCCAATGCCAAAAAAAAAGAAAAATTTGAGGAAATAAAAATGGAAAGGAAGAGAAAAAAAGTTTACGGATGAGGATAAAAAAATATGGAAAAAACTAATCCAAGTTTGAAAAATAATGAAGAAAAGTTTATTGAATTTTATGGCTAGCTCTAGCTAATTATTTATAAAGGCCATTCAATTTTTTGGAATATGGAACAAAATTACTAATGGAATTTTAAACTATTTCTATTAATATTCATAAAAATTTATATCATTTATTTAAAAAAACTAATATTTATGCAATCTGAATAAAATAACATAAAATTTGTTTTAATTTAAATAAAAAGCATTTTCAAAATTTAAGCGTTGATAATGGCTTTTTGTAGTTTCAATCTTTTCGATCTCATTTGTCCAGCCAACAATGGATTTAATGCATTGATCCATTCAAAAACCTGACAAATAAAATTTGTAAAAATATATTTAAAATTAATTTAATTTAAAATTAATAATTATAATATTATAAACTGACATCATCATTTGGTGGCAAAGGCTGCATCAAAAAAGCTTTTTGTTTGGTGAACACTGAAAAAATGCATTGTTGTTGGTCGTCGGCAAATTCAATTTTTGTAATTGCCAAATTAATGATGCCTCGAATTACCTGTAGAGAATAAATAATTTTATAAATTTGTAAATAAATATTATTTAATTAAAATTTTATTTGAAATATGATTTAATTTTAGAAAATTAAAAAAATTCTATATTAATAATAATAAAAATATTTTTGGGTTTTCAAAAATTTGTATCTTTTTAAATAAAAAATTTAATATTAAACAGTCGATTTTAAATTGAAAATATTTTATTTGAATTTTATAAATAAAAATTTTTATTAATTTTTAAAAATTTAAAATTCAAAAAACTTACCAAATCTTTGTCGTCTCTATAAAGCAGAATGTATGGCCTTCGGATAATCACCCATCTTCGAATCCTATAAAAATTCATAAATAAATTTTAAAAATTCACAAAATTTTTTTTACCATTCTTTATGCATTCCTTCCAAAAAATTCATATAACCTTTTTTGGAGACGACCAAGCCAACATGCTCTTCGGTAACCTTTAATTTATTTTATGAAATTGGATTGGTTAGAGATGTTTTATTTTTTAAATTAATTTTATATGGTTTCAGAACAGAATATAAATAAAATCAAAATTGCATATTAAATATCTCGGGTAATAATTTTATAAAAATTAACAAATATTTACAAACAAAAATTTGATTAAAATTTTTGAATTTTCATATAAGAACCTGATTTTGGAAAATTTCTTAGCAAATTTTCAACTTATTTTATTAAAATTTTTTCATTAAAATAATTTCTTTCTATAGAATATTTGAATGTTAAAATGATTGGCAAAAATATAATTATCCATTATGATAAAAAATTGTCCGTATTGACACCTATTTTGTCGTTTTATGATCATAAATTTTTCACCAATTTTCAATCAAATCCAGAAATTCTTCCTCTAATTAATTTATCTCATCTCACTTAAATTTATAAATTGATGCCGATTTTACTTTGAAAAATTAATTTAATCCATATTTTGTTCTACTATTTTAATTTTGGCAAAAATTTTTCCGAATTATGAAATTTATGCTTATAATTTTTTAAATTTTTTCACTCACATCAGGAATTAATTTAGCCAATTCATCTTCACCCGCTTTGAACATGCAATTGCCCGAAGTTGACCGCTTTATTCCCGCAGCCGATTCGCACATGCCCGAATCCAATCGATCACCATATGATTGAGATTTGTTACGACAAAGTTGATGGCCACCGGCAGTTGGCACTCCTTTTCCTCCATATCTGTTACCATCTCCACTGCCGTTGCTGCTACTTTGGGAGCTCTCATTGCTAATTGGGTCAGCCTGCAAAAAATCAAAAGTTTTTAGAAGATCTCATTTGTATTTTTTAAATAATTTTCCAATTTATTCAAAAAATGTCATCAAAAATTCTGATTATTTCCCAACCTATATTGTATATTCATTATGAATTCCCTTAAAAATTTTGAAAAAAAAAATATAAATTTAAAGCGAATTAAACTCAGAATTAAACCCAACTTTATGAGAATTTTTCTATATTTTTTTACCTATAAAAATTATCTTTTGGCTCTTTTATCATTTATTGGAATATTTAAATTCTCATTTGTCATCTTGGTCTTCTGATGGAATATAAACGTCAAAAAATAGAATTTCAATTGCCCTAATAAGTACATATCATTTTTATTGGATTCGAATTCAAAAGGCAAAGATAAGTATTAAATGTAGATTTCATAAAATCTTCAATTTTTAAAGAAAAATAATTCTTAAGGCAAATTTTAAAATAAAGTAAAATCAGAATTTTTTACAAATTTAATTTTTAAAATTATCGTAAAAATTCAAAAAATATTTACGTTTTTTCCGGTTGGCGATTCTTTATTCATTGGAATTTTCATTTTGATCAAGTGGATCACTTTTTCAGCCAATTGTTTTTCCTTTTCATTTAATGTAATAGAATTCGGGATTGGGCATTTTGGAGCAGTTGGAGTGATCTGAAAATAATTAATTTTTATTAAATAAAATTTTCAAAATTATTTTTAAAAAATGGAAATTTAAAATTATAGAAATATTTAAATTTAAAAATTTTGAAAAATTACAGGTGTATCGCCTCGACCAATTTTTTTGGTTTTCCTCAATTTCAAGTAAAGGCGCATCCTTTCCACTTGTTGCAATTTGCTCAGCTTTTCCAATTCATATTGATGCTCCCAAATGATTGAATCACCACGTGGTCTATTAATAAATATTTAATACAAAATTAAAATTAAAAATATTGGTGGCTATTCGAATTTTTTATATAAATATTAGATTGGTCATAAAAAGTGATTGGATATTTTGCTAGAAAGTTATGGCCAAAAATTGGACCCATTTTTCAATAAAATTTCATCCCAATCCCAATTAGGGCTATAAAATTTTAGCGAATATTCTAAAAATGACTTGAGTACAAAATTCCTGTACAAAAAAAATCTACACAATGAAAAATGATGTGTAAAAGAATTCATAAAAAATTTATTCTTTATCAATAACTAATCATCATATTTTCATCCATTTTTTCCAATATTATTTTAATAAAACCAACCTCCATGTTCCTAAATTTTCTTCACCACGCACATCTTAAATTTAATTGAATTATATTTAATAAATATCAATTAAAAATAATAAATTACAAATTATAGATGTGTCTTGAATTTGTTTTCTCCGGCGTAATGCACCTGAAATTAATAAATTTTCTATTTTAATATTCAATTTACTTTTGATGAGACCTGGACTGCCGGATTCTTGCATAATTGTGAGCAAATAAATGCCGGGCACTCTATTCATTTCCGGACTATAAAATAAAGTAATGCTTGATTATCAGTAGTATATGGATAAAATTTTTCTAAATATATATCTTGATTTAATATTTTAATATCATATAAGAAAAATTTCGGTCCAATTTTCTAGGTGAAATATTTTTAAAGAAAATTTTTCTTCTACTATTAAAAAGATTTTGGCTTTAATAATTATTTTTAAAAAATTTTCAAATTCTAAATTTTTTAAAAATGATTAACAATATTTAAAAGATTGGATATGAAAATTATTAACCACTAGCAGAAATATTTTTTATCTTTATTCTGTAAAATGATCAAAAAAATTTCCCCAACTTAAAAGCTTCTCAAAATTTATTTGAATTATAAATGGGAAGCATTTTATCAGAAATTAAATCCGCAAATAAAAAATTTAATTAAGTAAAACCACCTTTTTGAGATGCCACCAATCAGGGAACGACAAAATCGACTGGCGGCACTGATTTTGGAATCACGAGCATAAATGAGCATTGTTAAATCTTTTGTTATAATTGCCGGTTGACCACAATTCGCCATTTCCATATAGGCCTGAATTGAAATTTTTTTAATTTAAAAATATTTTCAAAATTTATTAAAAATTCTAGAAAAATAGAAAGTCTTACCATTAAAAATTTTTTATCCATTAAAAAATAAATTTCTGTAAAATTTTATTCAATATTATATTTACCGAAATTGTCATATAAACATGCTCGCCATAACCCGAAATGCAATTGAGCAGAGGCGAATTGTGCAATGAAGAATCCCAGGCTGCTTCGAATTGGAAAAATACACTGTGAAAAAAAAAATAAATATAAATATTATTTGAATAAAAAATTATTTTTTATTATTACCGATCGTCCATTGTGAATTCCAGAAATGTGCCAGGAAAAAGGCCCAAACTCAGCACATCATCATCCTCGCCTCCAGCCCATTCCAGTTTGTTTCGGATGCGCCCAACCACAAGCTAATAAGAAGAAAGGAATATTTATGTATAATTTTGAGAGGGCACTTGCCTCTTGGCAATCTCGCAATTCAATGTGGTCACCTGGGAAAAAATAAAAATATTTTTTTTTATCAAAAGAATCCTAATTTCCTTATTAATAAATATAAAATTATATAATATTAAAAAAAACTTGAGTTTCGTAAAATTTTTTCAAGATGGAGACTCCTACTGGACCGATTTTTGAGATCTTTTTTTAAAAGTTTCTCATATGATTGTAACCAATGGGAAAAATCCTCTTTTTTCAAATTAACCCCCCGGTTTCGAGATATTAGCCAAAAACCGGTTTAAAAATTTGAACTTTTTTGGTTTGCCCAGGTAAAACTTTTTTCCTTTTGATTTTTTCATGCCCATTGTTATTCCAGGAACCCAAGTTGGATTCTTAGCAACAAAATGATATATGGTTTGTGGGGTCTATCTTCAAAACCAAGGGCTCTGGAGGTGCGCAAAAATTGGTACCTCGGCATTTTTCCTTGCATGGCCGATTGGCGAAGATGGGGGGATGGGGACGGAGGTCGCGGGTTCGAATCCCACCAAAGGCTAATAATTTTTTTTAGGGGTTTTCGATGATGGGGATCACGAATTTGAGGTTTAACTTGAAAATTAAACCGGTTCAAATTTTTAAACCGGTTCTACGCGAGTTGAATTTTTATCAGAAATATGGGGAATGGATTCTAATATTAAATATAATCCTCCTAGGAATCTTTTAAAAGCGCGATAGCGCTTTCTTTCTACCGTCCCACGTATTCCTTCCGTCACCTCTTAAGAACCAGCGGGGCAAGCCCGCTGGTTCTTAATTTATAAAAAAATTTATTCACCTTTTTCATGGCAAATTGTAACTTTAATTCGTCGTTGGATTCCTTGATGAAGTAGGAAAATGCCTTGTGTTGGTAATCCATTGGCATGATCCACAATCTGTGTAAAAATTCCATTTTTAATTATTTAAATATTTTTTTTTTATAAATTAATAAATATGTATAAAAATTACCGCTGGATGATATTCGCCGTTGCTGCCGAATTCGCAAATTTCGAACCAAACAAGTAAATCATATTTGGCAATCACGGAATTTTGACTAAAAAATGTGAATTGCTTCTTGAGGTAATAATTAAAATATTCACTTTGCATTGAAATGACCGCCAGCACCACCGCTGAATCTACTTTTCAAAGGAGTCGCAGTGAGCAAGGATGATTTAATGTTGCCTCCAAGGCGATTTGATTTTAATGTTCTTAAATTTGGGTAAAATAAAATTGCAAAAAAAAATTAAAAAATTAGCACTATTGATAATTTAGAGAAATGATTTTTCGATGTAATTTCTGTTTACGAAATAATGTATTTTTATTTTAATTGTAAATGTTCGGACGTTTTTGGTATACAGTATAAATCCAAAAAAATGTCCGGTAAATAAATGCACAAAAATTTCGTGCTTTTAGTTACCGGCTTAAGAGTTTGCAATAAAAAATAAAATTTTTAGTCTATAATATTAAAAAAAAGACAAACTTCTCCTGTGTCGGTTGTTCAAACATGCTATGTGTGTTCACTTTTGCTAAGTGGCCAAAAACCTCGAATATTATTGGAAAATGCTGCAAATAGTGGATGAATGCCGAATTCACTGTCGTTTGAAGGCCCTGAATTTTTTCTCTTTTTAAATATTTAAAAAATTGCGGACCTGAACATAATTATAGGGCAATGTTTTCGTGCCATTTTTGGCCATCATCCCTTTCACTGGTTCCGTTGAAAATGACTCGTCATGTCGATGAAGAAAACTAAATATTTTAGGGGAAAATTCAATAAATTAATAATCTTAAAAAATTATTTATGGAAAAATTTTAATTATTTAGCCGTTAATATGTCACGAAAAGTAGAAAAATTTTTTAAAGAATTTGGTGGACAAATTATAATGAATTTTCCACTCAAAATTACAAGATTTCAATAATATTTTTGTGACATAAAGTTTATTTGGCATTTAGAATATAAAATCTAGTAAATTATTAATAATTAAAAAATAAAATTTTTTACTTGAATTGGCAAAAAATGTCTGTATATTCATCGGGAATGCCGGTTGCTTGCACAATGGTGACATTAAAATTGAATAAAGTAGATTTTGGTAAATGAGCAGGAAATTCAATATCTTCGGCCATTTTGCATTCTAAAATTTGAGAACTTTATTATTTAAATATATAAATTTTATTTTTTTTTAATATTTTTAAATCAAAGTTTGTGCCAATAATTTGGATGGTTACACTAATTTTGCATAGTGTAAAATTTCTCATATCTGAAAATTAGTAACTTTTTATGATATTACTGGATTAAAGTTCTTTTTAAAGTATTTTAGTATCGGAAAAAATGTATAATCAATAATAAATTAATCCGAAAATTATAGACAAACAAAAGAAAATAGCATAGTTTTGGCCTATTTTGATCATTTTTGGTCATAATTTAAGGCCACTTTACAATCAAATCTACTAATTTTTTTTCGATAATCAATTCATTTTAATCGTTAAAGAAGACTGTAAAATATTTAAAACATTTGTAAAAAATAAAACATTGTATTAATATTAATTTTGTGCGCAAATTCAGGAACCAAAATTGCTTAATATTTCTTTGAAAACTTTTAATAAAAATACTGACCATTTTCATTAGGGGAAGAGTCCTCATCGGCGGCCGGACTTCGTCGATTTCCTTTGGCAATTGCTGCAATGTTCATTGTTGATGCGGATGCCACAATTTGACCGCCATTCCTTCGCTGAACATTATTCTGGAAATCTTCCCTCCGGAATTGCAATTTGGCTATTTGATTTGTGCTGGTTGATTGGGGTGCGGCATTCTTCTCGACCAATGCCACATTCACATACAGAAAACCGAGCACTGTTTAAAAAGATTTAAAATTAATAAAATATAATTCCTAATAAAATCTGATTTTTTAAGTCTTCTAAAAAGAAATTAAAAATTTAAGAAACAAAAAAAACATTTCTGAATTTCTGTTAATAATATCTATGTAGTAACTAATATAGGAAATTAGCTAAAATACTGATTAGGCACTAGGGTTAGTATATTTTGGGAATCTCGGCTTATTATAGGCAACATACAGACTAGAGAGTAGGCTCATTCGATTCGGCATAGTCGATTTACTACATGAAATTTCAGTTATTCGCTAGATTCCTATTCCGATTTCGGACCCAGCTGACCCCAATTCCTAACTCTAAAATCGACCTGAAATTGAAATATAATCAACTAAATCGACCATAAAGAGTCAAATGAGCATACTCGAAAATCTGTTCGACATCTAAGAAGTCGAGATTTCCAAAATTAGCTAGTCCAACGCCTAGCTAATTCCGGTTATTTGTGACTTTTATTTTTAGACTATTCTTAAATTTAAAAAAAATATAAATATAGTATAAAATACCTTCGCCCCTTTCATTCACAATTGCTACTTTGTGGTCGAGTGATACATTGTCAAGGATATTATTCAAATAGACGAATGCCCTGTGGAAATATTAATGAAATAAAATTGTTTACAGGATAATATTGCGGCTTGCCTTCCAATCAAACGAAACCATGGAAAACGATCATAAAATGGATCTAATAATGGTAAAATAAAAAATATTTTAATTGATAAAAATGTAATACCGGCTCCAAGCCACATGTCATCCAAATGTTCATTCCCTTCCTCCTTTTCTTCGTCGAGATCTGCCCTGGAACCTTCTTCTTCCATTTGCGCTATTTTTTGTTCGCCAGGCAATTTTCTGTAAATTTATTGTTTAGAAGGAGAATACATAAATTATTAATCTTTTAATTTTTTTATAAAAAATTAAATCAATCATTTAAAATAAAAATTATTGTAAAAAATCTTTTATATTAAATTACTAACTATTTTTTACAAAATTTTAAAATTATTTATAAAATTTTTCGTTGGAAAATTTCAAAAATAGGAAAAATTTAAAAAAAATGAAATTTAGCCATGAAGTATCCTACATAAAAGAAATGTTAAAATTCAAATAATGATTAGAATTTTTTGTACTATTTATTAATGATTTTTTAAATAATAATTTGGAAACATATTAAAAATTTGTTCAAATCTTACTTTTGTTCTTAAAAGAAATAAAATTCAAATTTTTGAATATTTATTCAAAATTATTTGCCGGACAAATGTTTAATTTGATAATTTAGTAAAAAAATTCAAAATAAAAATCATTAAAACTTACTTTTGAACCGAAGAAAATTCAGCTGGCGGTGGTGGAAATATTCTATTCAACAAGTCCGAAACAGTGCGCATTTCCTCAACACCAGCTGAACGATCCAATGGAGCAATGTTCACATCGGCATTTGCATTGTACAATCGGCGCATATCTTCCAGGCGAGATCTAGTATAAATATTACATAAATTATAAATATTTTAAAATACTTTAGCTTTTCCAAACTCCAATGATTGATGGCCCCATTCTTCAGGTCCCTCACTTCAATTGCCACAACTTTAAAATAAATGAAAAAATTAAATCATTATTATTTTTCGATTTATACAAAAAAAAGTGAAGTTATAATAATTAAACTATTAATAATTTACCATTAAAATTATAATACCGTAAATTCTCTTTTAATTCTCCACTTTCTAATAATTTCACACACTCGATTTTGAGAATCTATTGTTCCTCACAAGGTGAACATTGAAAAATATTTTTATTGCATTTACTTAGTTCCCTAAAATATAAAATTCTATACAATCACCTATAATTTGCTTATTTAGAAATATTCATTCACAAATTAAAGAATTAGATTCCTAACTTACCCTTTTTTATGTGTCGAAAAATAAACCCATGAGTAATTTAAAAGCGCATTTACGGTATACCCTTCATTTTTTATTGCCAAAATTCAAGTTTTATGACCATAAAAATATTGATTTTTCGACCTCTGAAAGATTTTCTTATATTCACTGATTTTTATTAAATTTATAAATAAAAATATGTTAAAAATCGATAATTTTTCAGTTAATAGTTTTCTGATTCAAATTCGAATGATATTCATATTTAATATAAACCTTTGATAAAATTACCTGTCTTTGGATATGGCCTAATGCTGAGATTTTCGCCGGGAGGTAACAATTCTGGTGGCAATGGACTGTACACTGAAAGTTAAATTTATTATATTTTGTCCATTTTCAAAATAAACTAACTTGAATCAGTGAGCAAAACAAATTGGAATTCCACCCTCTTCTTCAATTCAATTGAAATTATATTTGCCTCTTCTGCAAAAAAATGATAATTTTTGTACAATTTTTTTTAATTATTTTCACTTACTTAATAAATGAGCAAACATCCAAAGATCGTCCCGAACTGATTTGAATTGATAATAGCGCCATTTGAATGCAGCCTTTTGGACTTTCAATGCCAATTCTGGTGTCCAAGAATCATCGTTGTTAACTGTTAAAAGAAAATAAATTTTTTACATTTTTCATCAGCAAATTAAGTCCTCAAAAAATTGCTATGTCAATATGGATTATCCTTTTATTATTCGATTTGTTTTTCCTATTATGAATATCAGAGACGAAAGGAATTTATTTGATTTGTGAAAAAAGCTGGTGGATTAATTTGTAAAGCATTTTATTGGGCATAAATTCAATTTTAAAAATGATATCAAAATGCATTGGCCAAATGTTTAGTTATTTACAAAATTATACCCTAAAAATGCTAAAGAAAGATATTTGATAAACCGATGATTTTTTACAAAATTTTTTCTCATATTCTAATGCATTTTTGATATAATTATTTAGTTAATTTTATGCCCTATAAGTTCTATCCAAATTAATTCAATATACATACTATCTCTATCGATACTGCTAGTTGGTTTCATCCATGTTCCCTATCCCTAATGTGATTGATTATTGATAATCTCAATTTTTAATTAATAAACCTTCAGCCAGCAGACTTTTGCTCAAAATGAATTCGCTGTTATTCCAACTGGAGCAACCGGATGAGATCAGCTGACTTTGGGCCAAGTCCACTTGCCGTTGTAGGCTTTCAATACGACTTTCATATTCCTATAAAGATTTTTATGATATTAAGAAATTCTTTTAGATTCTTTTTAAATTACATTCAAATAAATTTAGTCAGAATTTTTTATATTCAAATATAGATTATTTTAGCATAATTTAGTGCAGGATAGAAAATTCAGTATTTATTATAATTTTTGATTAATAATTCAGCGAAATTATAAACAAATTGGAAAGGAAATATACCTTTGAAAGCCTAAAATGTCTTTTTATAAATTTGCAATATCAATTCTAAAACAAATTACGTATATTTTTAATCTATTAAACCGGAATTTTTTGAGGAAAAGAAGCTTATTTTATATGTCTTTTATTTTTGAAAAATTAAGAGACTACTTTTTAAAGGATATTCAGTGCTTTAGAATAACAAATATCTCCCAAACTTGTTGCTAAATTGATGAGTTATGGCAAAAAAAATCCCTGATAAAATAAATTTTTCTCTATTCCAATTAATTGTTTTAGTAATAGATATTTTTTTACTAAATAATATCTATTGTCTAGCGTACATTTTTCTTCCTTTTATGCTCTCTTTCCATTAATTCCAATTCTTTGCGGAATTGTTGTTCCATTTCTAGCAATTTTGCGTCCATTTCTTGCTTCAAGTCAATGCCTTGATGCTGAAATAATTCATGTTGCGCAAATCGCCAATCAATTATTGGTTGTTGATCGCCAATATTAGAGGAGGCAAGGGCTGCCAAATTATGGCGACTTTGTTTCGCTTCTTGAGGATCTGTGTATAAAAATTAGGGCAAAATTAACTACATTAAAAATATTAATTTCTTTATTTTTCCGATTTTTGTTAATTAACATTTTAATGCGGCCAAATTCTATTTTAAAACATAACAAAGAATTAACCAATCGGAGATGATTGACCATAAAGCCAATAATTGTCGCCTATAATTTAGTAAAATTTAAATTTTTATTAATTTCTTATTTAAAAGAGTTAATATCCTTCAGTGTATAAACTGAATTTTTGAAGAAAAATTTGTTAATTTTAACAATTGTTTAAAACCATTTTTAGAGGACATTTAGGGTTTCCGAATGGCATATCATATTGGTTCCTTGTAGAGCTGTGGCAAAAAAAATAACCCAGGAAATATTGAAAAATCCATTTTCGATTTAAATATGCTTTCTATTTTTCCCAGGAAATATTGAAAAAAAATTTTTCGGTTTAAAATTTATGCTTTCTATTTTTTCTTTAGAGTCTAAAATAAAAAAGAAAATGACCCTTTTCTATTTAATTGTATTTTTCTTTCATATTTTCCTAAAAAACGACCACCCACCATTGAAGCGGAACACATGACTTCTGCCAAGAATTATTCGACATCCCGATGTCAATTTCTGCGTTTGTCCAGCTGAAATTTTACAATTATTAAGGCTACTTCTATTAATCCAAAACTCGAAACCTGCAATTGGCTCGCCATTAAGGAAGCATTCGCCTTGGATTGGACAAATGTTGACCAGTCCATTGGAATTCTCGAATTGGCAATGTCGACTTTTTATATGGTCACCATTGAGTAGAATATCCGGCCTTTGGTCCTTGCTCATTGTTTTCGATTCCCGGTCATCTCGTCCAACTCTGTTGGTGGGAATTCAATATTTGTTGAATTTTTAGAATTAATCAAATTTTTATGAGAATATTAGCATTAATTTTTTTAGCAAAATTTTTACCTTTTTATATCTCTCTGATTGAGGGAGTTGATCATACGGAAAGAATAAGTTAATTCGATTATTAAAAATTATCATCAAAAAAGGCGACAAAATAACACAAAATCAGACAGATTTTTTGATGAAAAGTTTAAAAAAATAATCTTTTTGTTTTTTTGTTATTTTGGATTTTGGTATCAAAATCTTCCTTAAAAAAGATTATTATAAAGATATTAATGTTTTATTAATTGTTTAGAATGTTGCCTAGATTTTGGATAATTGCAAAATTCGGATAACAATTGTCAAATTCCACTAATTCGATTATACTTACATTGTGATGCCAACTTTTAAATAATAGAGCAAGCATTCGCTCATCAATGGGTCTTCGTTCAAATTCACCAAATGTGGCAGTTTTTTGGGTGAAAATACGCCAAGCGCTGTTCCATCTGCTGATGTGGCCAGGCCAAGTTCTCGAAGTTCCTCTTCACGGATTTTTCTAAAAATTATCAGAAATTTTTATCAAAAGAATTTGTGCTTTTCTAAGAAATTACATAATAAATTATTTTAAAAAATCAAAATAAAATTTCTTAGGGAAAATCAGGAAAGGCTTTCAACTTTCAAGGAGAAAATGTTCTATAAGAGAAAATAGGAGGAAAATAAGCTTTTAGGGTAAAAATAAAATACTAATAAGGATAGAGTATTGTTTTTCTTTGATTTTTTCTAATTTATATTACAATTACAACAATACATTAAAATATTTTAAGATCTTTTATTATTTATTAATTTTTTTGTAAAATTAAATAAAATACGCCTTTAAATATTTATAGATCTTTTATTATTATTAATTTTTTGTTAAAATTAATAAATAATAAAGTTCCAAAAAATATCTTTAAAATTAGCTTTACTAATTAAACTAATAAATAAAAGGGACTAAGAACTTTCTGAATAGCCCAACATTAAAATTTTAAACCACTTACTTCAACGCCTCCGTTTTGCGCAATTTCTCATCCCATGTTTCGTTTAATTCGGCAATTAATTTCTCCGAGGTTTTCAGCTGTTCAATTGTGTCTTCCTCGGCCGAATAAATTCGCATATTCGATGAAATTACTTCGCCATTTTCGTTTAACTAAAATTTGATACATTAATTTTTTTGAACACTTTCTTGCCTCGATTTTTCGTTCTTGTAGGATGGACCGCAATTTTTGAACTTCCTCTTTCAATTCTCTGATCAATTTTGCGTTCGGATCCTCATTGACTTTGGCACGGCACATTATTTGTTTCGCGCTGTCCGCATATCTTTAAGGTATTTATACTTAATTTTGGATTTGCACTAAAAAAATTTTATGCAAAAACTAAACTTTCCCCTTCTAGCTATAGACCCTGTAACTTTCACTTCTTTCTAAATTCGTATTTATCAAATCACACTCAAAGAAATACAATTTTCTTAAAATTTAATTATTATAGTAAATAATTATAGAGAACATTTTTAACCCTTACCATGGTATTTAATTGCTTTCTAGAGTAAATTAGCTCCTCAATGATGCTATAGAATGTATATAAAAGAATGCTCCCAGTAAATTCCCAAATGATGATACTAAATTGTCATCTTTCCGACTTTCTATGGCCTAATTATAAGTGATGAAGGCCTTTGAAAAAGTTCAAATTAGTGGCTAAGCAACAATGGAATTATAATTTTATTGCTTATAATTTCTCTAATTTTCATGCCACTAACCTCAAAGTGCTGAGTGTTTCTTCAAAATTTACATCAGCCGGACTGAGAGCAGCAATCATTGCAGTTTTGGAATTGCCACCCAACGATTCTTTCAAAAGCCAGGTTAGCACTGAATCCTGAAAATTGCTTTATTTGAAAATTTTCGTTTACTGCAATTGGCAAATTGGACCTGCCTATTTTATTAGTGGAATGAAATATGCAACCCGGATTTTCAATTAACTTATTAGCTTTAATTATAATATTATCATTTATATGCACTGATCAAGATAAGATATTAAAAAAAGAATTAGTAGATTAGATGAGAAATTGCCAAAATGTAATGAGTTATGACAAAAAGTCAAAATTGGACCTTTTTGTTTTCTGGCCAATTATAAATGTTTTATCATAAAAAATTAATCCACTGGGACCAAGGTTTTATTATGGAAGTTTGTTGAAATATTTCAAATAAGCAAAATTCAAGAAGCCTATAAAAATGATAATTTTTTTTTTTCTTCCTCTCTCACTTACCCTGTATGGAATGACAGCAGCCCGAATGTTAACTTTCTTCTTGGTCGACTGTTCTGCCAGCTAAAAATTAAATTAAAAAATATTCTAAAAAAATATAAAAATAGAAGGAACCTTTTTGATGACCAATCCCAAAGTGGTCAAACTTTTATTGATGTTGGCACCTTCCTTAAATTCACAAATTTGGATTTGGTAAAATTATTAATGCCTTCAATCTTTGGCCTTCAGCACCGGTGGAATCCGCCCTTTCACTGCCTTTAGGTATAATAAAATTATTTCGATTGTCCTAAGGAAAAAAGAATTTACCGGCTAAATCGACCAATGAAATTTTGCTCACCTGAATTGTTTATATTATTTTAATTTTTTTTGTTAATATATTTTTCCTATAATTATTGTCCTAATGAATTAATTATTTGAATTCATCAATAAGGATTTTATTTTTAAATTATTAAATTTCGAATTAATTTATCAAAGCAGTTTTGATTGTGCCGATTAAATAGCTGCTTAGAAGAAGGGAACAACCAATTCTCTGAAAGAAATATGCCCTAAATGTTCACTAATTTTTTGAAAATTTGCTAAAATAATTTGAAAATAAGCAAATTTTCCTCAAAAGATTAGAATTCAATACAGTTCAAATTCAGAGAAAATTAACTTTTTTATAACCAAATTAAATTATATTTAAGATATACCAAATTATAAAGGAAACATTGGGATGGGATCTCCAAAATTATATCCCATCTTCAGATAAATTAATATTAATTCCCTCCTTGCTGATGAGTTATTGATTAAAGATTGTCCAATATATCGAAGAGCTAATTAACTTTAATGTTTGCCTCTACCCACATATCCAAGAATCGAAAAATAAATTTAAAAAATTAAATTATGCATATTCTCAAACTTTTTCAGTGTCCAAATCGGTGCCCAAATCATGTTCACGTTGGGTCAAAATAATTGTGAAAATTGCATGCGATCGTGAAGATGTGGAATTCATGTTGGTTGCAGCCACCGTTCTATGGAAATTATTTAATTTCTTAATTAAAAAAATTATTTACCTAGCTTTATTGCCAGCATCCATCAAGGCAAAAATGCTAAAAACAAAATAATAATTTTAAATATTTTATTATAATTATGAAAGGTTATCTTAAAGTTTGCATATCTAAATTTGGCATTTTAGTAAAATCTAATATCTCAACTATTTTTAAGCTATATAATTTCTTTTCATTAAGCATTTTTAATATCAAAATGAATCAAAAACACAATTTGTCAGAAAATAATTCACCAAAAATATAAACTGTTTAATTTTTTTACCTATTTTGTGGATTTTTGATCATAAATTTTTGACAATTTTCAATCATATTCACTAGGATTTTCTCTCTAATTCTATTCAATTTATTTAAATCCACTAATATTCATTTAAAAATTTATGCGAAAAATTGATTGCAAAAATGGAGAATATCCCTTATCCATCCCTAGGGCAAACTCACTCTTCATATGTGCAAACGGCCATCTTCTTCAAATTGTCCACATATGGGCCCAGAATTGGATGCTCACGCACTTTCAAATTCTCATCCTTTGGGCACAATAAATCTTTGACCTTTTCACAGTAAATTTCCATATAGGAAATCTTGAATAAAATAATTTTAATTTGTAAAAATATTTAAAAATATTTACCTCGACTGTATATTTTAAGTGCACATTTTTTTGGTTCTCCGTGATCCGGGCAAATAAGCTTCGGCAAAGCCGAGGAATCAATCCCATTTCATCTGGGCAATTTGGTTGGCCCACTTTAAAAAAAACATTTTTTACATAAATTATTTATATTTGATTTGATGAATTATTTAAAAGAGATAATTATTGTATTTGATTAGAAATTGGACAAAAAAATATATTAATCAAAAAGTATCAAAATATGGCAATTTTTGGCCATACATTTCTATGTCAATTAATTAAGTTTTATTGGTACGAAAATGCTCAACTCAACAAATATCCGAAATAATTTAAAAATTATTTGAAAAAATACATCAAAGTTCTAATCATAAATCTAAACACAAAATGATAATGCTTACTCATTGTGTATGATTTGCCGGAACCAGTTTGACCATAGGCAAAAATACAAACATTGTAACTGGAATGTAAAAATATTTTTTATCATTAAATAATTTCTATATTTACCCATCGAAAGCATGGTCAAGCATTTCGGTACCTTAAAATTAAATTTCTTATTATTTATTTTAAATTTTTCCTTATGGAAGAATTTCTTCTTCATTCAAAATTTTCTCATTGACTTTTTTTCTTTTTATTGTCCGCAAAAATTATTTCTCTCTTGTGTTTTACGCCAAAATACTATTTAAAGAGCATTAAACAGACATTTAATTACCCGAATTTCAGAGGCCCCATTCTTTTGGGCGCGGCTAGTCAAGGAATGACTTAATTTGGGGAGGCAGTATGCTGTTTGGAAGCCCTATATATCCTCTAAAAATGACTTTCTAATTTTTTCTGATAATTTGTAAAAATAAACGTAAAATATTGGTTATTTTTAATCAAAAAGATTTCTATTTAAAAGCCTCTATTCATAGTATTTAATATAGGCCTAATTTATAGAGGACATTTTTGGATTTTCCATAGCATCATTCCCAAGAGCAGATTGAGATTGGTTATTTATTATTACTTTGCTATGAATTGGGCAAAAGTATGCCTAAAAGGCTTTTAAATTTCTCTCTATCTTTCTGCACATTTTCGGATGATACCAAAAAATTTTGCAAAAAAATATTCAAACAAATTACAAACCAATCTCTTTGTAGACACGCTCCTGGCTGGCATATTTTGGATTGGTTCGATCAAAAGATGAATAGGAAAAATCAAATTCAAAATTGTAGGTTTGATTGGCATTGTTTGTAATGACTTAAAAATGTTTTTAGAAATTAATTTTAATTATTAATTTACATGTTTTTTTATCCAGCATATCAATGACACATTTGGATGACATTTCTGTAAAAAATTAGGGAAAAATAAATTTCTAAAATTTATGTATTTTTTTTATTTTTATTTTTTAATTAATTCTAATAATGTTAAATTATTTTTAATAATCAAAAAATAATTTTGAATTTTCTTATTAATAATTTTTACCAATTTCACGGGTATTGAAGGGTCGCACCCTAACGGCCACTTTTACAGAAGACATTTTTATTTAGTCACCAATTCACAACAATTTTAAATTCTAATCAAATAAACTGGAATATATTTAATTGAAAAATATTTTAAAAAATACTATATTGGTTATTAAATATAAATAATAAAAATCGCTTAATATTTTTAACTAACTACATTATAGAAAATATTATCTATTTATTGTTTATTTATTAGTCTAATGGATTTTATTCAAATTTTTCTTATGGAACTGGGAGTATGCTCTAATATAATATAAAGATTAAATTCCCAATCTCCAGGAATAACCTAAAGGAAAATGAATATATAAGTTAAATTAGGTCAATTATATGGAATTATAAATAAAAATTGCGTTCAAATTTTTGGAAAGACAAAATTAATTTGACATTTAAATAAAAACTATTAGAAACCCCGGGGTGGGGGTTACTAATAGAGCAGAGGTTTCAAATAGAGCGGGGGTTTCTAATAGAAGTTTTACGGTAAAATATTAAATAACACTAATAATTTTTACTCTCATATTGGGATTTGAAATGATAGAAAATAAAAAACTGCAGCCTAAAAATTGCACATGTATCCTGAATCCTCATTTTCGATTCACGAATAGTACCTCTCTAAAATATTCGTTACCCAAGGCCCCATCACAGATAATAAAAATAAAAAAAGAGGAAATGTCGGAAGGAAAAGCGGATAGGGGCTTTTTGAAAAGAAAAGTGGGGCGCCGGTCCATGGTCCAAAGGGAGGAAGAAGGGAGGATGTGGCATGGCTCATGGTGGTGGCACAATAAAAGAATCGATATATGGAAAATAAGTGTGGAGGCAAAGCTGGCAGCACTGTTGGGCATAAAATGTGCCGAGGCCGCTGCTCTCGGCGTCCAAAATGCCCAAGGAGAGTCCAATGACGAGAGTTAGCCTCCCCGCATTTTCTTTATGCGCTTTTCAAGCAGGGAAAAGGCCGGGGATATGGGCATTGGCATTAATGATGAAAGAGAATCGAATGGGATGAGTGGGATGAGCATGAGAAGCTAGGGTTGCGCAAAAGCGGTTTTTCGAAAGTATCGGTTTTAAACTCCGATTTTCGGTTTTTGAAAAAATGCCGATTTTGGGTTCCGGTTTTTCCAATTCTCTTCTTTTTGAAAAAATGTCGGTCATTGGTTCCGATTTCTCCATATTTTCGTTTTTTTGTGCAAAAATTCTCAATTTCTATTTTAATTTGTATCGATTTTCTCAAAATGAAACCGACTTTAGGCAACTTTAATGTTTAATAAGAACAAAAACAAATGTTAGCCGCCTTGCTGCATTTTCTTTATGCGCTCTTCAAGCAAAGGGAGCGAAGGCCGGGGATTGGCATTGGCATTAATGACTAAAGAGAACGCGGGAATAGATGAGTGGGATGAGACCAAAAACAAGAACAGCACAGCAGCAGAATGAGGATAATTGAATATCCAATCCATCCCATCCCATTCCCATTTTCTTAATGATGGGGCACTGTGCCCAAGTGTTGGACCTTAGGGAAAATGCCTGTAAAAGCTATGTTTTAGTAAAAAAAAAAACAAAATGGGCTTCATTTGAGTGTTTTTTTTTTATTTTAAAAACGTCTAAAAAACGAATGGACAAACTGACAAATTTTCAACTCAAAAAGACAAATGGAATGAGAAAGTGGAAAGAATTGGCATTGATGAATTTATCAATTCTAATTTTATTTTCAACTGTATTTAAAAGAAAGCAATTTCAATTTCATAATAAATTTAAAATATTTATATTTTTCTTCTTTTTTAAAGAAAATTTACAAATTGGTGTTGGCCTTGGTGAAGGGAGGAAAAGGCAATGGGATTTAGTTAGAACAATTTTTGAAACGATCCATTTGCAATTTTTCCATAAAATTATATTTAAAACTTTTGATCACATAACCCTTCTCTCAATGCTTAATTGTTAAACTAAGTAAGGCCAAAAGAACACCCTAATAAAGTAGCCAATCAGCAGTACCCAATTGTTTACTTTTTAGCCTAAAAAATGCAGAAAAGGGGAAAACGCCTATGTTGGAGTATAAATCCATTGAATAATCAATTTGCTAAATTCTTGGAAAAAATTTAAAAAGAAACAAAATTAAAATTTAATACTAAATAATAATTTATTATTCCGGATTAAATTAAATTATGATAAAATAATCAAAGCACAAAAAACTTTTAATAGTATTGCCCTTTACTTTCCGCAATTGCCAAAAGTGGTTGCAAATTATTTAAATCGTAAAGAAATGCCTTTTGCCCAAAATTGACCTTCATGTTGGATCCACCACCGTGGATGGAAATGGCTGGATACAATTCAGCTGCATTCTCAACATTGACTGTTGTTCGTCCTATATTGTATTAAAAATATGAGATATTAGAGGAAAATGCTTTATCTTTTTTTAATTTTTGGATTAAAGTTCCATGCATTTTTAGAAATTTATAATTTCACGCAAATATTTAATAAAATTTTTTAATAAATTTTTAATTTTTTTTAACAAATTTAAAAAATATAAAGATTTTTTGATGTAATAAATTTTAAAAATTAAATATTATTCAAAAAAAATTAATACTTCTTTAAAAAGTAATCAAAAATTTAAACAAATTTGCAAGCTTTAAAAAATCTTAAAAAATAAATGTTCTAAAAATAATTGTTTCTTTTCCTAATAGAGAAGTATTAAATGAACCTAAATAAATACCAATAATAATTAGATTCATGAAATTAAAAAAACTATTATTGATTTTATTATAAAAACAAAAAAAACTTTCCAAATTCCTTAATTTAAAAAAATAGAAATAATTTTGCTACCTTTCAAACAACCATTGATGGTGAAGAAGATTTCCAAATGTCGAGTTGATCGGAATTTAACGAATCCAATGCCAATAACACTCCCTTTTTTCAATCCCATATTATCAAATCGAAATCCTCCCTTCTTATCTTTGATAATTCCATGAAGATAAAATTCTCCCGATACTGATAATATTCCGAAGGAATTTTCTTTACTGCCAAGAACTTGGTTCTCCAATGGAAATTTCGAATCACAAAATCCCAATGAAAATCTTCCAGTACTAAAAAAAAATTTAAATTATTTTATTTTTTGGTAATTTCAATAATTTTTCAATAAATTAAATATTCAAATATAAACTGACGAGAATTCCATAAGTTCCAATTCGTAATAACTACTGGTTAAGCGATCAACACAACTATTCAAATGTATGGAGAAAGCAGTATGCTCGGCACGAACAGCTCCAATGCTTGTATATACTATAAAGGATTCTTTTAGAGAAGGAACGGGAATAAATTATTTTAAATAATATTAATTTACACAAAAAAATTAGCTTTACGTTATGTTAGAGCACAATTTAGATTTGGACTAATAAGCTAGATTTTATAGTGAGATAAAATTTAATTTGGCCACTTTTATGGATTAAAAAAAATATAAATTCTGGGCAAAAAATTTTATGTTATGATATACTAGATAATAAAAATATTGATATAATCTATTACCTCCATTATTGTGGACTGCCAAATCATTTTCGGAAAAAATCAAAAATTTTGGACAATCGCGAGCATTCCATTTATTAAATTGCTGTGAAGAATCACAACCGAAACAAATTTTCTAAATAATTTTTAATTAATTCACAAGAAGTTTAGAAAATTAGTGAAAACTCATAAAAATTAGAAGCGAATATTTACCTTATCCATTTTATCGTGAATTCCGTGTTCAATTTTCGATGGAATTTGTAATGGATATAACTTTTTCAATTCAGTATTGCTTTCTTCAAAATAATTCACATGGATTGCAATAATTTGTTTATCAGTCAGCAATTCGGTGGGAACTATGATGAAAAATAAATAAAATTTTTTCAGAGATTGCCTATTAAAAATGCAAAAAATAAACCAATTTCATTGAAGAATTCATTTCTTGACATCAATTGAAATTGGATAACAAAAATTGCATCGCCAATCACATCACGGATCATTTGTTTGCTGATAATCGGCTTCTTTTTCTTTTTCTTCCCCAAGTTCACCAACAATAAATCATTTTCAATTTTCTTCGATGCCCAATTGCATAACTTTTTATTTTTATTAATTGTTTATTTATTACAACATTTACCGCTTTAAAGAGAAGAATTTCTTGAATGTTCAATTTTAAGAATAATTCGACAATTTGCTCCAAATTCAATTGGAAAAAGGCAGCCGAATTCAATACTTCTGGTCGCTTTTTGATGAAATACAAGCAATTGTCAAATAATTCCTTTAATAAATGAGATAATATGAAATGGTCAAAAAAACGTGAAAAAATTATTTTTTAGACACACCTTTTCATCGTGGAATTTAGCATGTTCCAGTGCCATGAAGACATTCTCATTCGTCAAATTTTCATTGTTATAAAGTGATTCCAGACAGAATTTCATAAGAGGATTGATCATGTATTTCTTCGCTAAAATTATTAATATTTTTTTTTTTGTAAATTTATAAAATTATTAATTCTTTTTTTAATTTTAAAAATTAATTTATTATAATTTTTCCAAAATATTTTTTATAAAATAATTCCCAATTACAAATTAATTTTCGGTGATTTTTTATTTATTTCTTTAGAGAAACCTGCTGAATAAATATCCAAAATATTTTCTGGCGTAATTCCATCAAATTTTTTCAAATATAAATAAGTCAACATTATTTTGAATGATTCGGGTGTTAAATCCAAAATTGGGATTGGCCCTTCCTGTTGTATTGGGAAATTGAATTGCGTTGAGAAGACAGGCGAACCGTTGGACAACACAAAACGATGGGCTTTGAACTAGGGTTGCGCCCCCGAAGGTCGGGGGTGAGTTGGACGGGGACGGGGGTGATCGGGGATGGCACCTTCGGGGACGGGGACGGGGGTGACCTTGACGGGGACCCCCGCGGGGATCCCCGCGGGGGTACGGGGGTGATCTAAATTTTTTAAAAGGCCTTATTTTTCAGACAAAAAATTTTCTGAAGAAAAATTTACTAAAATTTCAATAAATTATAAGCGTAAATATATTTTACATCGTCATTTATTCCAATTTCCTATCTAATTTCTTCCGCAATAAAACCAGATTTTGTTGGTTCCAATTGAAAATCATCCAAATTTGCTTTTACAACTAAAATTTGACGGAAGTTTCTTGGAAAACTTTTAAATAAAATCAACTATATGGCGAGATATGATGAAGTCAGATTCTTGTTTCCTAAATTAGCTATAGGAAGTGATTTTCGTAAATCTTTGATTGGGAATTGCATACTTAATAATAGAAAAGTTTAGGTTGAGATCATTTCTATCTCGGCTATTTCCGTATCAGCAATTTTGACGAACCATAGTTCATCAATCATTATCCAAATAACCAATCAGAATGTTTAAAGTGCATCTTATAGCCCAATTATTAGCTATCTATTGATATATTGTTCATAAAAAACTGTAATGTTTTGGCTAAGTTATGGCCATAAATACAAAAATAAAGGCGGTTTTTCAAAGTTTTTGGACAAAAATTGGACAAAACTTACATATTTAGATAATCAACATACCAATGGATAGCCAATATTAGGGCTATTAAACTTACTTTAGATCTTTTAAATTGTTTAATTGGGTGGCGAGCTGCAACTCGTCAAATTCGCTGACTGAGATGGAAGTGGCGAGACGGAAATGTCCCTCGCCGAAAAAGTTTCAATAGCCTTGCAGCGAAAAATATTAGCCAGATAAAGCCGCGCAGCGAAAAATTTTTACCGCCCTACAGAAATCTGCACAAAATTTCTTTATCTTATCCCATTTTCCTTGAAAAATCCAATAATATGGGGTGCATGTTCACCCCCGTACCCCCGCGGGGGTGAGCTTTCGGGGACGGGGATTTACGGGGATGGACCTTCGGGGACGGGGACGGGGGTGAGGCCCAAAATCCTCGGGGATCCCCGTCGGGGGTGGCCCCCGCGGGGCCGGGGGCGCAACCCTACTTTGAACAACTTGAAAAATGTGGAATGAAATATTAAATATAAATAAATAAATTTCAGATTAAAAATTAATTAGATTTTTTAAAATTTCGATGGATAAAATTAAGTGAAAAATATATATTTTTAAGCTTAAATTTTCCTTAATTTGAGATAATATAATAAGATAACTATTAAAAATCTTCAATTTTTATTTAAAAAAATTTTTTATTCAATCTAATAAAATTCTGCTCACTTGTTTTCGCTGTTCTGATACTTTCTTCACTGTTTCTTTATTAGTCTCCTTCAACAAATTCTCATGTTTTTTGTTTCTTGTCATTATTGCTGTTGGCTTCTCCTCCTCCATTTCTCTGTTATTCTTATTATCATCGTCATCTTCATCAACTCCTACCATAAATTCAACATCAGCACCTGAATTGTATATTTTGCGTAATTGAGTATCATTGAAATTATTTTTATTTCAATTACTGAACCAAGAGAATTATCAATTTTTGAAAGCGAACGCGCAATATCATTTGAAGCCATTGTCCAAAATTTCCTATATAATTTAGTCTATTTAAATTTTTAAGAATTCTAATTTTTTTTTAAATATAATTTCTTATGAATTTAAATAAAATAAACATGAATTTTCGGGAAAAATTGCTTATATTACAAAATGATAAAATTTAATAATTAAAAGATTTCCACTTTTAAAGGACATCTTGAGGACTTTCAAATGGCCTATCGCTTTCCAAAATTAGCTTCTTTCTAGTTGAGCTATGGCCAAAAATTGGACCAGACACTTAATCGGTATCGTTACTAATTACTATCGTTCAATTCGCTTTTGATTAATTAAAAATTTTAAAATTGCATTTATTTTAATTTACGAATTTTTATATAACATTATTTTTGAATTTCCACTCTTCCCACCTTCACCACTCTGGAACAAATGTTCCAATTCTTCATTGGTGTATTGACGATTTGTTGTTGCCATGATGCTCTTTTTATTATTAAGATGAATTCAAAAATATTTAATAAATTGTTTTCTATTAATTTCATGGGATTAATAAAATTAGAAATGATACAATAAATGATATTATATGTATATTATTATAAAAATCATAGTTGATAATTGATTAAAAATTTAAGCTATATTAGAAGGGAAAAAGGTGGAATAAAATTTTGATTTTTTGTGATTTTCTAGCTGTCAGGATTTTTTAAATTTCAACAAATCTAAAATAAATTTGATTGATGAAAAATTGTAATAATTTTATTGTTTTATTTAATTTTTTAGAATATAAAAAAGATTCTCCGAAAATTATTTTTCCTTGACGAATGTATCTCATAAATAGACTTTTAATGGAGTGTATTTGGTAAATGGAAATTTTGTTCTAAAATTTGGGCAACAAAGCCTTTCCAAACATAACTCAACATCAGTGCTGTGCCAGCTTCGGCTCCAGGCGAAAAATTTTGAAGGTCGGAGCTCGGAGTCGGAGCTGGAGCCAAAATTTTAGGGTTAAAATTCCGGAGCCCGGAGCTGGAGCCGGAGCCAAAAATTTTGAGGATCGGAGCCCTGAGCCGGAGCTGGAGCCTAAATTTTTGGGGTCGGAGCCCGGAGCTGGAGCCGGAGCTATAAAATCCGAAAGGCACAGCACTGCTCAACATATAGGTTAAAATAAAGAATTCTGCTGCATTTCTTATTGACTTGGATATGGAGTGGAATGGGGAAAATTGTTATGTATAAAGAAAATGGGCAAAGAAACTATGGAAATAGGCAATTTTTGGGGGCACAAATCTTTGTAGTTGAAGATGAAGAATAATTGAAGAAAATATATTTTGGCTTAGGCAAAAATTGACCCAATGAATATACGGTGACCGAAGTTCGAAGTATACTCATCAAAATTTTCAAATGAAAGCTTGAGGCAATTTTCCCAAGCCCATCCCCCTCCCCCCAATAATATTAGTGTTCGGTAATAGGTAGAAGACGGTAGGATAACAATAGCATTCTATTGCTATGCTTTTCTGCTGCTATTGTCTGTGTAGAATTATAAATATATAATGAGCAAATAATATTCAAATGGCTAATGCAATTTCCCATTTATTTCAAAAATTTTCCTATGTCATTGGCCTTTGATGTCCCCATTTTAATTCATAATTGGACACTCTTCTCACATAATATGATAAATTAGTTATATTTGAAGCTAATTCTTATTTATTTTTAATTTAATAAACATTGTTTAATCCGACGTTTTAAGTTTAAAATGGTTTTATATTAAAATTATTTTTGAAAATTTATTCAAATTAAAAAAATTTATCTAAATCAAGAAAATAAATGAATTAAAAAATTTGTGCTACATTTAATAATAGAAAAAGCTTTTATGAATAAATAAATTGTATGCGGACTTGGAGAAAATTATATAAATTAAATAACAAAGATAGAGAAAAATGAATGAATTGTTGAGTTTATTTTGATTTGGATATGAGAAAATTCGTCTCATTTGTTTTGAATTTCTATCCATCGTCGCTTTGCACATTTTCCTATCAGTGTATGTATCTGAAATCCTTGAATCGCCATGGAATTTTGCCAAAATTCACGCGAATTGCATCGTCAGAATCTGCACCCATTGAATCGCCACGGTTGGACATACTGATTGCCGGAAATAATTGGATATTTGCATAAATTGCGGGCAATTTTTGCTTTCCTGAAATTAAATTATTTTTTAAATAATTATGTTACGGATAATATTGGAAATTGGATAATTCTGGAATCAGGAATTATCCAAGTGTTGAGGAGGTTGGATAATTTGGTAAATCTCGGCTTCTAGAAAGCATACAGACTTTAAAGTAGGCTCATTTGATTCAGCATTGTGGATTTTATTTATGGGATTTCATTTTCAGACCAATTTATGCTTAGATTAGAGTTAGGATTAGGACTCGGAGCATAGGAATCTCGCGAAGCCTGAAGTAAAACAGCACAAAACAGTCTGATAAAATCGACCATGCCGAATGGAATGATCCCACTCTCGTGTCTGTATGATTCCTAGAAGCTGAAATTTCCAAAATTATCCAACCTCATCATTAGATAATTCCGGAATTATCCATTTTCCAATATATTCGTTGCAGAAATTATTGTATCTATATCTATTGTTGTATTTTTAATTATTTTATGATTTTATTTTACCCAGGAAATTTCCATTCCAAGTGGCAAAACATTCCATTAGAGAATTTGCCTTGTGGATTATACCAATTCCAATAAAATCGCCTTTCTCGAAATATATACATCCATTGCCCTTTTTTAATTTGGTTAATTTAATGGCTCCTTCAATAGATAGTTCTTCTTTGTGGAAGAGTGAAATTGAATTAGCTTCCCCCCGTCCTTGATATTCGCTTTCCAAATTAAATTGTTTATCAAAAAATCCAATTTCAATACTGGCATACCTGTATAATACACAATATAAATTATTAATCAAACACATATTCATAATTACCGGCTTGATTTGCGAATTATTTGCATTTCAAAATAGGAGGATATTATCGTTTTATCGATGTCCTTCAAGCTAAATGATGGAATTGGCAGAATTGCTCGAACACAGTGCCATCCTAAAATAAGAAAAATTCTATTAAATTAAAAAATATTTTCAACTGTTTAAATTTACCTTTTGGGCCTTTATGCCGAACGGCTAATCCTCCTTGTGAAATGACCAATTTTGATCCACAATCATCCTTATTCCATTTGTTTTTCTTCAATCCCTAAAAATTAAATTGATATTTATTCTATTTTAATTCTGTAGGCATTCTAATTCACCTCTTTCATGCCATTGATCATTTTCTCAACAATTTTTGCCAAAAGACCATTTGGCATTTTGGCCAGAAGATCAAAGGCATTTTCAAATGGCAATGAGCTAAATAAATGATTAATCAATTCATTGGGCAATGCACGACGCCGAATAGATGACTTTAGCTGGAAAAAGAAAAATATTAAAATCCATTAGAAAAAAGATTAATTAAGCCTACCTCTTTCATATAAACCGCCATTTTTTCAATTTTTTTCTTCAATTCTCTATTTTCTTCTTCCAATTTTGACTTTTTCGTTGCTTTCAAATCGGCCAATCCTTTTTTAATTTCATCCTTCAATTCATTCATTCCTCTCTTCATTTTCTCATTTAATTCGACCATCCCATTTTCCACTATCTTATTTAATGCTATCTCTTTCTTGACCATCATCTCATCAAAATTGTCGTTTTTCTTTTGATTCATTTGTCGTTCTTTTTGATAAATCAAGTGGCTTATTTTCTTTTTTTTTTCTTCTAAAATTTTAATAAGATTTTGAAAAAGATGGAAAGGAAAAAAAATTTATTTTCCTTAAAAAATGACAAATGTTAAGAGAAAAATTCGACACTTTATATTGGAATCCTTTTACAAAATAAAATGAAGGCATGGGGTAAATTTTGAATGAGAACTGTAAATTCACTTTATGGAAAGGGAATGCAGGTTCATTTTTTTAATAGTAGACATTAAAATTCCAATGCAGATTGAAATTGTTAAAATTTATTGAAATGGGTTCTTATTCTTTTTAATTCTTTTAATCATAAATACAACAGAGAGAGGAGCATAATATTACAAATTTATAGTGTTTAATTCGGAATTCTGATTGGTATTCTGACCTTTCCCATCCAACTATTAGAGAAGGGAAAGGATGATTGATCTGGGAAATTCTTATTTTAAATTTCATTCATTCTATTTCTATTTCTATGGGCAATGCTCTTCAAGTGATTGACAAGTCCTTTGTTCTTCGTAGAATATGGAAATGGGCAATAACATTCGAAGCCATTGTTAAAATTTTTAATATTATTAGCCCAGAGCAATTTCTCAAGCATTTCCAGCTTAAATTGTCCCCGTTCATATTTTAGCATTTCAAATTGAAAAGTCAAATGCAAAGGCTCTTTGTTCTATATCAATGACACTCGCCAATTGGAATAGGAAAATTTAGAAAAAAAGATCTCTAAAAATGGCATTCTAGAATTTGAGATGTTTGAAAAGATAACTAAACTCAAAATTTTTTATATTTTATAATAAAAATTGCATTTTAAAATGGAATAAATAACATTTGAACATAAAAAATTCAAATCGATTCGAATATTCTATTCATCAATTTTCTTTATATATCCCTTTATCTTATTCCATATTGTAATAATAATTTTTAAAACATTTTCCAAAATATGGATAGGATCAAATCAGAGAGCGGTAAGCTGCTGAAACGCATAAAAATTACCAGCTTTTCTTTCAGAGTAAGTTCGTCTTCAATTTGATCGTCAAAATTATATGTAGATTATCTCGGCAAGAATATAGCTAAATTTTTAGTATTCCAATAATCTTTAAAAAAGGTAAAAAATTAATCAAATTTAAATTTACTACCTTTAATTTTCTTTTTTTTCCGAATATTTAATCTTTCTCACTTAATTAGCATGTTTTTTCCCTTTACATAATCAATGTACCCTAATCCGCCTTTGTTTACTCGACTAAATGAAATTGGGCACAATATTTTAATTGCTAACAGTTAACACACACACACACACAAATTTTTATTTAATTGGATGATTAAATAAAATAATACGATTATTAAATTGGAAAGTGTTGAGATTTATGATTGAGATGAATTTTTTTCACTATTCATTATTTTAGGCGAGACCATTTAAATGCAATAAAATTGTATACTAATTCCCTAGAAATTCCTGATGACATGTGCTATTTTAAAAATTTTATGGAAAGTTTCACCTAAAAATTTTTACAGAAATTTCTTTCCTTAAAACTTTCACGAATCCGTGCATAACTTTTTCCAAAACTTACCACTTGCCAGAAAGTTTTTTTTCCGGAAAGAAAATATAAGAAACATTTTAATTCAATTTTAACAAGTCATCTATAGCGAATGCATGGATTTTAAGAAGGTCATCAATCCGAACCCCAATGGCGGCAAATGATTAATTGTGATGATAGATAAATGAAAAGTGTGCTAAATCAAAAATTTTCTCTAAAAACTTTCCACTATTTGGAATAGTTTTGGAAAGAAAATTTTTTTGAAAGTGTTCCAACTTTCCTTAGAATAAGTATGCACAAAACTGAAAACTTTCCGGAAAGAAAACTTTCTGGAAAGTGGAAAGCATTGGAAGGGAAATGTATGCACTGAACGGGAAAGTTTTTCGAGAAAGAAAATTTTCGGAAAGAAACTTTCTCTTTTTTCTAATGGCCTCTGACAGGATGAAAAATGAATAAAGTTGAGATTTTGGCAACTCCACTAGTTTTTGTTTAGTTGAAAAAGGGGGAAAATATAAAATACCTATTCATCCACTCCCGGTCCCGGTTCAACTGTGAGACCCGAGGATTTAATGAGTTTTTTCTTTTCACATTTCTTCTAAAATTTTTCATTCTAAATAATAAAATTTTTTAAACTATGATAAACAGATTTTAGTGTGTCGATTAATTACTTCACAAAGTAAATATACTCTCTGTGTGATGGGGATGTTATTTTTGATTATTGTTGCTTTGATTATGCCCTGCTACTGCGTCTCAGGTTTATTAATGTCTTATCAAGTTTTCGGCACAAATTTAATTATTAAGGGCTCAACTGTTGGGCAACACAAAATGCCGATCCCAAACCTTTGCGTTTATCCGTTGGTAAAGTGAATGGCAATTATAGTACAGAAGCGCCAATGACAACGATGAAATGCCATGGACCGGATGAGACTCGATGTGCCTTGACAACTTGTAAAATTGGTGAGAATTCTAATTTTGTAAATCTCCATTTTTTTATTTTTAGGAAACATTTTTTGTCCTCAAAATTACATTCTTTTGCCGACAAATCACTTTTTTGAATATAACTTTTTAGTGTTTGATCCTAGACGCATAAAACTTATACCCATTTTATAGAGCTCATTGAGATGCAACGATTGATATATATTTTGTCAGGATTTGGCCAAAATTCAAAGTATTAAACCGTCTAAACCCTATTTTGGTTTTTGGTTTATAACTCTTTTAGTTTTGAACCAAACCCAGATAACACTATATATCAATCGATGCGTCTATATGAACTCTATAAAATATGTAGGATCAAACACTAAGAAGTTATACACAAAAGACTGATTTGTCGACAAAAGAATGCGCACACTCTTTTTTAGGAAACAATTCAACTGAATTTGCCGGCTGTGGGAATGAGCGCAGTTGTGAAAGGGCGAACATTGGCTGTGAACGATTAGGCGGAACACTGGTGGACTGTAAGCTGTGTGAGACAGACCAGTGCAATCAGCCACAGGCAGTGCAGCAACAGCTTAAGGAAGAATGAGGAAAATTCGGAGGGAAAAAGAATTCAATCACAGATAACGAGAGAAATATTGCCGGATTTTTTCAATTCAATTTTTTAAGAAAAACAGCAAAAGAAATGATGAATTCAATTACTGTTTAGGCTAAAATATATTGAAAATTAATGAAAAATTATTAACATTATCGCCAAAATATTAATTTTATTTATAATAATAAGCATTTATTTAGGAATTCATTGCTTATATTATGGAATAAATATTTTGCTTTTTTGTATGTCTATCTTTCTTCTTCTTGTTATGTTAATTTTTGTTTGCATCTTAACTTCATATCATCATCATCATCGCCATTCTATTCCAGATTCCAGTGAATGGTCTTAGTCCCTCAGGCAATGTCAAAAAAATATTAAAATTCTTATTTTTAATTTCTAAATTTACCTTTTAGGCAACCCAGAGGCATAGTAAGTTTCAAAAATTCTAATCTGGGAGTTCTAAAATGACTAAAATAAGAGGAATTGCCGAGAAGAATTTAGGCAAAATCCATCCACCCAAAATATATGAATAGCCGGATAAAAATTTCTCATAATTCAAATAAATTATTCCCACTTAAAAATCCGCTAAATGACACCTTTTCCAATGATAGCAATATTCATTTAAAGAATCACTTGCAGAATTATGGGACTTTTCTTTTATTCAAAAGTTTAATATAGGCAATGTGGAAAAATAATAACATTTATTACTTTTATTTTAAATGTATTCATTTATCGTTAAGGAAAATTTTCAGAAACAGAGAAAATTCAAATTGCAAATTCTAATCTGGTATGAGAGCAAATCAAAAAATAATTCCAAAAAAATCTGGTATTCGTCTTTATCGCAAAATAATATTAAAAATTAATAAGAATAATTAAAAAAACAAATGTTTAATAAATCCGGTTTAATAAATAAAAATGGAATTAATTGTAAATATTATTTCATAAATCCGGGCGCAACATCAAACAGAGCAATGCCATTCTAACATAAACTCCATATTCCATTTGGTCCATGTAAACCGCACGTTCGTCCGTGTCCAATTCCCGGCTGATTTCGTCCACTCGAGGCAATGGATGCATAATGATTGGACTGGGACGACGACGATCTTTGTTTCCTAAAAATTATGGATTGTTAATGTTCAAAAAATGTTGGCTTTTTTAATTAAAATTAAATAAATGAATTTAAATTAATAATTTTTTATTTTTTTTTATAAAATTTTTAATTTTATTGAATTAATTTTTAAAATTTAAAAAAAATCAGAAATTTATTCGATAAAAAAAAAAATTTTGAATTTTATAAAAATTTTTTGAAGATTAAAATATCAAAATTTTAAAAATTTATAAAAAATATAGTTAAATATTATTTCTATAAATTTTATTCATAAAAATTTTTCAATTTTATAAAAAATTTTTTTCAAATCTTTTTAAATTAATAAAATAACCTGCAGTGGCACAAAATTCCAACTGTTCATCCGGTGGATTGGCCACAGCCTTGCGTAAAATTTTAGGAGTCAAAATGAATTTGCCTTTCACACTTTCAAAGGCTTCTTTGCTGGCAAAACGTTCCTCTTGAATTCGTGTCATATAAATGACGTCCACATTGTAGATGCCCTCCTCCAATGAGGTGAATTCTTTCTGCAAATATTATTTTAGAAAAGATTTATTCGGTTTAAAACCCAATTTTGAAATTTTAGTCTTTTTGGCTCATGTTTTTCTTTTTTTAACAAGCTAAAAAATCATTTCTAATAATTATATTATATATGTTGAGGTAAATATTGGAAATTGGTAAATTCAATTCCAGAACTTAACTTAAATATGGCTGGTAAATTTCGATATCTAGACTTCTAGATTTCATTTAAATTAAAATAGGTTCATTCGATTCGGTATGGTTGATTTAGTCAAGAACAATCTAAAACCGGTATGACCTTTTTTGTATGTAAAATGAACGGTTGTCTAAACCCGAACCAGTTTTGGCTTAATTAGCTTTTTCTTAAATTCATCATTTCGAGTCTAAAATTAAATTTTCAAAAAATAAAGCGATCATGCCGAATCGAATGAGCCTAATTTCGAGATTTAGGAGTTTAAAGCCGAAATTTTTAAAATTACTAGCCAAACTTCAAGTAAATTTTTGATTTTACTAATTTCCAATATTTACTGCAACATATTCATTTTCATTAGGATTTGAAAATAATATAAAGGTTTATATTTTTTAAGAATGGTAAAATATTTCAAGTTTTTCAACCTGAACAATATTGGATTTATTGGCCACATATTCCTTCACTTCTTCCGGCATTCCCAAATCCTCTGTTGGCGACACATAATGCAGGGTAATGTCACCGTAGAGGCACAGAATTTTTGCCAATGAATGGACTAAAAAAATTATATTTATCAAAATTATATATAAATTATTTTTTACCTGTCCGTCCATATCGCAAATCACCGACCATAGCAATTTTTTTGCCATTAATTGTGGACAATTTTTGACGAATTGTGTATAAATCGAGGAGTGCCTAAAGAATAAATGGAAATTTTTGTATAAATATTGAATTTTTATTCAACTTAAATTAGAGGAATTTATATAATTAACCTGTGTTGGATGTTCGCCAGCACCATCGCCAGCATTCACAATCAAACATTGTTGCTGTCTGGCATGCAATCCTTTGCTCTGTTGCACTGCTTGAATGGCCCTATCACAAGCGCCAATATCGCCATGGCGGAGGACAATGAAACGATTGCCCAATTGGCACAAAGTTGTGATTGTGTCTATATGAATGTGTATTAAAATAAATTAATATTATAATAATTTTTTAATAAGAATTAAAATAGATTTTTTTTCTAATTAATTTTATTGCTTAAGAGAGTTAAATGATAATTTACCCTCAAGTGTTTCGCCCTTCTTTGTTGATGAGAATTCGGGAGGCGGCAATTGACAAACTTTTCCACCTGTAAATATTAAATATTAATTAAATAATAAATATGCAAGTATAAAATTTAAAAAAAAATATTTTAATTTTTAAGTCGATTATAATATTATTCAATCGAAAAAAAACTTTTTTTTATTTAGAATTAAACCGATAAACCTTAATTCACTTTTTATTAAATTTATAATAACCTAATTTTGTAAAATTGACTATAATTAATAATTATACAAATCTATTTCTAACGATATAATTGTAATAGATTTTGGGAAAAAAAATAAAAATTCAAAAAATATTTTTCCTTTTCTAATTTTTAGAAAAAAAAACCAAAAATTTCTAAATCGAATAAATGAAAAAATAGAAGAAAAAGCACTGGCCTAATTTGCAAATTGCATTGTTGAATGAGCACATTGTACGAGTGGAATTCTCAAAAAATGCCAGAGCACCGATTGTTTTGCGCAAGAGACCATAATATGTTTGCTGCTCATCCTGAATATCAATAATATATTTAATAAATCGTATAAGAAATTTATTTAAAATATATTTAGAAAAAGTGTTCAAAATTTTATATTATTTTTAAATTTGAAAAATTTGAAAAATTTCACATAAAGCTGCTGATTAAATTCGATTTAAAATTTGGTTTATAAAATAAAATCTATTTTTTTAACTATTTTTAAAAATTTTGCACTTTTTACAAAAAATTTATTTATAAAATATCTAATCTAATAATAATTTACTTTTTATCTTTATTTCAAACCTTTTCAAATTGATTTGCCAATGTGAATAATTGACGAAGCATTGCTCGATCGAATTGATCCACCCGGATGATATGTTGTCCATACCAAAGATTTTTGTTGCCAACTCCTCCAATTGGCCCATTAATTGCTGTACCATTTAGTAAATTGTTGCTGGTAGATTGCAGTGTCGGGAATGTGGGCGATGAAAAATCTATGTAAAAATTAAATTATAATTAAAATATTATTTATAATTAATTTAAATTTACTTCGAATTAAAATTATATGAAATTAATAAGAATTTTAATTTAAATTAATTAAAATACATACCAGCTGTTGAATGCAATGAACCATTTTGAATTTGTGTCGGTGGTGGCGATGATCGGAGTGCTGCTGTAAAAAAATTTTCTTTTATAAATTTTTAAATTAAATTAAATAATTTTTCGATAAAAAGCGCACCTTTTTTCTCATCCTGAATCTGCTCAAGTCGAACATTTTTACCGACAATTTGTTCAATAAATTTTCCGTCCACAAAAACCTTTAAAAATATAATAATATTTTATTAAATATAATTTATAAAATTTATAATAATTAGGTCATTTTCTAAGGTAGTCCTAAAATAGAAACTGATAAAAAAATTAAAAAATCCTCCATTTAGAATATTTATTTCAACGAAAAAATGCATCAGAATGTACCGTACCGTGTGCCCGCGCATCACAACTGTCCGAACTCGTCCTTTCAGCATTCTGCCGGCATATGGCGACCAACCAGCCTTGCTCCAACCACCATTTTCGGGCACTCTCCACTCTTCCGAAAGATCGACCTTAAAATTTAATTTATTTTATTTGAAATAAAGTTCAAGAATTAATTTTTGGAATTTTAACCAAATAGCTCTAAAAATAGGCAAGAGTTTTTCCATTTTTAAACAAAAATTCGAGTTTATATCATTAAAAATATATTTAAAAAAATAAAAATGAATTTAAAAATAATAATATTTAAGATCATTTTCAAAGATTTTACGGTTTCAAATGCTACCATTTTTATATATGTTGCAGCCGATCTCGTTTTTTAGCCGATCTCATTTTCGGCATGTTCTAGTTATCGTACAGACTTGATCTATAGCTCATTCGATTCGTCAGGGTCGGTTTTCTTTATAAGATTTCAATTTCAGAAAGATTTGACAAGTTTGAACCAGAGTTATGGCCAATTGAAATTTCGGGTTTTCAAACCGGTTTAACTTAGGTTTAGGGTCAGCATGGGTTTTAGGGGCTATGGGATAGGGGTTAGGGCTAGGAAAAAGAATTAAAACTCTACGTGGCCTAGGAACTGAGATATGGCCATTGGTCACAAACTACAATGTCTGCCACTGTACTATTTCTGTCAGAAAAAAACGAGATCGGCTAGCCGAAATCGAGATCGGCTAAAAAAACGAGATCGGCTGCAACATATATAAGGCTTTTTTTATTTTAAGATATGTGCCAAAAAAAGAATATAATAAAGACAAATCCAAATTACCCATATTATTTTTTTATGTTATTTTTATAAGGACTCTGATTTCTAATCAATCTATTTAAAAATTGATTTATAATTCCCCGAAGAAAATATAATTTTATAAATTAACTAAATTTTATATTTCAAATAAATATTCAAGTGCGCATGACTTACCTCAACATATGTGTTGTCCTCACAATTTGGCAGTCCGAAGATTTGACGTGGAGCATAAATTAATTTATCCACCAGCTGGTCAATGCTGAGTTTGCCTTGGGACATTGCGGTCAACATCAATGGCAACAACAATTCCACTCCAGGGAAACCGGGGCACGATGGTTTTGAATTGGAACCTTTCTTTTCATCCAATGTGTGTGGTGCTGAAAATGTAGTATATTAGAAAATATTTGCGAGAATAATTTCTTTTATAAATAAAATTGAGTAAGCCGATGATTTTAATTTTTAATTAAAATTTTTTGATCTTAAAAAAGTTATATTTTAATTCAAAAAATTTATTGTATTTTTGGAAGCTTTTTTTAATTTTTCTTCAAATTTCGAATTTTATAAAAGCGAAAATAAAATTTAAAAAATTCTAATATTTGTAGTTAAAAAAGAAATTTGTATTCAATTCTTAAAATTCGAAAAAATTTCAAAAATTCTATAAAATTTTTTTTCAGAATTTAAACCGAAATATTCAGAGAATAAAAAATTTTTAAATAAAATCAATTTTTAGAATTTAAATAATATATCTTAAAAATGGTATTTTAATATTTTTTTTTCATTTTTTCCTTTAAAATACTAAGAAATCCAATTTAAAATATATTAATTGATAATTAATTTACCGTGGTCACTGGCAAAACAATCAATGCAACAATCCAAATGTTGCCATAATGTTGCACAATCTTTGCTTTCATTCAATTTTGGTCGAACTTCACGGATGCCTTCGGCCAATTGCTCTTTGTCGAACAGCAAATGATGTGGGCAAACCTGTGGAAGAGATTAAAATATTAAATTAATGAAAAGGAAAAATTTATAAATTAAAATTATTTATTTAATAATTACAAAATTTACCTCGCATGTAATTTTCTGGCCACCCTTTTTCGCTTCATGAATTAGCTCAATTTCCTCGGCACTTGAAACATGGCAAATATGGACTGAATTATAAAAGGGAAAATTTTAAAAAGCCGAAAAATCAAAATTCATTCGGCAAGCCTATATTAAGGAAAAGTTTAGAATAATTTTTTTAAGAATTTTTCGCTATATTCGAATTACCTAAAATTAAATAAATTGTTTTTAAATTACTTAAACTCCTTTTAAATATTTCTTAAATTGAATAAATAATTTTTTTTATTATTTTTCTTATTGTGAATCTTTTTATAATTTTATTTTTGACAAGATATCGAATTAAAATTCAGCGAGGAAAATTATTTTTTAAATGTATATCTTAATAATTTTAATTTATAAAAAATTATATACAAAATTATGATGTGATTTAATGAGCTTAAAATATTTTAATTAAAAAATATGTTACGACCCACCTCGTCTATTGCAAATTTTTGCAACCATCAACAATGCCCCAAGTGTTTGTCCCTCTGCATGGCACACAATTGGACGATTTGCTGGGAATGCTTCCAAATGTGCCTTCCAATGGGACATTGATGTGAGACGGAGTGCCGAAAATGTGTCGTTCAGGAACATTTTAAGGCCGGCACATTTGTTGCCAATTTCTAAAGAAGAAATATTTTATTTATTTTCCGAATTTTTACAGATTTTTACAATAAAATTTTCTAGACGTCTTTTAGGCATCATAAAAATTATAAAAATTCAATTCAATTAGTATTGGAAAAATCCTAAATTCCAAACAATTTTTTTAATTGTTGTTACAAAAAATTATTTCAGAAAAGTATTTGAGAAAAAAAAAGTTTAGATTTCCTTGCTTTTGTAATATTTAAAATATTTTTAAATTAAACCCCAGAGTACCGTATAAAATGCAAATGAAAAAATGCAAAATTATATTATGATTTTGGTCGAAGAAAAAAATAAAAAAAATAAAATCTTTAATAAAGGATCCCATAAATATATTTTGACTATTAATTATAATTCTATAATGAAAATTTAGACCATGGTTCGACCAAAAAACACAAAAAATATCACTTAATTTTTTTTTGACTATAATTTGTGGATTATTAAATTTTTTCGGTGCCTTACTTAGGTATGCTATTGAATTCATTTTATTTATTTTTTTTATAAACCAACTCTTAGCTTCGTTCGAATTTTGTTCGGTTGCACCCACAAATAATCCATAATCACATAGTGAGTTTTTCGCCGCCAAATTGTCCACCAATTCATAGGTAGATTCATCAATTAAGGCCGGATTTGTATTGGGCATTGCTAGTATCTATATAAAAATATAAAATTTAAATAGAAAACGAAGCACTATTTGCAATTAAGAATTTCAAGGCGAAATTTAAAAAAAAATTTTACAATTAATTAGACAGAATTGGCTGAAATTCATACTATTCATTTTAATTTTTATCCCTTCTAAAACTTAAATAGTATACTCTGCAATAACAGAACATAGATTTCGCCTTATTTATATTACAAAACAAAAATAATTACCAGAAATTTGTGCTAATCTTACTAGATTGAAATTTTTTCATTAAACCCTCTAATAAGCGAAAAATATTATTGATAAAATTTTCTTTATAGTACAGTCTCACTTTAATTATTACGAATTTACTTAAATTAATTTTGTGAATTGATGATTAGAGTCAAATAACATGCTCATTAGAAATAATAAAGACTTATTAAACTTAGCCAGTGACTAGGGCTAGCATTTTAGCCTACTGATTTGGCCAAGTTTTTTGGCTTAAAATTTTGAATTTCTGAAAGTTAAAATTTACTATATATGCTTTATTAAATTCCATCTCTAATAATTCCCCATTCTTAGAAAAAAAATTAAAAATAAAATTCACCCGGAGGTTTATAAGAATATTTTTTGCTTTTGTTTTTAACCTAAATATTTTAAATTTATTACCAATGTGACGCCTCCAGCAATGGCAGCCTTTGTGCCAGTCAGCCATGTCTCTTTGTGTTCACCGCCCGGTTCGCGCATATGCACATGGCAATCCACAATTCCACCGGGCAGTCTGATCAAATGGCCCGAGGAAAGTGCATCGATTCGTGGATCAATTGGTGGCAGGAACAAATTTTTGTTAGCCCCATTTTGGCCACCATATTTGTTGCGCAATTCGAGTATTGCCTTAAAATGGTTTTTTTTACGTTTTCATGGATAATGAATAAGTGAAATATTTATGATCAATTAATAAAAATGAAGGAAAAAAAGACTCAGAAATTTAAAAATAATGCACTAGACAAAAATCAGATAAGGCAACCAAAGATTAGAATTTATATTTATATATGGGAAAATTTTCATCGGCAAAAAATAGCCTAAATGATAAATTTTTAATAATATTTTTTGTTAAAACAAAATATGCGATAATACTAATGTGCTCCTCAAATGTCAAATTTTGATTCCACATTGAAATTCGTAACAGAATTTTTCATTATGTCTATTAAATAATTGGGGCCATTCTTTGGGCCCTAGCTCAACAAGGAAATAACCAATTCACTGGAGGCAATATGCCATTGAAGAGTTTACTTATCCTCTAAAAAAAGACTTTTTAATTTTTTAAAAGCCGAAAATAATTTTTAAATATTCAACTTTTGTTTCAAATATTCGTGATTTTATGATACTAAAAGGCATGTAACTTTTTAACTGTATTTCATAAAATTTTAAAATTCCTAAAAGTAAATTTAGAGGATATTTTTAATTTTAAAATGGTTCTCAAATTGGTTATTTCCTTGTTGAAGTTACTGAAAAAAAAGACCAAATTCTCACCGAAATAAACAATTTTGCGCATTTCAAATCGGTTATCAAAGAAATGCCGCTGTCCACTGCCAAACGACGCGAACGATAGCCATTTGTTGTGCATGTGCTCACTTGTTGCTGGTAGGTGCCACTGCCCTTTCGAGGCAGGATAATCTTGGTTAGGGAAAAATATAGAATGAATTTTTATGGTAAAAAAGTTACCATTAATTCAATTTGTTTTCTGGCTTCATCAAGGCTGTCCCATTCGACAAGAGTAATGTTTGCATTCTACGAATTATTTTAAAATTAATTACTATAATATTTTATTATTGAATTTTTGTCGCTTTTTCTTATTTATTATAGTAACTTTTGGACAATTAATTGTATAATAAAGAATTTGAAATTATATAAAACGATAATTTTAAATTCATAAATTCAAAAATATTGAAAATATTTATTAAAAGTTCTCTATTTTATTTTGAAAATTCATGATATAAAAAAAAGAAAAATTAAAAATATTTAAACATCATAAAATTTTTTATTGATCTTTTTTACCTTAATTTTAGAATTATAGTAATTTGCAGTTCCAGCACTGGCCAATAATGGGAATTTCAATGCCACCAAAATTTCGACACTTTTTTCCAATTCTTGCTTTTGCTAAAAAATTAATAAAAATTTATAATTTTTTTTATTAATTCAAAATATTTATATAGGAAAAAATTTTTTGGATGATAAAAAAATTAATTAATTAATAATTTATAAATGAATAAAAATTTTACTTCTTTGCCACCAAATGAAATGAAAATTGCCCGATTTGGCAATTTGAATCCGGCGGAAAGAAGAGCCTTTAATATTTAAAATTAAGGATTAATTTAAAATTAATTAAATTTTTCACCTTCACATAAGCTTCTTTAGTTGTTTTGCCAAAACAGGCCACTTCCCCTGTTGATCGCATTTCAACGCCCATCAACACTTCGGCACCGGCCAAACGTGAAAAGGAGAATTGTGGAACCTATTTGTAATTAAAGGTATTTAAAATAAAAAAAATTAATTTTTTTATTATTATGATTTTGGCTTTAAAAATAAAAATTTCATATAAATATTTACATTAATTTTAGCAAATTTATAGACTTTGTATAGCATTTTAATTGAATTGATTAATGAATTAATGGATTTTGTTGGAAACTGGCAAAAATTTATGACAAAAACAAAAAATATACCAATTATTTGACATTGAAATTTTCTCAAGAAAGAGTTTAATCCAAAAGTTTTATTAATAATTTGAAAAAATTGTTGTATATTAGTCAATATGCAAAACTCCGATAAACATTTTATTATAGATAATGATAATAACACATACTTTTACGCCAATTTTTGTTGGTGCTGATTGTGGCACATGCTTTTGCAAAAATTGGTCAGGGCTGCCTCGGTATAGCATTGCTTTGGTGGCCAACCCCACAAAATCATAGTCCAAAGTTTTGCTGACGAAAGGAAAACTGCGAGAAACTCTGAAACGTAAATAATAAATCTTGATATTTATTATTTTGATAATACATATTTAGAGCTGATTTTAAATTAAAATTATAAAAAAAATGTTTTTCTTTTTAGAGACTAATTTCGATAAAACATCATTTTTAGGTCCCTCTAAAAATTTCTTGAATTTAAATTTTTAAATGATGTTTATTCAATTATTTTCTTATGGAAAAAAATATTTATCTTAAAGTAACAAATTAAATTTACTGACTAATATTTTCATGTAAATAATTTAGCATTTTTTTGAAGCAATAATAATTTTGAATAGCAAAATGTTAAAATTTATTATTAAGTTTATATATACTAAAAATTAAATATTTAATCAATATAAATCAATAATTAAACAAATTGGCTAAATTATCTATATAAGCTTAAATACCCATTTTTAAAATCAAAATATTTTGAAATTTTGGGGTAAATTAATTAATATTCATTTATTAGTGTGAATTTCTTTAAAAATTTCTAATTATTTTATTTCAAAACTGTGACCTTAAATTGCATTCAATTACGAATAAATTGTCATTTTTGGCGATCAGTTGCAAATTGAAGGGTCCAGTGACGGCAAATGCATGCGCAATTTTGTGCACAATTTCACTAATTTTGGCAATTGTTGCCGCAGTCAAATCTTGCGGTGGGGTCACCAAAGTTGCATCGCCAGAATGAATTCCTGTTTAAATTAATTTTGTTATAATTTTCATAAAATACAATTTTTTTATTTTTTTGATTGAAAGAATTTTGACTAAATTCATAAAATTTTGTAAAAAAAATATAAAATTAATCTTCAAAAAAGAGTATTTTTAATATTCTACAATGAAAGAATACTCAAAATTTTTTAATCATAAAAATCCCTATAATAAGAAAATTTATAATAATCCAAGAAATTTTTATAATTTTTCATATCCAAAATTTTAGTACAAATTCGGAAAATATAAAAGCGAACAGATTAAAGGGGTATAATTTAATGAATCTAGAACCAATTTTTTTATATTTTCGATTCTTTCGAAGACAGTGTTGTCCAAATGTTAAATTTCTCGTCATTCGTCTCGTCATTCGTCTTGGCCTTTTTTACCCCTCGTCATTCGTCTCGTCATTTCGTCTCGGCCTTTTTTACCCCTCGTCATTCGTCTCGTCTCTCGTCTTGCCCTTTTTTTCCCCTCGTCATTCGTCTCGTCTCTCGTCTTGCCTTTTTTTTCCCCTCGTCATTCGTCTCGTCATTTCGTCTTGCCTTTTTTTACCCCTCGTCATTCGTCTCGTCTTTTCGTCTTGGCTTTTTTTTCCCCTCGTCATTCGTCTCGTCATTCGTCCCTTTGTACCCCTCGTCATTCGTCTCGTCATTTCGTCATTTTTTTTCAAATTTAGGAAAGTTTATTTAAATTCAAAATGGAATATTCATTTAAAGCAAATTGTAGAATAGGCATGAAATAATGGAATATTGAGAATAATTAATGAATGAATACTGAAATAATATAATTGAATTTGATTTGTATAAATTGTAATATGTAATGAAGAGGACAGAGAGAGAGGACAGAGGAAGAGGCGCCCAAATTCCAAATGGAATGATTGAATTGGTAAATCGATTGCCCTTTGCCCCCCTCCCCCTCGTCATTCGTCCTCCCCTCTTTTCATTCGTCTCGTCTCTCGTCTTGCCCTTTTTTTCCCCTCGTCATTCGTCTCGTCTCTCGTCTTGCCCTTTTTTTCCCCTCGTCATTCGTCTCGTCTCTCGTCACGGCTTTTTTTTCCCCTCGTCATTCGTCTCGTCTCTCGTCTTGGCTTTTTTTTCTCCTCGTCATTCGTCTCGTCTTTTCGTCATTTTTTTGAGACGAGACGAGGACGAATGACGAGGACGAGACGAATGACGAGGACGTTTGGACAACACTGTTCGAAGAGGAGAAAAATTAATTCGCTAGAAACAAAAAATTCCTTAAAATGGCTAAATTTGCATAAATTTCATATAATTGGAGAATTAAAATAAATAAAAATGAGCATACCTGCATTTTCGATGTGCTCAGAAATGGCTTTTTCCAGCACTCTGCCTCCAATACAGACAACATCCACGTCAATTTCCTTGGCATCCTCAATGAATTGGGAAACAACAACCGGTTTGTCCTTTGCAATGAATTTAGCCTGTTATTAAAAATTTATTATAATTTTTGAAAATTTTTCTCATTTTAAAATTTTAAGTAGGGAAGGATATGAGGCGAAAGGTAAATAAAAAATATCATAAAAATTCTCGAATTTTCTATTCTGTGTCTCATCCATCAGCTATCTTAAAATACTAAAAAATTTATATACTTTAGCTTAACTAAACCTAATTTTAATCATATTTTATATCCAATTTTTTAAAAATTTTGATCAAATCCATCATTTGGAGATTAATTCAGAAAATACCACAGTAAAAAATTTCAAATCAATATATTAATAAATTTAATTTAATATAAAAATTATTTTTTTTTGGCGTTATTTAAAAACTTGCATTTTTCAAAAATTCTTTCAAATCTCTCTCATTGTGTGCCACATTCATTGCTGCTCCAGAAAGAACATAACTATAATTGAATTGAAAATAAAATTTATTTTTTGGATTATAGCAGAAAAAATTGCTCATCAGCTATTAAAATATTGCAACTATTTTTATTTATATATTTTATGAATAATTAAACGTTTTAAATTTAAAAATCGATTAAAATAATTTTAAAAAAATTAATAAAATAATATTTATTTATAAATTTTTTACCTAGGCCGAATAAGGCATGGATAGCCAACATTTTTACAAAAGTCTATGGCCTCCTCTTCCGATGCCGCATTCCTCCATTGAGGTTGGGAAATGTTCAATTTATCCAATTGTCGACTAAATTTGTAACGATCCTCGGCCTCGTCAATGCTTATTGGCGATGTGCCGAAAACTTTGATTGGCACTGTCAACGAAGGAGAGTCCAGCCCAAGGGCAATGTTGTTGGCTGCTTGACCGCCAAAGGCAAGGATTGCGCCCAATGGCATTTCCAGCTCATAGATGGTTGATACAACCTAAAATATTTTTTATTTGAATTTATTTTCAAAATTGCTGTAATTTTTTCTTTCAATCAGAATCGTGTTCTACGCCCCAAGAAAACACCTAGAAAACAATTTTTGAAAAATTCTAAAAAAATTTTTGGGACTGCAATTCAAGCAATTCAAAAAGATTACCGAAAATTCGATTTGGGGCAAATAAATACCGTTTATTTAAATAAAAAATTGGCCTTTAAGCAGAAATTTTAATTTTATAATTCCTTGAAAGAAAGTAAGATATCTAAAAATATTTTTTGATTTTAATTTTGCAATTATTTTTTAATAATATTTTTAAATAAAATTTCAAAATTTTTTACAATATTTTTTCGACTGAGTGAATTTTATAAAAAAACTTTTAAATAAAAATTTCAAAATTTTTTGTTTTTATAATAAATGTATTCTTTTAAAAAATTACATAATTTAATAATTTGAAAAATTTTTTTAGCTTTTTATTATATAAGAGGATTCGAAAAAAAAATATTTCTGATTTTTTTCTTTAAAAAAATCCGAACTTTACAGAAGGTCTATTCCGGATAAATAGTAAATTTTAACCTCCAATGAAATTTCTTCAAAATAGAGTCTGTTGCAAATGTCATAGTCGGTTGAGACGGTCTCCGGATTGCAATTAATCATGATTGTTTTGTAGCCCAATTTGTCCAACGTTTGGACACAACCAACGGCGCATGCATCAAATTCAACTGAGGAGCCAATGCGGTAGACACCGGAGCCAAGGACCATCACTGCCTTGTCCTGTTGCCCATTGAATTGAACGTCATGTTCTTGGCCATTGTAGGTCAAATAGAGGTAGTTGGTTGAGGCTGGCCATTCACCTGCCACAGTGTCAATTTGCTTCACAAATGGCACAATTCCATGGAGACGGCGCCATTCTCGGATGTTCCTTTCAGCTCTAAAAAGCTCCCATTTATTATTTATTAAATATATGTTTATAATTCAATAGTAAAATATTAACCACTATGTATACTGCTAATGTACATAAAATTGTTACAATAGATATAATAAATATATCTAATAAGCAAAAAAAGATACATTAAAGGAAAATCAAACCAATTTATTAGCTATTATATTTTTACATTTTTACCTTTTTTTTGATCCACAAAACAATAATTTTATTCTGATATTCTATAGTATATTTAAAAAAGCCATCAAATTTATGTAATCTCAATATCCGGAAATTTTGGTAGCTAATTATGACTGATTTGATATGGTCATAATACATTAAGTTTATAAAATTTCAATTTCAAATTGCTAGGCCTAAACAGTTAAACCATTGCTTAAACGCCGAAATAGGCCTTGGTTACTATTTTTTGTTAAAACTTTAAAACTGTTTAACTTTATTTTTTATGAATTTATTCGATTTTCGAATGGCAATTAATAAGAAATTCTTTAAGTCAAAATTATGCAATTTGATTGTATAAAATTCAATATACAAAATTTAATAAATTTATGCCATTCTGCAATTCTTTTTACCTTCCAATCAGCTTTGCAATTTGTGCATCCGAAAAGCCAATTTGCTTGGCCTCTTTGATTAATTCAACACAGGTGGACATGTCCATTCCATTACGATTTTTGTTGGCCACAGTTAAATCTAAATATATTTATACAAATATATGATTATATTTATTTTAATTTAAAAATAATTTTTTATTTATGATTACCCAAAATATGTTGCGATTTTTCAATTCGGCTATACATTCCAACGATGGAGCACATCCTGGCTAGGAACCATCGATCAATTCCGGTCACTCTATAATAAATATTGAAAGATTTTCTAATAAAAAATCAAAATTATCAATTTTTATTTTCCTTTGGCTGCAAGGAATTGTCCTTATATAATACGATGCAAAAACAAGAGCACAAAACCAAATCATATTTTCCCCTTTTTAAATGATGAAGCCCCGAGGCTCTAATTGACTGTTTTTATAGTGATTAGGATTTCAGCCTTCAAATATATAGTTGCATTTTTCAATAAAATTCATCAAATGAGACAATAATGTAATAGATTGAAGAAGGATTGTCTACTGTATTTTCTTTATAAGAATAGAAGCCCAGATTTAATATACTAATTCCACTAATAGTATCAAATTTAGATAACTTCTATTGGAGAAAATACGGAATTTTTAATAACTGGAGGTATTAATATTCAATACCATTTGGGGCTATATAAGGAAGAGGCTCCAACGTGAAAGATGTTAATTTTTTACATTGCAGAATAATGTTACATATCTAATAGGGTCGTTTATTTATCAATTTAGTTCTATTATCAATTTTACAAATTTTTTTTCGCAATTTTAAACAGTTTTTAAATTATTTAATTTATCAAAATATTCACATAGTCATAGCTCATTTTGATTTAAAAAATTGAATTAGGAACAAATAATGCTCACTTATGCACTGTTTCGGCCAATCTATTCAACGTGTATGGCTGTGATGCACCGTCATTTCCCCCATTTTCGGTACGGTGTCTCTCTTCGGCCACCAACTCCTCCTCTGCCTGTAAATGGGCCCATCCATCCTCTTCACTTTCCCCATTATTAGCATTGCTACTTCTGCTGCTACTTCCTCTTCGGCCGTTCTCATCGCCATAGCGAAGGAAGCGGGCAATGGCGAACATTCGTTTGTCCGTTGGCTGTTCCAAATCCTATGATTAAAAATAAATTTAATAATTTTTTTTCTTTTATTAATTAATTTGGAAATATTAGATTCAATCATAAAAGTAATTCTCACCTCTTTGGTCACTGGTCTGCTAAAAATGTCTGGTGAGAATCCCTCATGGCTGTCATTTGCCATTCGAAGTGCTTTTTGCAATGCCTCCTCAAATGTTCGGCCAATGCCCATTGCTTCGCCAACGGATTTCATTGAACTGCCAATTTTTGTGCTGACTCGACTGAATTTATTCAAATCCCAACGTGGCACTTTCACTACGCAATAGTCCAGGGATGGCTCAAAACAAGCTGTGCTCAAACCGCCGGTGACCTCAAATTAATAAAATTATAATAAAAAAGAAAAAATTAGTTTAATTATTTTCCTTATTTTAAATAATTTTAATTTAATTTACCATATTTTTCAATTCTGGCAGAGAAGCTCCCAGTGCCAATTTTGCTGCCACAAAAGCCAATGGATATCCGGTGGCTTTGCTAGCCTAAAAATAGAATAAATAAAAATGATAAAAATAAAATAATTTTTTTACCAATGCCGATGATCGCGACAAACGAGCATTCACTTCGATGATGTAATACTTAAATAAAAAACAATTGACGGTAATTATGTAAAATGAATAATTCCTAGTATTAAAATTTCCTGTTTCAAATTCATAATTAAAAATAAAATTTTTTATTTTCAATTTATTGCAGTTTGGAATTTAGAAATATTGGCAAAAAACTTGATGGCCGTTTATTGTTTAATTAAATTAGACGGACTAGATTATGGAAGGTCTATTTTGTTTGAGAACAGGTGGTAAAAAAGATTTTCGCTATAAAATTGTAGTTTGTAGCCTAATCTTTTTCAGAAATTTATCCGAGCCCCAATAAGTTTTAATTTCCTTGTGACAAAGATAAAAGCCCTTAAAAATGATTTTTTTCAATTTAATTGTTTTTATTGTCACTTTGTATCTTTATATTCATATTATCTTTTATGATGGCTTTTTCTTAGCCTCTATAACATCTAACTTAATCATAATATTTTATTTAATAATGATAAAAGTTAAGTCCATCGTTTTGACAGATTTTAAAATTTTTAATATAAAATGTTGCCTCAAATTTTTCCGGATTCAGGGCATATTGAATATTGCATTCGCCAACAATGCCAAAATGCCGAATGACACGCAAAGCAGTTTTCCTCAAGCCAAAATATTCTTCGTTGTTCAGTGTTTGGGAAGGGGCCACAACCACCTGAAAATGAAGAAAAATTTATTGTTCATCCTCCGATTTTTACAGGCTGTTAAATCTTCTTTTTAAGTAAAAAGATATTTCTATTGAATTTAATTAAATTTATTTTCGAATTTCGAACTTGATAAACACTATTAATTGCTTGTAGCCTCTTTTTTATATAAGCCCCATTTGGAGATAATCTCGCAAAAATTATAGTCCCAAGGTAAGTAAAAGAAAATACGGTTATTTGAAATATTCCGAAAGTAGAGAGTTTCCTTTTTAAGAATCAATTTTATTTAATATTCAGATTAGCGTTATTTTCATGTATTTTTTTACTAAAATTTTGGATAATTTGCTTAAAATCATTTAATAGATTAATAATTGAACTGACCGATTCGCCTGTATGAATGCCAACCGGATCAATGTTTTCCATATTGCATACGGTAATGCAATTATCGTAAGCGTCACGGACCACTTCATATTCAATTTCTTTCCATCCCCTAACACTTTTATCAATCAAAATTTGCTCGGAATGGGCCAAAGCCTGGGTGGCTATTTCCCTCATTTCAGCTTTTGTGTTCGCAAATCCGGAGCCGAGTCCGCCAAGTGCAAAAGCGGCTCGCACAAGAACTGGGTAACCAATCTGTAATATTTTTTTATTTTATTAAAATCTTAAAAATAAAATTATTTTTAATTATATATTTTTGGAAAAAAATTTAAAATTTATTCTAAAAAAATTCGAAAAAAATAATGAAAAATATTTTTAAAAATTATATTAAATTTTAATCAATCAAATATTGATAAAAAAATTAAAAATAATTTAAAATTAGAATTAATTTAAAATAAAATTATTGATAAAAATAACCTCTTCAGCGGCTTGTTCTGCTTCCTCCAATGTGGTTGCCGCTTTGCTTGGTGCCACTCGTTCACCAATCTTTTCCAACTCAATCCGAAACATATCCCTGTCTTCCGTGTGCAAAATTGCCTATTAAATGTAGAAATTATAAATATTTAATAAATTTCCTTACATCCATTGGAGTGCCCAAAACACGGCATTTGAATTTGTCGAAAATGCCTTTTTTGTGCATGGCCAATGCACAATTCAACGCAGTTTGGCCACCGAATGTGCAAAGAACGCCGGTGGGCCGCTCCTTTTCAATGATCTGTTAAAAATGATGCTTATAAATGAATAATTGGCTAATATTAATAGAATTCTAAAATTTTATTTTATTCAGCAGATAATCCCTTTTAAAATAAACCTCAGTAATTGTTTCCTCAGTGATTGGCAAAAAGTAGACACGATCGGCAAATCCCTTCGTCGTTTGGACCGTAGCAACATTGGCATTCTACATAAATGAAAAATAGGTTGATAAAATGTGAAAATGAAATTGTTCAATTATCCCCGATTTTTTAGAATTATTGTGTTGAATAAGCAACATAAATGTTAGTCTTTTTTCTAAAGTAAATTTGCATAAAATTTTTAACAAAAAATATAATTAAAAATTTAAATCGCATTTTTATTACTAAAAAATCAGTCAAATATGTCTTAAATTTAAACTTAATATTTAACGAATTACGGCAAAAAAAACTAAAAATATTATTAAAATAAAAGTTATTTTTGCTTAATTTTGAAAAAATTCTTACTTAACCCATTTTGTTTTAATTTTTAGTTAATTTTATGTTTAAAATTACTTGATAAATTCAAATTCTTTTCACTTACCACTAGCACAGTTTTAATGCCCATATCTTTTAGTGCCTTGATGGCCTGCGCCCCGGAATAGTCAAATTCGCCAGCTTGGCCAATGGAGAGACCGCCGCTGCCCAAAATCAGTATTTTCGATTGTTTCCCAATTGACTCTCTGAATAAATTTAAAATATTTAAAATAATTCTCAATGAAATTTGCGGTACTTGTGGAGTTTAGGTCCTATTTTTTGGAAAGTGCTTGATCCCCCCTATGGTTTCAGGGTTTGGGTTAGGGCTTGGGTTTAGGATACACGTAAGATGATTCTTACCCCATCCCAACCCTAACCCGACACTGACTGACCCTAACCCAGATATGGCAAACCAAAGGGGGGACCAAGCACTTTCCAAAAAATAGGACCTAAACTCCACAAGTACCAAATTTGCACATCAAATTAATTTTTTTCAAGTTAAATTAGTTTATAGCAAATTTGATATCATTATATTTATATCCTTTGCATTTGGGAGGATTTGATTAGAAAAATAATTGATGGATTAAATTGTAAATTAATAAAAAAGATATGTGGCTAAAAATTGGCAGAATAGGCCTAAATCAAGAAGTTTTTTTTGGCTCTAACTTTTGGTGGTAAAATATGTTTTTGAATCAATCATAAAGATATCAAAATGCTCGACAGAAAGATATAAAATTTTTACTATTTTAAAGACGAGATAGCTACTGACCAATGCACAAAATTAGAATAACCCTTTTTAGTAGATGAAAAAATTAAAAATTTCTTTGGAATTAGGCTAAAACAATATACAGTTTGATTCCAAAATGCAGAAAATAATTTAAATATTTTTTAAATTTTCATTTTTAATAAAAATATAAAATTTACCGATAATCGCTGTTGCTTCTGAATGTGAATTCTTTTTTGATTTCTTCGCGCAAATTGATTGTCTCGCCAGTTTTGTGTCTCTTCATAGCCATCGTGAAAATGTCGAAAAGCCATTCCATGTCAGTTGGCCCCGGAGCATGTTCAGGATGGAATTGAACACTTTAATAATAAAATAATAGGAAAAATTATTGTAAAAATTGTATTTGAAAGAATCAAAATTAATATGCTAACTCTAATTTATCTCTTAGTTAGTACTATTAGCTTGAAATTTTGAAAATTTTTTCATAAATTTTAAATCAGCTTTTTTGGATGAAATAAACTTGAATTCGAAAAATTGATAAAATTCGAAAATAAAATTTTCTATTATTTTATTAATGTTATATCAATTTTTTCGAAATTTTGTCAAGAAAATTCTGAAATTTTTCAAAATTTTAACAAATAATTTGTGAATTTTTTCAAAATTTTAACAAATAATTTTCGAATTTTTAAAAGTTTAAATTAAATCTAAATTTTACTAAAAAAATTTTAATCGATAATTCCATAAAAATGATAGTTTTTCTCTACAGAAAAATGATAATAATAATATTTAAACCTGAAAATGGGTAAATTCGAGTGAACAAGGCCCTCATTGGAGTGGTCATTGGCATTTCGAAATAATTCGATCCATTCTTGACTGTTCAATGAGTTCGCTTCGACCGCATAACCATGGTTTCTACAATTAAAAATTATTTTTAAACATTCATTTTCTAGGAAAATTTAAAAATTAAAATTAACTCCAATTTTGCTATAATATAAATGAGAAAAATAATAATTTTATCCAAAAATTAAATTAATTCATTCACAGATTTTAATGTCTAAAAATTAGCATATTTAAAATTATATTAAATTGGCTATAAAGAAATGATTAAAGCTTGTTAATTTAGGCTAAATATTTGGTTGGGTAATGAGTCATATTGAATTAAAAATGCTAATTTTTATAAAATTATTTTGGATAAATTTAATTATTTTTTAGTAAATTTAATTTAATTTTCGATGAAAAAAAAAATTATTTAAAAAATGTATATATTTTTGGCAATTAATAGCTTCATTTTTTAATAAATTTATTGAAAAAAAAAACTAACTGGGCCGTCATAACACAACGTCCTGTGTCAAAATGAATGACAGGTAAATTGTGGCCTCGATTGCCAAATCTACAAGTTGAAGAATTAATTTTTCCTATTATAATATTATTATTTATATTTTGTTGGAAAAATGTTTTTTTTTGCAAAAATTTTTTGTTAGAATTTAATTTGTTCAATTGGATTTCTGATAAAATTTTTCCTGATACATCAAAAATTCAGTGTTTTTAAATGATTCTGGAAATTTAGAAATATCGAATTCTGATTACTGAAATAATAACTTAAAATTTCTAAGAATTTTCAAAAAAAAGTTCTTGGATTTGATTAAAATTTAGTCCACTCAATAGCATTCTGGTTGTAATTTTTTCTATAAACAAATTTCAAAAAATAAAAAATATTCTGAAAAAATAATAAAGAATTCGGTAGAATTAGAACTATAAATTTAAAAATTTGAATTTTTTAAATTTTGGAAAAATGTGTCAGTTTTTGTAATTTGTTATTTAAATATAATAAAACAATTTGAATTTATTTGTTGACTGCCTACTTCATTTTGGATGTAGTGCCTTTAGCTGCCAAAGCTAAAAGCTGGTGACCCAGGCAGATCCCAAATATTGGGATTTGTTTTTCCCTTGGTTGGCCAACATTGTTCTGAGCTGTTCAATTGCTGTTGAGCACATTTTCGGATTGCCTGGTCCATTTGAGAGGAATAATCCATCATAATCTGAAAATGAGGAGAATATTTAGAAATTGTTTAAGAATGTATTTTTGGCAAAATCGAATATTAAAATTTTGGAAATTAGTTATAATTTTATAGTTCATTTTTGGGTGCATTGATTTGTGAAAAGAATTTTGGAATTGTTTGGAAATTAAACAAATTTATGCCCACAAACTTTTAAAATATTCCAAATTTTAGCAATTTTTGTTTTTTGGCTATAACTTTCCTATCAATTAGGTTTTTGGCCAATCAAAATATTTTCCAAGACTGAATTTTTCTGAAAAGATATTGATTGATCAATGAAAAATTGTTATGGGAAATTAAATTTTTATGGCAAAAAATGACAAAAAAATGGCAAAATAAATCAAAATTGGGCAGTTTTCGTTTTTTTGGCCTAAATTTTTTGCTATTTTTCTAATCAATAATTTTCATATGTATAAAAATGCTCAACAGAATGAATTATACTGAAAAGTGAGATATTGGCCAATACGATAATTTTATGTTTTGAAAATTAAAAGGAAATTACCTTTTGCAATTTCCATAATATTCTCCGTGTCATGAGGCAACACCAATCCACAACAATTGCGTGCTTGTAAACATCAAAGTTGATTCCTCTTCATTCCATTGTCCAGCACCAAAATGCGATGCGAAGCTTTGGACTCGTCACCAAAAGTCCAAGGTTTCTGAAAAGAAAAATGGATTTTACTTTATTTCCTCTTTTTGAAATAATTTCAGATTTTTATAAATAGAAATTTTGGCGTTAATCAAAATTTTCAATTTTCCTACAATATTGATCACATCTAATTTGCTTGATTAAATTTAAATAAAGGTAACTTTAATTTTCTGAATTTATCGCTTTTGAGTTGAAATTGTAAAACTAAAGACATCGTTTGCTGAATTTATTAGACAGAAATTTTATTTTTTATTTTAAATTAAAGTGAAAAACTGGCAAATATCTATCTGCTGGAATAGGGTGAAGAAAATAAGCCTTTTTTCTATTTTTAATATTGTTTTTTTAATTATTGGTTTAATCTACTGAGTTTAAGCCAGAAAATGGATTTATTTAATTTTCAATCTTTGGATCTCATGATTATGGTAAATATTAGCCCCATGCCTCCAATGCATGGGCATGAATTATTTATATTACTATATTTTTCAATAAAATTATATTATTTTTCAGTGTTTATTTAAATACAATTGATGGAATTTTATAAAAGAGGCTTCCAGTTTTCGAGTATTTATTTAGATTTTTTATTTAGAAAATATTGTAAATAAATTGATAAAACCGTACTTTGCAGCTGACTTCCGCTGCTAAATTCTCTTCCATAATGTTCACAAAAAAAGCTTTGTCGACATTGCCATTTTCATTGCCAACAATCACCTGAAAAGGGATGGATTAGAAAAATTTTTATATAAAAATAATTTTAAAGCCAAGCTAAAATTAAAAATCATCAAATAATTTTATAAACTAGCATAAAATTTGCATACCTTTGCCAGCATTGTTCCCTTCTCTCGAATTGCTTTTGTTAAAGCTCTGGTGTCTATATCATGTATTATGGGGACCTGCTGGTCATAAAGCCATTGAGAGAGTGTGCATTGCTAAATGGCCGAATTTAGAAGGGAAAATGTGAATTTTATAGTAAAAAAATAATACTCAAAATTTGCACACGTATTGAGGGTATTTCAGCAATATTTCAAGTTAAAAATACCATATAATTTCTTTTAAAGCCCATCCCTCTATTAATTCCCCAGTCTCGTTTGAGGACTCATAGCTCCTAGCAGAGTGAAGTTTAAAAATTTTTTTATTTAATTTTCTTAGTTCCCTAAAGCTTTATAAACTCCGCTATAATTTGTTCAAAATGATCACAAATTAAGGAGTTAGACCCCAAATTTTCCCATTTTTTAGGGGTTGAAAAATAATCCTCTACTTCTATTGTTTTACAGAATTTTAAAATCAAAATGAAAATGGTCAAAAAATAATTGGACTAAAACTATGGCATTATTTTGGTAATAACTTTTCATATAATTTTCATTTAATCCATAAAATTTTTCTCTAAAAAATAAATTCATACTAAAAATTAATTTAATGTATAAAATTCATCTTGTCAAAATACAGGAAAATAATCATTTTTTAAAAAAATGTTTGAGATGCTCTCAAAAATTTTCGAAATTAAAAAATTTTGTCTAATTCATTATTTTTGTTAGCAATTAATGAATTCCATTTTATATAAAACTCACCGAATCCCAGTGACTGCCAATTTCGCTCAAATTGCCAATGATCAATGCTGCCGCCCAAATTTTCTCGGATTCCATCGATTCTGGTCGTCCAACACCATAGTTACCAATCAAGGGATAGGTCAAGACCAAAAATTGCTTGGCATAGCTCGGGTCCGTCAACGCCTGTATATATTTTTTAATTTATTTTTTACTTGAAAAAATATAAAATTTCCAATTCTCAAAAATGATAAAATTTTATTTTTCTTTCCATTATAAAATTTAGAATAAATAGATTTACTTTTATTCATAATATCAAAAATTTAATTTTTAATTTTTCAATTTGACAAGAAAAGGGTTGTTAAATAAATAATATTATTTTTAGCCATAATTCCGAAAATATGCAATATGTTTTAATGCATTATAATAAAATTTTGTATGCAATTTTTTTGCAAAAATAGGCAATAAAAATTAAATATAAAAAATTTAGTATATTCGATTTTTTTCATTCCCAATTTTCTTATTGTACTTAATTATATTCCTAAAACATGACTACCTCTACATATCCACAATTGCCGGTTTGAAACACAAGTTCGCCGATAATTGATTTGCCACAGTCATTTCTGAAATATTTTCCTTTGAAGCATTGTCCATCGACAGTCAAAATAGTAGCAGTTGCCATTTCAATTTTAAATAATAAATAATTATTTTTTTTCTGGAATTAAAGATGATTAAAAATTAAATTTTTAATTTCAAATAAAAAATAATTTTAATGGATGGAATGAGGATCGGGGTTGGACCATTGGAGTAAATTTTAAGAGAAAGATAATAAAATATTATTTTTTCAACAAAAAAATGCTTTTTAGATATGGGGTTGTAAAAACTGGGGCTATAATAGTACCAAAATTTCTAAACTGGCCAGAATTTTGATTCTGCCATACTTTTTCCCGAATTTTCAAAATTTGTACATTTATGAGAGATTTTATAATTTTTACTCAATTTTTCGCTTATAGATTTTTTGCTTCACGGCCATATATGGCTGTGAGATAATTTTAAAACTAGCTAAAAATAGGTTAAGTTGGAATGATCCCTCTCATCGGCAAAATTGAAAAATTATTTTTGATTTCTCCACTCCCAGATTATTTTTAATTTGCTCTGTTTCTGGGAATTTGCCCAGAGGGTGAATTCGGAATATAATAAAAATATTTTCTACATTGCCTACTGTAATAAAAGGAAGACGCTATGGTTGGAATGAGGCAATTTGCGGATTTTTTAAAAAGGGAATTTATTTAACTCTGACGATAAATTTGCCCCATCAATCAGGCAATTCAAAACCTAATCAAATATTTGGATTTGGTAAATAAATGTTATAAAAATCGATGGAATAAAAAGAAAAAAAATGAGAAATTAAGCAAAACAACACTTTTTAATGAATGTGGAAAAGGCAAGGTGGTTGACTTGGAGGTGGCTTAGTTTGGGTAGGCCTCCGTAATGGAAATGGAACGCACCAACAACCACTTTCGGGCGCAGACCAAAAAAATCAATATAAAAAAGCGATAACATATTTTTCTATATTAGGGGAAGAAATGGAATGGAAAGAAAGGGATTAATTTATTATTATTCGATATTTCTTTAATTTAATGCAAAAAATTGGACAATTTTTGATAAAGAAAATGATAAAAGTGATGTAATTTCGGACTTTGAAATTTTCAATGCACTAAATTTTGATTTTTGCTTAATCTGGATAAATAGGAATGATAAACACAAATCTGGGTTAATTTTTATTTTTCCTATCTTGGTAAACGATTTTTACGATGAATATGTTATATCTTGGTAACTAATGCCCACATAATATTTTCGCATATCCTTACAAAGATGTCAGCATATTATTACCAATTTGGCCAAATATGATTGAATTAATTAAAGTAATTTAATTAATTTTACATTCAAAAATTTTCCCCAGGAAAAAAAGATAATGTTTCAAAAATTCTAATGGTACAAACAAATTCCACAATTTACTTTAAGACAATGGACAATTTTGAAATAGAATAGAATTGTAATATTGGGCAATTCAAATTCGTCAGTGAGAATGAGAACTTAGAAAGAATGAGGCAATTTATTCAATCAGCGGAGATTTATAATTATAATTTGATGACCAAAAATATGAGAATGAGCAGTGGGTGGGTGTACCATGTACCTTGTATTTGATGTGCCTAGGAAAATGCTTGGGAAATTGCCTCGGGCAGACTTTATTTATTGGAATATTTAAGATGAATTTTGAAATTTGTAAATTCCAATCTCTGTTCTTGTTCTGCTAATACATGCCAATGCAGATGGCAATTAATAAAATATGATTAAAATCTTTTTATAGGCAGAGAAACTATGTATTATCCCCATATCCCAATTTCCCTTTAAGCAATAATATAACCAATTTTCCATAATTATGGAAGCTAATCAATCTTATAATTAATTGTTTTTTTTCCAATATCGACCTTATAGCCAAAGTTGAATTTAGATTTATCAACAATATTTTCCAAAATTTTATAATCGCAAATTCAATGAACCATCAGAGACTCTGAACTTTAAAAACAAATTGATTTAGATTCAATCAATTTTTCTGATATTGCGTTATTTTAAATGCATAAAAATTGTATCATATTTTCAAGATTTCTTTTAAATTTTAGTCTTTATTTCAGATAAATAATTTTATTAAAAAATAATAATTTAAAAAACAAATGTTTAGTAAATCCGGGTTAACAGATAAAAATGGAATCAAATCAAAATGTTTCATAATTTAGTGTTAACAAAAAATGGAATTAATTGTAAATATTCTTTCATAAATCCGGTCGCAACATCAAACAGAGCAATGCCATTCGAACATAAACTCCATATTCCATTTGGTCCATGTAAACCGCACGTTCGTCCGTGTCCAATTCCCGGCTGATTTCGTCCACTCGAGGCAATGGATGCATTATGATTGGGCTAGGACGACGGCGATCTTTGTTGCCTAAAAATTTGTGGGAAATTCTAAGTTCTTGTTCTTTTTTAATTAAAAAATTTTTTAAATTAAAAAATTTTACGATCTATAGAGAACCTAATATATAACTTATTAATTTTTGTTATTTTGGAAGCTTATATTTATTTTTTACAAAATTTTAAAATTTTTCCAAAAATTACAAAATTTTAATTTTTTCCAAAAAATGAAAATAACAAAAATTTCAAAAAATTTTTAATATTATTTCAAAATAATGTTAATCTATTTATAATTTTAAAAGGATAAAATTTAAAATCTCCGATATGGATTGAATTAAAGAATTTGATTTTTAAAAAATTAGAAATTTTCCAAAGATTATTTATTTTAATGTCATATTTTAAAAATCTATCAAAGAATATTTTTAATTTTATTATAAAATTTAATACTTTAAAAAAATAACGCATAAAAATTTCTTCTATAATTTGATGGTTAAAAATTATTTCCATTTTGAAAATTTATTAAATATTTTTAAATTATAAATTTACCAGGGGTTGCGCAAAATTCAAGCTCTTCATCAAGCTGGCTTGCGACTGCATTCCGCAATATTTTTGGCGTCAAAATGAATTTTCCTTTCACATTTTCAAAGGCTTCTTTGCTTGCAAAACGTTCCTCTTGAATTCGTGTCATGTAAATGACGTCCACATTGTAGATGCCCTCCTCCAATGAGGTGAATTCTTTCTGCAAATTTAGTTAGATTAGCAAATTTTTCTTAAAAAATTAGATGGAAAAAAATTAAGTTTAAGCCTCAAAAATAAAGTTGAGTTTTATGAAAACCATAAAATAATATTTATTACCTGAACAATATTGGATTTGTTGGCCACATATTCCTTCACTTCTTCCGGCATTCCCAAATCCTCTGTTGGCGACACATAATGCAGGGTAATGTCACCGTAGAGGCACAGAATTTTTGCCAATGAATGGACTAAAAAAATTATATTTGTAAAATATTATATTAATTTTCTGTAAAATTCAAATTTATTTATATTTTTACCTGTCCGTCCATATCGCAAATCACCGACCATAGCAATTTTTTTGCCATTAATTGTGGATAATTTTTGACGAATTGTGTATAAATCGAGGAGAGCCTAAAGAATAAGGTAATAGTTGACTTTGTACCACACCTTTTTTCCAAAAAAAATTTTTGATTTTATTTTTCACTAAAAACTTGTATTTAGGGGTTTACAATGATGGGGAATCCGAATTTGGCATTTATTTTTCATGAATTAAATTTCCTGAACCAGTATAGGTTTACAAACCGGTTTCGAAAAATTGAACTTTGGTATTTTGGGGCATATTTTACATGATTCATCGTGTTTTGATGAGCTGATTATGAATCTGTTATCGGTTTTGCATAAAACCCAAAAATAAAAAAGTTATGGCCATTAAAAAATTCATAAGGTGTCTACGTGGCCCACATGACTAAAATGGCCATAACTTTTTTATTTTTTGGTTTTATAAGAAACCGATTATAGATTCGTGATCAGCTCGTCGAGGCGCATCGAATAAACTATAATTTGACTAGGTAAAAATTTTTATCAAAAATGCCCTTGGTCCCCCCTTTGCACTATCTTGATAAAAGTCGGCATATCTTACCATAATGGTAAGATATGGAAAAATGGACGTCAGATTCGGATTCTCCATCATCGAAAACCCCTAAATACACGTTTTTTGCGAAAAATAATATAAAAAATTTTTTCTGGAAAAAGGTGTGGTACAAAGTCAACTATTACCAAGAATAATTGGAAATTTTTGTATAAATATTGAATTTTTATTCAACTTAAATTAGAGGAATTTATATAATTTACCTGTGTTGGATGTTCGCCAGCACCATCCCCAGCATTCACAATCAAACATTGTTGCTGTCTGGCATGCAATCCTTTGCTCTGTTGCACTGCTTGAATGGCCCTATCACAAGCGCCAATATCACCATGGCGAAGAACAATGAAACGATTGCCCAATTGGCACAAAGTTGTGATTGTGTCTAAATTAATTGTTTTATGTAAATAATTAAATTTTAAATTTTAATAATTTATTATATTTTTTAATTTTATTTATTTTAATAAAAAATACCCTCAAGCGTTTCGCCCTTCTTTGTCGATGAGAATTCGGGAGGCGGCAATTGACAAACTTTGCCTTCTATAAAAATTAAATTGATGAGTTTTTTTAGGCAAATAATTTGTTTAAAATTTTAACATAGGTCTTAAATAGATGGATTAATTTATTATGAATCAATTTTTTAATTTCGATTTTCTAATTAATTTAAAATTCTTAACAAAATACAAAAATGTAATTATAAAATAAAATTAAATAAACAGAAAAGTACTCGCCTAATTTGCAAATTGCATTGTTGAATGAGCACATTGTACGAGTGGAATTCTCAAAAAAGGCCAGAGCACCAATTGTTTTGCGCAAAAGGCCATAATATGTTTGTTGTTCATCCTGTCAATAATCAATATTAAAAATAATTAGATAAAAATAGATAAAACTCTCTTAAATACAATTTTTAAAAAATTGTTTAATTATTTTAAAATTTGGTAATAATATTTGAAATATTTTTTGGAGATAAAATTTTAATAATTTTTTAATTTTGAAAATTTTTCCTAATTTAGAAAAAAATAGAATTAGTCTTCATTTTTTAAATCATTAAATTTTTATAATAAAAATCAACTTTTAAAACAATTTGTTAGAAAAAACAATAAAAAAATTTTTTCATCATTTTTCTATGTACTAATTAAATTTATTATATTATCCATCAAACCTTTTCAAATTGATTTGCCAATGTGAACAATTGTCGAAGCATTGCCCGATCGAATTGATCAACACGAATGATGTGTTGTCCATACCAAAGATTTTTGTTGCCAACTCCTCCAATTGGCCCATTAATTATTGCACCATTTATATTGTTGCTGGTGGATTGCAATGCGGAGAAAGTGGACGATGAAAATTCTGTGTAAGGAAAAATGGAATTAAAATATTTAAAATTTATTCAAAAAAATTTAATTAAATTTATATCAAATTAATATTAAAATAATAACAAAAAAAGGATCTCTCACCTTGTGATTCCCTGCTCAATTGGTGAGAGTTAGGGCCAACATCGCCACGACCTCCTCCTCCGCTGTCACCACCGCTTCTTCCGCCTCCGGCAACGCTACCTCCGCCATTTTCATCATCCAATTGACGAATATTTCTTCCAAATCCGGGTTCTACCAGGAATTGGCCATCCATGAACACCGTTGTACCACGGATCACCACAGTTTTGACTCGGCCACGGACTTGTCGGCCTTCAAATGGAGTCCATCCAGCTTTGCTCCAGCCTCCATCCTTTGGAATTGTCCATGTTTCATTTATGTCGACCTGAATGAAACATTGAAATTTATTTTATAAAAAGACAATAAAAATGTTGTAGAAAAATTTTGTATTCTAAAAATCGCTTTATCTATATCAATCCATATTAAAAATTAAAATTCTAATATTATTGTGTTTGGCCCTTTTAAAAATTAAAATTTTATGATTTTAACTGAACCTAATTCTAATAACATTTCTTAATCGAAATTTTGGAAGTTTCTATAAATTATTTTTTTTTAAAAATTTATATTTTCGATGAATTTAATTTTAGAATTTTTAGAAAATTAACAAACCAGAATTTCAAAATAAGGGAAATATAAGAGTATTAAATTAAAAATAAAATTTTAAACAAAATCATAGGATTTTAAAAATAATTTTTTTAGAAATAAAAACACTCCAAAAACTAATTTTTTCAAAATTAGTAAAAATTCATCCCTGGAAACTTAATTTTTATTTCTAAAATTTGAGTATTTTTAAATATTTTTCTAATAAAAATTTAATTTTTCACCTCAATATATGTATTTGGCTGCTCAGGAAGACCGAATATTTTTCGCGGATTTGTATAGAGTCGATCACGCAATTGTTTTTCTGTCAATTTGCCTTCATAAACAGCCTGGAGCAAAAGTGGTAGCATCATCTCGATTCCGGGAAAGCCTGGAGGAGCGTTTTCTGCCAGTTTTTCTTCCAACGTGTGTGGAGCTAAAAAATAATTACAAAAATAGAAAATTTATTTAACTATATTGTGATTAAAGAATTTTTGGAAATTAGAGAAAAATAGCATCAATAATTTATTATTAAATCAATAATTTACAAAAATGATTTAAATTTTATTTTAGCTATATTCTTTTTTAAAGATTCTACTGTATTAGACATTGCCGGTGACAAAATTTGATATCTTTTGACACGGAAAAATGCCATTTTTACTAAAAGAAAAATTTAAATTAGATGACAACCCGTTTAGAAAAAAATATGGAAAATTAAATTAATTAAATTTATTATGAAAAATGTACATTTTTTAAGATCCTAAAAATGAAATATTTCATAAAAAATTTGCTAAAATCTATATTCTGAATTTTTATATATCAACTGTTTATTTAATAATAAATTCATTTATTTAATTTAACTCACCATGATCAGTGGCAAAACAATCAATGAACTCCAAATTGTTCCAAAGTGCATCGCAATCCGCTTTGCTAATGGACAGCCGTGGTCGAACTTCACGAACGCCTTGGGCCAACATTTCTTGTGTCAGGAACAAATGATGAGGACACACTTCGCAGGTCACTTGTTGGCCAGATTGTTTTGCCATTTTAATAAGCTCAATTTCTTCAGCACTGGACACATGACAAATGTGAACTGCAAAATTATTTTAAGTTAATTTTTAAAATTAAATTTTTATTAAAAAAATTAAAAATAAAGCATATTTTAAATTAAATTTAATAAAAAATAATAAAGAAATATTTTAATTTGAATATTTATCTTTTTTAAAATAATTTTTTAATATATAAATTCAAAAATTTATCTTAAAAAAATTTCGAGGAATAAAAAATTATAAAAAAAATTAAAAATTTAAATCCCATTTTATTTTTATTAATATATTATTTAATTAATAAATAAAATTATTAAAAATTTTTCCGTCATAATATAATTCGAAATATTCTAGATTAACCAAAAATAAATTATAGAAATTTAAAAATATTTTTTTAATTTTTTTTAACTAAAAAAACAAAGTTATCTTTGAAGAATTCTAAAAATTATATTAAAAAACCAACCTGCTCTTTGACAATTTTTCGCGCAAAAGAGAACTGCCGCCAGTGTTTGGGCTTCCGCGTGACAGACAATTGGACGATTTGCAGGGAATTGACGCATATGTTCCATCCAATGGCCCATTTTTGTCATTTTCAAAGTTGAGAAAGTATCATTCAGATACATTTTTAGGCCAGCACATTTTGGGCCAAGTTGCGAACCAAGTGCTGCATTTTCTTCTGTTGCACCCATGTAAAGGCCAAAGTCACAAAACGAATTCTTTGACGCCAAATTGTTAATTTGATGGAAAGAATTGATATCAATTAATGCTGGATTCGTATTCGGCATTGCCAACACCTAAATTTAATATAATAATTAAATTATAATAATGTAAGGAATTGAATATTTAACTTCTTAAAAATATAAAATTGCAAAAAAATAAAATATGTTGAATAATATTCTTATTTTTTAAGCTATATATAACTTGGCCAAATTGGGCTTCTTTATAATTTCTGTACTCTGAGAACGAGCTCTAATCTAAAAAGGCTTATCCTAAATAAGTCGCAATCGCAACACTTTGTTTATACGGCCAGAAAATTATGACCATCAGGCTTTAAACCCGATTTGGCCTATATTGCTGCTTTAGCAATAACTTTTTGCCAATTTTCAAATCAAATCCAAAATTCTTCATCTAATCACATCCAAATTCAACGGCTCAGGCTATCAATTAAACTAGGGTTAATTCCCCGCGGGCGGGGAATGAAAAAGCGGGGAACGGGGAGAGCGGGGAATCAGGGTGCGGGGAGCGGGGCGGGGAGGCTCCTCTCAGCGGGGCGCCCCCGCCCCGCTGTCCTTAAGGCATTTTTTTGTAATTCGTTTAATAAAATTTTAAAATCGCCAAAATAAAATATCATAATAAAAATAAATAAATCAGTTTATTCTTTTATTCTTCATCTTCGAATTCTTCTTCACTCAAATCCGATTCTTCTGGTTCAGTGGAAGGACCCAGCTTCAATTTCTTTTTCAAGTGTGCTTTTATGATCAGAATTCTTTCGGCCATTTTTCCAGAAAGACTAAATAAAATTAAATTTTTAAAAATTATAAAATAATTTTACCGATTTCTCAGAGTATTTGCATAAAGTAGGCCAGTTTTAGAGAAGAGCCTCTCTGACGCAATCGAGGTTGCAGGAACTGACAAAAATATTTGGGCCAGCTCTCCAAGTTCAGGGAATTTGGGCGCATTTAGTCGCCACCAATCAAATATATTGTCATTCTTAGGTGGTCGTTTGATAGATGCATAAATGGCAAGTTGAGACTTGATTTTGGCATCCAATTCTGCATCAAGCTCGCCGGATATTGCTGTTGGATTAGAAATTGGCGATTTTGGATCAGCATAGATGTCATCTAAAAAATCGATTTATTTTTAAATTGAAAATTTTAAACAATGCTGTAGGCTTTCATCGCTTGAAATGAAGTTTTCGAAATTCATTTCGACATTGAATTCTGAATTTTCTGGGATTTCTTCATTCAATTCAATTGTTGATTCATCAACATTTTTGAGAGCTAAAAATCTTATAAATTTTTAAATAATTGTTGAAATTAACCTATTTTCTTTGCAAATTCTATCAATTCTTTTTCAATTATCTCCCAGTTTCTTTTGAACCAAATTGTTTCATCATAAGCCCATCGGGGATCAAGTAATGTCGCCATGTGTAAAATTTCATTGTTGGCCAAACTTGACACACGATCATTGATTGATTTGGTCAAAGATTCAGCAATGAATTGAACAGATGGATCTGGTCTCAATGCGACCAGAAAATCTCTGATTTTTTTCAATGTTGGAATTATTGTAGAAGCAGTGGAAATTTCATTTGAAAACTAAAATATATTTATTAAAGCATTGTAAAAATTATTTTACCTTTTTGGTTTCATCATCGAATATTTGCAAAATGGAGCAAATATGCGCCATGAAGGTAAAATCAGCCCCAGAAATTTTTGGCAAATCCGCGGACAGTTGCTCAATTTTTTGCTTTTTGGCTCGTGGTGGCCACTCTTCTTGTTGCCGATCAAATTCAAGTGCCAATATAACTTTCCTTTGCTTCCAAAAAGTGTTCATCATGGCAAAAGTCGAGTTCCATCGCGTAGGAACTGACTGTTTTTGAAAATATTTTAAACAATTTTTTTATAATTCCTTACCAATATAAGTTTTGTAACTTTGAACCCGAGCTTTTCTTGTTTTTGTGAAAAGATTGCTTTGCCATTTTTGGTCCGGCACTCCTTGACCCAATGTCGGATTTTTTTTATTAATTCATCCAGTCTTGGATCCTTCAATAAATCGCAAATTACCAGGTGAAGAAAATGATTGACACATTGAAAACTTTAAAATATAAATTCATTCTTTTATTAAAAAAAACCTTTCAATCTCCAACAACTTGGCGCTTTTGGCTATATTGGCGGCATTGTCGCGAACAAGGCAGATTAAATTCTCAATTTTAAATGAATTGTCTACTAAATTTTCTTCAATTTTGTTCGCAATATTTTCGGCCGTATGCTTGCATTCTAATGGAGAAGCCGCCAAAACAAAGTCAAAACGTTTGTATTTTTTATTGCAACAATGAATTGTTACACTAAAATTTTAAAATATTAATTTAAATTTATTTTTAAAAACCTTTGAAAGGAAGGAGTCGTTGATGGGTCGCTCCAACCATCGCTAGTAATTGCATAATGGCATTCGCCAATTTGTGCTTTGATATTTTCTTGTATTTTCTTGGCCATTCTCGGCACAACAATTTTGGCAAAATAATCACCATTATGAGACTGCATACAAAATTATAATGATATAAAAATTTAATCAAAACCTTTAAATTTGGATTAGCCTTGCTAAAAAGCCTTTTCACGTCTTCATTGTTGAAAAAGGAGAAAGCACAATTTTGTTTTATCATTATCCGACAGAGCGATTCTTCTTCTTTCATTTGCTCTTCTTTTTTCTTGATAATAAATGGATCCAAACACTAAATAAATCAAATAGAATTTCTTTAATTTTGTATCTATTTTACTTCATTTTTTGGTTTTCCTTTTTCATCTTGTTTCAGCAATTTGTATTGTTCTTCATGTTTATATTCCAAATGACTCCACATTGTTTTCGTGGTTTTGTCTTTTCTCTTCAATCTCTGTGTGCATATTTGGCAGATAACATCGTGAGAATTTTCTATTTCTTCAAAATAAGTCCACACTTTACTTTTAGACATTATTCTTCTTCTGGAAAATTATCTTTTTAATTTCTTCTAATTCTAAATGAACATATTGGGTAATGATTTGAATAAAATTAAAATTTAAGAATTAATATAAAATGAGAAAAAAAATTTGGAGATTGGAAATTGATGATTTAGATAAATTATGTGCAAAAAAAGAAATAATAACAAAATGCCACACAAATTCCGAAATGTATATCAGAATTCCTCATAAAAAATAAAATTTTTGTTCCCTAAATGTTGCCTTTTAAAAAGGTTGCGGGGCGGGGAGTCGAAGTGCGGGGAACGGGGAATGCGGGGAATCAAGGTGCGGGGAGCAGGGCGGGGAATTTGCCCAAAATTCATGGATTCCCCGCCCCGCGTCCCCGCCCCGCGGAACGGGGAATTAACCCTAAATTAAACAAACATAAAGCAAATATTCATTTAGAAAATAAATTAACTACCAAAAATTCAGATTTATAAATTTTAATCTACCATCTAGCAAGTTCACATTTTTTGACTTTCTTCTTCCCCCCCCCCCCCCCCTCACAAACCATTGTAATGCCTCCGGCCACCGCAGCCTTCGTTCCAGTTTGCCATGTTTCCTTGTGTTCGCCACCCGGTTCGCGCATATGCACATGGATATCAATTAAACCCGGCAGCCGAATCAGCGATTCATTAGAGAGGCAATCGAATTGCGGATTGATTGGAGGCAACTGGCAATTTGTTGGTGTGATCCTCAATTCCTTCAATGCTTGGATGAACAATTTGGCGCATTTAATATCGGTCATCAATGGGATGCCATTGTCAATTGCCATCCTACGTGTCTTGTATCCGTGCGTTCTATATGCTGATATTTGATATGACCCGCTTTTACGTATTGGAAGATTAATCTGAAAAATTTATTAAATCAATTTTTATTTAAAAATTCTATACATCCAATTTTTAAAAATTTAATTCAATTTTAACCGTTTTCAACGGATTTTCTGGGTAAATTAATTTTGAATTTTTTTCATAATTAAATTGTTTGGGTTCTAAACCGGTTTGTGATAGTAAACGAAGTGCTAAATCGGAAAAACTATAAATTTATACTTATATGTGGAAAAAAGTCGAAAATAAAAATGTTTTGGCTATTTATAACCTTCTAATTAAAATAAATAACTAAAGTTTAGTTTAAATTAAGGGTTTAGTTTAGACTAAATTATTTCAAATTTAATAAAGTTCAAAGAGATTAAATTTTGATTAGTCCAAAATTATGTTATAGAACAAAAATTCACAACAACTTGACTTAATTTCTAAATGCTAGATCGAAAAAATTCTAGAGTAAATTTGTTTAAAAGCTATTTCAGGATTTTGGAATTGTTTTAATTCCAAATAAAACTAATGTCTCTAATTAAAAGATCCCCAAAATTCTTACTTTGTGGAAAAATTCATAGAAAATTTTCAAAAAATAAATTGGACCAAAAAATTCAAATTTACCATAAAATCGATATTCTTTTTGGAGACAAATTCGGTGATTGTTGCATTCACGGTGGACATTTTTCCTTGTTGAAACATTTCGGAGCCATCCCCATTCCACACTGTTGCATCATCGAATGGCCAATCCAATTGGGTTATTTCAATTCCATTGTGCGCATAGTAATCTGTGGTGCCTTTGCTTCCATACAGCGAATATCCCAATTCACTCAACGTTTTGATATGGGGAAGCATTTCTTCTTTTGGCTTAAAAAAACGAAAAATTAAATTTAATTAATTATTATGAATTTAATAATTTGCAAAAAAATACTGATAATATAGAAAAGACAAATAAAAAAATTCCTATTATGATTCAGCGATGTTTGACATAAAAATTGAACATTAAACCGAATTGATAGATATCTTCAAGTGATCCTTGATTGATTATAGATTTACTTTTAGGTGTAATTAATGCGTAAAATAATATTGTACCTAAAACCTGCAGATTTTTTAAACCCGTTTAATACTGTTTAATTTAGGTTTAATCAAAAATTCATTCTTACATAAACGCCGCCAATGGAAAGGAATATTGCTCGTTTGGGCAGCTGGAATCCGGTGGAAAGAAGTCCTTTCAAATATGCCTCCTGGCGATTCCGTCCAAAACATCCCACTTCCCCGGTGCTCAACATTTCAACGCCCATCAGCACTTCGGCACCGGCCAAACGGGAGAATGAGAATTGTGGAACCTTTTGTGGGTTCATTATTTAATTAATTTTGATAAAAAATTAATTTTATATTATTAAATTTTAAGTGCAAAATTGAAAAGCATTTTTAGTCTAATAATAGATAATTGGGGAGAAGAAAATCTAGTAATAAAACTGCTGTATTAATTTGCATAGCATTTTGCTTATAAATTTTGTCATAAGATGATATTCAAAATTCGTCGATTATATTTTGATTTAGCCAAAATTCCATCAAAAAATTATTGCTTACTAAGATTGGGGTTTTTGGTCATTTTTGGCGATAAATAACTAGGTAAATATCAAATATTTTGCCAATTCATTTAGACATCATTTTTAGTTATTTCCATACTTATCAGCAAAATGCTATGTAAAAATCTTTATGTTTATTCTAACAAGGAAAAAATGGCATAAATTTTTGTTGAATTTCCAAATTTCAAATATTCACCTTGTTCTTTTCAATTTTTTTTAAAATTTTAGTTAGTGAAAAAACATACTTTTACGCCAATTTTTGTTGGTTTTGTTGGTGGCACATGTGTTTGCAAAAATTGTTCAGGGCTGCCCTTGAAGAGCATTGCTTTTGTGGCTAATTCAACAAAATCATAGTCCAAAGTTTTGCTGACGAATGGAAAACTGCGAGACACTCTGAAAAATTTTATTTAAATATTTCCATTTAAAATAAAAAAAAAACTAACCTTAAATTGCATTCAATCACGAATAGATTATCATTTTTGGCAATCAGCTGCAGGTTGAAGGGCCCAGTGACGGCAAATGCATGAGCAATTTTATGGGCAATTTCACTTATTTTGGCAATTGTTGCGGCAGTCAAATCCTGCGGTGGTGTCACCAAAGTGGCATCGCCGGAATGAACACCTATGAAAATGAAGTGAATATACAAAAAATTCTCAATTTTTAACAAATTTATTTTAATTACTTTTTTCTGAATCAAAATTAATTTATTATAAATTTATTAATATTTTAATAAATAAAATTAAATAGCATTTTTTATTAAAAAATCGCAATTTTAAATTGGAAAGTATTATATTTTATATTTAATTGGGTCTTCTAATCATCATTTAAAATTTAATCGTTGTAGATCATTCAAATTCATTAAAAAACATATTTTAAAATATTTTATGATTAATATTAAAATTGGGTACTTATTCCGTTGGTATCCCCTTTTTGGGAAAGTGCTTGGTCCCCCCTTAGGTTTATCATATTTTGGGTTAGGGTCAATCAGGGTTGGGTTAGGGTTAGGATGGGATGAGAATCATCTTACGTGTACCCTAAACCCAAACCCTAACTCCAACCCTAAAACCAAAGGGGGGACCAAGCACTTTCCCAAAAAGGGGATACCAACGGAATAAGTACCTAAAATTGGTTAATTCTTCTGAATTATCCAAGTTCTTGGTTAAAAATATTGGAAATTTCGGATTCTAATTAACTCTATCTATATTATAGAATTTATTAATTTTAAAATTTTATGGGCCATCAAAATGACAAAAAAATTAAATCAAAACTGATTTTAGTTAAACACTAGTTAATCATTTCAAGCCTAGCCCAAATTGGTCTAAAATTTCATAAAATATAAGTCAGTGTTTACCAAAATAGGCCTTAGTCTAAATTCAATTCACATTCATCAGTAACTTCGGAATTAACGAATTTTTATAATACATCCAACAAATAAATTATAAAAAATTGAGGAGATTACCAGCATTCTCGACATGTTCGGAAATGGCCTTTTCCAGCACTTTGCCACCAATACAAACAACATCCACGTCAATTTCCTTGGCATCTTCAATGAATTGGGAAACCACAACCGGCTTGTCCTTTGCAATGAATTTGGCCTTTTTTAAATATTCCCTCAAGTCCCGCTCATTGTGTGCCACTTTCATTGCTGCTCCGGAAAGTACATAACTGGGCCGAATCAGGCATGGATATCCAACATGTTTACAGAAGTCAATGGCTTCCTCTTCCGATGCTGCATTCCTCCATTGAGGTTGGGAAATCTTTAAAAAAAAAACATTTAAAATTGGACAAAATGCACAACAAACGAACATTCAATTTATCCAATTGTCGACTAAATTTGTAACGATCCTCGGCCTCGTCAATGCTTATTGGTGATGTGCCGAACACTCTATTAAAAAAATAGAAATTTAAATCTTAAATATGAATTAATTTTTGGAAATATTTTTGTTTGAAAATATACCAAATAAATTTCAAGATAAAAATTTTCTTTTAATAATTTTGGTTTCTAGGGATAAAAATAAATTTATTTTGTTCATATTTTGCCATCATGGTATTGTTCTTTTGGTAAATTCGCCATTTTTACTAAGATTGCAATTTTAATCCTTTTTTTATTTAGGAAATATTCTAAAATTTCATTTTTTTTGCATTATTCGTTCTTATGATCATATTTTTGTTGACAAATTTATATTTTTAAATTCCATTAAAAGACAAACTTGATTGGCACTGTCAATGAAGGTGAATCCAATGCCAAGGCAATATTATTTGCTGCCTGACCGCCAAAGGCAAGGATTGCGCCCAATGGCATTTCCAACTCATAAATGGTTGAGACAACTTCCAGCGAAATTTCCTCAAAATAGAGTCTGTTGCAAATGTCATAGTCGGTGGAGACGGTCTCCGGATTGCAATTAATCATGATTGCTTTGTAGCCCAATTTGTCCAGTGTTTGGACACAACGAACTGCGCAGGCATCAAATTCCACAGAGGAGCCAATACGGTAGACACCGGAGCCAAGCACCATCACTGCCTTCTCCTTTGATAATAATATATGAATAAGTTGAATAAAATAAAAGCATACTAAATTAATTAATAAAGAGATACATATTTCTTAAAATCAAGCGAAACCTTCCAAAATTAATGGGAAATTAATGATAAAGAGCTAACGGTGAAGTTGTCAAAAAATTACCTGATAAGTTAAATTCAATCAATAAAATTGATATTTAAATACAACATCCACATATTTAACATGTTAGTAATAGATTTAAAATTGAGTTTATTATTTGAAGAATAATTTATATTTGGCCAAAATATTTCCTGTCCAAAAAGTAGTCGTTTTTGAAGTCTCATAAAACCAGGTCAAATTTGTCTATATAATTAAAAAAAAACTATAATATCCTAAATCTAGTCCTATTAGCAATATAAAAACAGAAAAAAATGACTTTTCCAATTTTTTAAAAACAAAAGAATTTTAAAGTAAAATGGCTTTTTCTTCAAAAAAATTGAGTTTATATTCAAAAATAAATTATTTTTGAAGTCTGATTTTCATAAAATTTAAATAAGCTTAATTGTAGAGGAAACAAAGGGGTATATTGTTTTCTTAGATTTATTCCCATGCTGAGCTATGCAAAAAAAATAATGGTTCGGATTCTGAAGTAGTGTTATTGAAATGTTCCTTTATCCGAATTTGGAATATTTTTTTAAATTAATATTATATATACCTGTTGTCCATTGAACGCAACATCATGTTCTTGGCCATTGTAGGTCAAATAAAGGTAGTTGGTGGAGGCGGGCCATTCACCTGCCACCGTGTCAATTTGTTTCACAAATGGCACAATTCCATGGAGACGGCGCCATTCTCGGATATTTCGCTCTGTGCTTCCAATCAACCGTGCAATTTGTGCATCCGAAAAGCCAATTTGCTTGGCCTCTTTGATCATTTCAACGCAATTATCAATCTCGCTTTGAGTTCTGTTGGCCAATGTCGAATCTGTAAAAAATAAGCGAAGTTAATTTCTTACAATTGTCTTTTCAAAAAAAAAATATTAAATAATATTATTATATTTTTATATTTGTATTACCCGAAATGTGTTGATGTGATTTTTCAATTCGGCTATACATGCCAATGATAGAACACATTCTGGCCAAGAACCATCGATCAATTCCGGTCACCCTGTATTAATAATTAATATTAATAAATGATAATAATGTTTAGATAAAATATTCTAATTTTCTTATTTTTCGTTATTATTATTTTATTTTTTGTATCAAGAAATTTGCATATTGTTTATGTTTTTAATTTTAAAAAATAATTAATTTATTAAACAATTTTTAAAAAATAAAAAATATTTTAACGCTTTAAAATTATAATTCCTTTCTGGGATTTAAAGGATTATGACAAGGAATAGAGAAGGATTGATTTTAATGAAAAGGCAAATGTGATTAAATTTTGAGGACCAAAAATTCTCAATTTTTTTAAGTAAATGTTTTTGACAAAATCAGCGTTTTGGCCAAATTAAAAAAAGAATTCGGGAAAAAATGTAAAATACCCACTTATGCACTCTTTCGGCCAATCTATTCAATGTGTGGTGATGTGATGTCCCATCATTTCCATTTTCGGCCACCAATTCCTCCTCTGCCTGCAAGTGGGCCCATCCATCTTCTTCGCCTTCCCCATTAATGGCATTACGGCCGTTCTCATCACCATAGCGTAGGAAGCGGGCAATGGCGAACATTCGCTTGTCCGTTGGCTGCTCCAAATCCTGTGATTAAAAAATTATTAATTTAATAAATCCACTTTTCTACAATTAATTCATAAAATTTTAAAATATTTTTAATTGGAAAAAGTAAATTCATAAGATAGATCGCAATTGGTTAACTCAAAAAACGAACAGAGTAATTTTTGAAACCGAAACCGAGCTTGAACCGAACTCAAAATTAGCTTGTTTTTCGGTTTTTCAAATTCATCTTGAATGCCAATTTTTGTTATAATTTTACCTTGTAGATTCATTTTTAGTTAAAATTCAATTCTTCGGGACAATTTTTGGCCAAGAATTTCACCCAAATGGCCATTTTTTAAATTTCCATGAGGGGCAATTAAAGGTTAATTATTCTACCTATGGCCTAAAATTTAACTTATGGGTATGGGTGTTATCTTTGCTCTTATTTTCCTTACAATGCCATTTTTGTCTAATTTTTTTTTGCATGAAGAGAAATATCTAGAAAAATTTTATACATTGATAAAAGAATTATTGAAAAAAATATTTTAATTATTTATTTAATTTTTTCATTTATATGAAATAGGAAAATTTTTATAAATTTATAGCCTCTTTTTAAAAAACCACCGATAATACCGAAACCGTTAACCTCGTTTTAAAACCGTCTGAGATCTATCTATAAACTCTCATATAATTATCACCTCTTTGGTCACTGGTCTACTGAAAATATCCGGTGAGAAGCCCTCATGGCTGTCATTTGCCATTCGAAGTGCTTTTTGTAATGCTTCCTCAAATGTTCGGCCAATGCCCATTGCTTCGCCAACGGATTTCATTGAGCTGCCAATCTTAATTTTAAATTGAAAATATTTTTGGAAAATTGAAATAAAATTGGTTAAAAAATAATCAATAAAATTTAAATAAAAACAAAGAAACATACAAAAGATCAAGGCCAAATTTTAACTTCTAGATTTTTTAAATTATAATTAAGTATAACATTTTCAAAGTGCCTACAGCCATATCCCTTCATTTCAAAAATTTAATTTTAGCAATAACACCCATTTTCCCTTACTCCATGGCACAGTATACCTTTCTTTCGATATCTTTCTTTTAAAGTCAATATTTTTCAATTATATTAATTAAGTAAAGAGGCCAAAAATTAAGCTACTATTTAATTTGGCTATATTCTTCTATTTTGAAATCGAATTTATCATTAAAATTTCGTATTTACCTTTGTGCTGACCCGACTGAATTTGTTCAAATCCCAACGTGGCACTTTCACAACGCAATAATCCAAGGATGGCTCAAAACAGGCTGTGCTCAAACCGCCGGTGACCTTTTTTAATAAAAATTATTAAAAAGAAAAAATTTCAAATTTTATTATTTTTTAAAATCTTTTTTTTTTAATTTATTTATTACCATATTTTTCAACTCTGTCAACGATGCGCCCAAAGCCAATTTTGCCGCCACAAATGCCAATGGATAGCCGGTGACTTTGCTAGCCAATGCCGACGATCGCGACAAACGAGCATTCACTTCAATGATATAATATTCAAATTTATCCGGATTCAGGGCATATTGAATATTGCATTCGCCAACAATGCCAAAATGCCGAATGACACGTAAGGCAGTTTTCCTCAGGCCAAAATATTCTTCATTGTTCAGTGTTTGGGAGGGGGCCACAACAAGTGATTCGCCAGTGTGAATGCCAACCGGATCAACATTTTCCATGTTGCATACGGTGATGCAATTATCGTAAGCGTCACGGACCACTTCGTATTCAATCTAGTATATTTTTTAATAATTAAATAAATTATTTTATTATTTTTTATTTATTTAATAACAAAAAAATTTTTATGAGGATAAAACATTAATTTTTCTTCTCCTTTGAAAAATATGTTTTCAAAAAATAAAAAAATCATAAATATAATCTTGTAGGTAAAATTTAATTTTAAAAATTTTAAAAATTATTTTTAAAACAATAAAGTAATAAAAAAATGGAAATAAAATTTTTATTTTATATGTAGTAGCTAGTAATATAGAATAAAAATAGATTCATATTTTGGCTCCTAAAAGATTAATTTATAATTTTTATGAATAAATTAATTTATGAATTTTTCCAAAAGTTTCATAACGAAAAATTATTTTTTTTCAATTAAAAGCTCCAAAAAAAGGTAGATATTTAAAAGCGAAAAATTCTGCCTATTTGATTTTTAGGATAATTTAATAATTTTTTGTTATTTTTTGCTTCTTCATCCTCACCTCTTTCCATCCTCGAACACTTTTATCAATCAAAATTTGCTCGGAATGGGTCAAAGCCTGCGTGGCTATTTCCCTCAATTCAGCTTTTGTATTCGCAAATCCGGAGCCGAGGCCACCAAGCGTGAATGCGGCGCGAACAAGCACTGGATAACCAATCTAATTTGAAAAATTTTATTTTATGAAAATTTTTTAAAAAGAAAATATTTTAATTATAATGAAAAAATTATTTTAAGATGGTCTAAAAAAAATAAAATCAAAAAATTTAATAAATAAAAAATACAAAAATAAATAAAAAATTATTATAAGAAAATTTTAAAAATAGAAAATTAGAGAATTTTTTAAAAAAAATTTTTATAAATATAAAAAAATATTTTTTAAAAATTATAAAAATAATTAAGAAAAATTTTTAAAAAATTAAAAAATTTTGATCGAAAAGACAAATAAAAATATAAAGTTTTTAAGAACTAAAAATTATAACAAAATAATACTAATTAATTTGAAATAAAATTAAAACGAAATTATTAGCTAAAATAACCTAATTTAAAATAAAATTAAAACGAAATTATAAGCCTAAATAACCTCTTCTGCTGCTTGTTCTGCTTCTGCCAATGTGGTTGCTGCTTTGCTCGGTGCCACTCGTTCCCCAATCTTCTCCAATTCGGCACGGAACAAATCGCGGTCTTCGGTTCGCCAAATTGCATCCATTGGTGTGCCCAAAACTTTGCAATTGAATTTTGCCAGTGTGCCATTTTTATGCAATGCTAATGCACAATTCAATGCTGTTTGCCCTCCAAATGTGCACAGAATGCCGGTGGGCCTTTCCTTCTCGATAATCTACAATATTGAAAAAAAATATTTTACTAAAAAAATATTTAAGGCTATACACTTGGCTAATTGAAATAGAATTTTTTGCATAAAATAAAAATGTAATGTTTCAAAAAATTTTGTTCTTAATGGGATTTATCCTACTTATATAACCTAAATTAACTTCAATCATATTCGGAATAGATAGGCGTACTTTAGAGTAGAAATATGAATATGAATATCAACTTAAAAGGAGAGCATTTTTTGTTAAAAAAAATTCTTAAATTTCGATCCGGTTATTTAATAAAACTAATTATTTAACAATTTAATGAATTCAATATGCGAAAATTTAGAGAATTTTCTTGGTGCATAAAATTTTATTAAAATTTTGGAAGTCTTAAAAAATCAACATTATTATTTTTTGGTACATAGATATAATAAAATTAGACAGTATTTTGAAAATTGCGATTTCTTGCGGAATTTTTAAAGAAATTTTTGATTTGACCATTTTAGTGAAGTCCAAGGAAAAACTGGTTAAAAAAACTTTTCTACCATCCTCTTTACTTTAATTAAATTTTAGTAACCTCGGAGACAGTTTCCTCAGTGATTGGCAAAAAATAGACGCGATCGGCAAATCCCTTCGTTGTTTGGACGGTGGCAATGTTGGCATTAACCAACACCGTCTTCATGCCCATCTCTTTGAGTGCCTTGATTGCCTGTGCCCCGGAATAGTCGAATTCGCCGGCTTGGCCAATAGAAAGACCGCCGCTGCCCAAAATCAGCACTTTTCGTTGTGTCCCAATTCTCTGTCTTCAAACGGAGGGAAAAATTTATTTATTTTTCCGAAAATAATTTTTCCACAGTTATTTTTGATTTTACACATTTATGGAAAAAAAATAATTTAGCAAAAGGTAAAGCTATGAGATTAATTTACATAGCATTTTACTGGGCATAAAATTAACCACAAAATTATAAAAAAAAATGTATCATCCTTACATGCATTTTAGCTAAAATTTGATCAAAGAAAATTGATTTTTATTTTTTTTTTGCCATAATTCGATGAATAATACTCAACATGTGCCAATGCATTTTAACATGATTCTATAGGCAATTTTAGGCCTGATAAAGTATAAATTGATTTAGCAGTTTAAACTCAAATTGTCATATAGCCACATTTTTTAAGGTTGATATTTAATTTGTCGAAAAAAACATTGTAAATCTAGAAAAGAGTATTGAAAATTGCGAAAAGTTCATAACGGTTTAACGGTTTGTCCTGGACCCCCAAACATTATGCCAAATCGATTGATCTCGCTAAGACGCATCGAATTGCATAGAATTTGTCGTTGTTTGATCAAAAATTAAGAGTTTTAAACCACTTAAACCATTGCATGGGTTTAGGTTCAAAACCAATTAAACAATGAAAATTATATACCATTCGATGCATCTTGACGAGCTCTATCCAATGGTATATGTTTGTGAATTTTGGACAGACCACTTTTTCGAAATTTTCATTATTCTTTTCGACATTTTAAATATTTCCCCATTTTTTATTCTATTTTCTTTCCTTTATGGCTGAAGATAGCCAACAGCAAAGTGTCAAAAATAGACAGAGTGAAATAAAAGGAAAATCTTACTAATGAATAAAATATATTTATTCATGTTGGTGGAAGTGGCCTAATGGTTTAGCCGCTCCAGCAGCAGCGAAAGGGCCACTTCGACGGAGGCCACCACCAAATTTTTTTAACCCCATAATATTATCATAGCTTACCGGTAATAATCATTGTCAACGGCGAATTTTTGTTGAATCTCTTTTCGCAAATTGATTTTCTCGCCGGCTTTGGCCTTTTGGACGGCTGCCACAAAAATGTCAAAAAGGCATTCCAAGTCGGTAGGTCCTCCGGCATGTTCGGGGTGGAATTGGACACTGAAAAAAATTTGGAAGGAAAATTAGGGAAAATTAATTTTTATAATTTTTAAAATTTTAAAAATTTTTTATATTTCTTCGGTCCTACGTGAAAAATGGTAGACTCTCATGAATCAATCCTTCATTGCTTCGGTCATTGGCATTCCAAAAAAGTTGATGCCAACCAGCGGGCAAATTCTCATCTTCAACCGCGTATCCATGGTTTTGGGCTGTGATGAAACATCGGCCAGTGTCGGTGTGGATGACGGGCAAATTATGGCCACGATTGCCGAATCTGGAAATTTAAAATTGTCCATTAATTTATCCAGATCATTTATTAGAGCATTTTTCAAAGCCTAAATTTTGCTCAACAGTCTTTCCAAACTATTAACTAAACTTTCATATCATTGAATTAATCTTTCTCCGTTGAGTATTTTGTGTCTCAAAATCATACATTAAAAAAAAAATAATTGGACAGAAAATTATAGCCAAAAAAATTAAAAATTATCCGATCTTGGCTTATTTTGCAGCTTTTTTGGTTAGAAATTTTTACAAACATTTCCAATCAAATTTTTTAATTCTTTCTCTAGATCAATTCATTTCAATCAGTATTTTGTAAAATAGATTAAAATTTACTAAATTTAAATTCTAATATTCACTTTGATTTGCGCAATCCATTTCTAATAAAACAAAATATTTTACCTCATTTTTTTGGTGGATGCTCCAGCCGCCTTCCCAATAATTTGATGGCCTAAGCAAATGCCAAAAATTGGCTTAGGATTATCAGCCGTCATAATTGTCTTCAATTTCTTGATCAAGGGTTGGAGTTCTGCATGATTTGGATCCCCAGGGCCATTGGATAGGAAAAGGCCATCATATTCTGTGTAAATTTGGAAAAAAATTGCCTTTATATTTTAAAAACAAAATTTCATTTTATTAAGAATAGTAAAATTAGTAATTATTTTGAATTAAAATAAAAATAAAATAGGACATAGATTTTCTAAAAAATTTAATAAATTTTTTCTAATTATTAAAATTTTTTATTTTGTAAATTTTAAAATATTTTTATACCTTCCAAATCGAACGGATAATTCCATGGGACCACTTGTAGGCTGCAATTGCGATTTAGAAGGCATCGTGCCTGATTAGCTTTCATTCCAATGTCGATAACAAGAATCCGGTGTTTTTGCACTTCATCTCCAGAATTTGTGCCCTTTTCAATACCCAACCAAATTGGCGCCTTAAAAAGAAACAAATTAAGTTTTGGAAAAGCCTTTAAAAGGTTGATTATTCAAACAAAAATTTAACTTATATTCAATGATTTTTTTATTATAAATTTAAATTCTTTTAAAATCCCTGTGAGGAATTTTTCTTTGCCCCAAAAATTTGTTCCTTAATTTGTCGACAATTTTTAACAAATTATAGTGGATTTTATAGAGGTCTAGGGAACTATAAGAAAATACAATAAAAAGTATTTTTTTTAAATTCACGCTACCAAGGGATATGTATCCTAAAAATCGAGGATGGAGAATTAATGAAGTTATTCAATTTTTAAAATTTTTTTACCTTTCGGCTGACTTCAGCTACAAGATTGTTGTTCGATATGGTGGTGAACTCAATCTTTTCGATTTCATCCAATTCACAAACCAACTGAAAAAATAAAATTATATAAAATTTAAATCTAAATAAATGCTGATTACTTTTGCTCGCATTGCCCCTTTTGTTCGAATTAATTTTGTCAATTTGCGCGTGTCCACACCAACCAATGCAGGTACACCTTGACGATCGAGCCATTCAGACAGTGAAGAAAACTAAATTTATTATTATTTAATTTTAATTTCCCAAAATTATCGAAATAAAATTTTAAAGAATTTACGAAAAAATTTGATTTGAAATTTTTTAATTAAGTGACAGTTCATTAAAAAATGAAATAATTTCGGTGCAAATTTTTACAAAAAAAAAGAACAAAATGTTATTTATACCAATATATAAAAAATATTTAGATTAGTTCAGAATTCTCTGAAATGTGCTTAAAAATTAATTTTTTTGTATTTTGAGTAAAATTATATCTTTGGATGCCTTGAAATTATTTTTTAATTAATTTGATATTGAAATCAGCAAAATCAGTTTAATGTCTAAACTAATTATTTGAGAAAATTTGGTTCATAAACACTTTTAAATATGAAAGACGCTCAAAAATATGTCGACAAGATTTGTGAATTTTATGAATTTTTCAATAATATTTCAGTTTTATTATTATTATAACATCTCTGAATTTTCGAAAAATTCGAAATTTTTAAACCGTTTTAATTCAAATTTTCTATTGATTCATTTGATGAAATATGGTTAAATGAATTTATTTTTTATAAGTATTTAAAATTTATTTTGCTAAATAAAATTTCTATTTTCCTTAATTCAAATTTTTTTGAATTCATTTAAGAATAATATTAAGATAAATTTATTATTTCTTCTCGCCAAATAAAATTTCCATTTTTTCCCTCTCACCGAATCCCAATGACTGCCAATTTCGCTGATTCTGCCCAAAACTAATGCAATTGGCCAAATTCGCCATGATTCCATTCCATTGTTGTTGTTTTGGAGGATTGATTGTTGTTGTTCACAGTCTTCGGCCATTTTGGGCACACCGTAATTGCCAACGAGTGGGAACGTGCACACAAGAATCTGCCGTGCATAGCTGGGATCAGTCAATGCCTGAGGAAAAAATTATTTATAAAATAATATTAAAATATTTTTTAAAATTTTAAAAAATTTTCATATAGTCCTTTCTTCGATAAAAATGAAATAATCATAAAAATAATATACTTAATAAATTAATAGTCCTCCTCGTATTTCAAAAAATAAAATCGCGAAAAATATTATAAAAGAAATTCATTTTTATTTTATTAATTATTTAAACTAAAATGGCAAAATTGATATTATTACATTAAAAGAATTAAAAACGTTTATGATCTGCATTTTTCCAAAATATGGGATTTCCTACTAATAATTTTATAATTGGCTTCTCGACAGCTCTAAACCCTTTAATGCCATTTAATTGAGTTTTTATTGCAGAAAATTTGAATATAAAAGTGATTGATCGAAAAGATATTGGGCCAGAAAATTATAGCCAGAAAAAAAGAAAATTGTATCTGATTTTAGCCTATTGGCCCATTTTTGTTCATAACTTTTTGCCAATTTTCAATCAATTTCATACCTCTTCTAATCAAATCATTTCAATTAAGATTATAAAATATAATAAATTGCTTAAATAATATTCAATTGAAAAATTGATTCAATGCCCAAAATTCGGTTGGGGCAGGAATTTTATTTACAAAATTAATATCACCCCAAGGAAAGATTTATCTCCCCAACTATCCAAGTCCACCCTAGCCCTCCCTATGCCCATCAAGTTTTATGAGAATCACTCACTTCCACATATCCAGTGTGATTGGTTTGGAAGACAATTTCGCCCGAAACAGATTTGTTGACACGTCCGACCACTTTTGCCTGGATTCTGATTTCATCGTATTGCTCATTTTCCAATACTAAATATGCAGTAGGCATTTTTAAATATAATTGTTTGTTGTCAATTTTGTTTGTAAGCTGAAATTTGAATAATATTTTTAAAATTGATTAAAAATTTTTTAATGCGCGCAAATGTTGCTTTTTGGATATGGAAATATTATAAAAATAATTTTTGATTACAAAAAAAATGAGTTGGGAGGGGAAGGAAGCTCGAATGGTGCGATTTATGATCATTTTTTTTATTAAAGCAGATAAAGGGGTCATCATCTTATTAGTCTTTCTTTTATCAGCAAAAATCAAGAAAAAATTTTATGATTTCTTCTTCTCCCAGATTACAATTTTGATTTGTTGGGAATTTGCCTATAAGGTAAATTCAGAAATTGAAATATGAAAAAATAATTTTTTCAACATTGCCTGAGGGATCAATCAAATATTGAAATAAGAAAAGTCCCAGGTTGGAACTTGGAAGAGAATTAGGCAATTTGCGGTTTTTTAAAGGGGGAAATTTATTGGATTCTGATGAGAAATTTGCCTCGGGAAAAATCATAATTATTCATTTACTTTACTATAGGTCTATAGGATGAATTTTGCCTAATACCTCTGTATATTTCAGCATATAAGAATTCTTATTTTAGAAAAAATCAATGGAATAAAAATGGTAAAAAATGGAAAATTTTGAAATTAAGCAAAATAACTCTTTTTAATTAATGTCGAGTCTGGGGAAAAAGGTGGTTGCTGAATGGAATAGGGCCGGTGGCTCTTTGGTTTGGCCTTCATTTTTAAATGGGGAATGGAGGAGACACTCATTCGGCGGACGGGACGCAGTCAAAAAAATCAATATACAAAAAGCGATAACAACAATTTTTTCTATATTAGGCGAAACCGAGAAAGTGAAATGGAAAAGGGAATTATTTTATTTGTTATTTAATCAGCTTTTATTTTAATGAAAAAATTGGGTGATTTTTGATAAGAAAAATAATAAAAATGATGCAATTAATTTGGAATTTTATTTATACCAAAAAATGTGTGATCTTTGTCAAAAATTTGTTTTTATTTGTTTTGTCTAGAAAAATAGAAAAAAATAAACATTAAAAACCAATTTTCATCCTATTATTACAAGGTAATCAAATGCCGACATTTAACAAGAATAAGTCATATTTTGGTAAGTAATGCCAACTTTTTTACATTTTGGCCAATCCTTACCAAGATGGCATATTGCTACCAATTTGGTCAAATATGATTGAAAAAAGGCCAATAGGGTTTAGCATCCAAAGTAGCCGAAAAAAATAATTTTGCTTAAATTTAAATGATTCACCTAAATACCAGAATTTAATTCAGGACATAATAATCGAAATTTTGAAATTATAAATTGCAATAAAATTAAACATTTTGAATTGATTGGGAATTGGTTAGCAGAATGTGGTGAATTCATTCAAGCAAAAGCAAGCAGAATTATTCTTTAATTTGGTAGACAGAATTTATAGAAGGCATAAATATGGTTGACAGGTTTGGCTTACTGTGCCTTGGAAAATGTCTGGGAAAATTGCCTCAGGCAAATTTTACTTTATCTAAAGAAAAAAAAAATTGAATGAATTTTGAAATTTGTAAATTCCAATCTGTGCTGTTTTATGTTCCAATACCAATGCCAATGCCGATGATGATTAATTAACTTTTGATTATTTATTAAAAATGCCCTTTTTCACTCAGAGAATATCCCCAAGCTCCATCACAATTTCCCTATAAACAATTATGCAATATGTTTCAATCATACACATTTTTTCGTTCCTCAATTCATCCACTTTGACTTTTGTTCTTCAACCTTAAGACAGTGAGAATAATGGGAAAATTATGGAGAATATGCAGAGAGAAGAATGGCAAACTTTTTAAAAATCATTCAAATTAATTCTGGCTTTTTTTTAAATAATCGTACTTATAGAGGAAACTCCCCAATTCACATTATTACTATTAGCTCCAAATCAAACCTAAACTAGGACTAAAGTTATTTGGGGCGAGAGCTGATTGGAAGTGATATAAACTGAATATTTTTTTGGGGCAAAGAGTAAATTTAATAAAAAAAAAAGATTGCGGGAATATTTGATTGATAGGATGATAAGATGATTAAGAAATTCGGGTACAGTAGGATGAATAGGAAAATCCCTTATTAGGCATTATTGGCATTAACAATTACAGATAATGACCCAAAAAATCACAAAATTTTCAAAATAATTAAATTATTCAATGCAATTGGCATGGAAAATCAACGAAACTTGGTTATCGGCCGATTCATTTTCACTGCTTGACGTGCTAATGAGTGTTCGAATTAAGAAAAAATAACGAAATTTTCATCTATTTATTATAAAGTGTATTCCAATCCTTTTTTAAAAAATTTTTCCAATTTATAAAGTTTAATATTTACCTTTTTAGAAATGAAGATTTTAATGGCAATCAAATAAATATTTAAATTCAAATATAAAATGCATTTTTATGCTTCATCAATATAAAAAATATATTATAAATTTATTCATTTTAAAGTGTTCTTTCAATTTTCGTTAATGCATTTCCATTTCACCAGGCGGGTCTCGAACCCGCGACGTCCTCACACATAGTGAGTCTCTACCAATTGAGCCACTGGTGCATATTCACCCAGCAAGCAGTGTTTTGTCCTTTTCGTTCTTTTCCCCTCTCCCATCCTTGGGCACGACAAATTAAGATTTTATTTAAGAAAATGGATTTTCATTAAAAAATACAATGGAATTATTTATTTTTTTTTAACAGGCTGTCCTGCTGGAGAGGATCGTATCACCTATATTCGCTATGCATGCAGTGATAGTTGCTTCGGAATGAATTGTCCCATCATCAAAATTAATCAAAACTGACCAAATTGAAACTCTTCGAGTGGATTATGCTTGCACATGTGAGGAGGGCTACAAACGGCACCAAAATGGACGATGCGTTCGGGAAGATAAATGTCCGAAAAATGTGGAATAAACATTAAAACAAGGAGCAATTTTTGGGAAGTAAATACATTCAAAATGGTCAAAAATTACTTACAATTAATGTTATATTCATTTTAACGAGATCATATGATAAAATATTCATATTTAAATGCATCGGAGGGGTAAAGTTATGAAATTATTGCCTCAGAATTTTGTATTGCGCTATCTAACATCTTCCTTTGTTTTTGACGCCAAATTGATCAAATTTTTGTTAAGCATTTCTTTTAATAAAAAGCTTCATAGGCCTCATATTTATTTACAAATTCCATCCATATATCTCTAACCTTAGATAATTTGTAGCACTTCTCATACCCAAAAGACCTCTCATGTCTCACCATATTAAATTTAGTTGAAAATGGCCTTAAGGCTCCAAAATCGTATTCCCAATCGTTTCTTTTCCTTCTTTTTTAATAATAATTTTTCTTTTTTCCTTAATCTATAAATATTTTCAAATTTGAAGAATTCTAAGAATATTGCCTTGAATTTTAAAATTTGAATAAATGGTTCAAAAATCAGTTTAAAAATTTTTACAATTCAATGTATTAATTAATTATTATTTTTGATATTCAAATATTATAAATGCATCCTTAATTATAAAAGTGCAAAATGATGGTGTTTATTGGAATTTGTTGAAATTTTAAAATTTCGGGTGATTTTGTGAATTTTCGAAGTTTTGATGATTTCGTGATTTGAATGTTGCGTGAATTGTTGGGTAATTTTGTGGAAAGGAACAGCAAAATTAAATGTACCATGAAAATGAAAACAGTAATATGGGATGTCTGCATGTGATTTGTACAAATAACAAATATTTTTCACACTGAAAATTTGGGGTTTTCGTGACATTTGCGCACTTTTTCTCCTTACAATTAAAAAAATATAATTAAAAATACATTTATCAGCAATTTCCATCCGATGTTAAAGTCTCATTCTCCCTCGATTTTTTACATTAATTTTGGACACTATGAGTGTACAAATTGCACAACGGCATTTGAATTCGAATAATTTGCCATATTTTTCTATAATTTTTTGACATTAAAAATATTTCTTTTCAAAATTAATTAAATATATTTTAAATTCAATTTAAATTTTAAATTAATTAAATATATTTTAAATACAATTTAAATATATATTTAAATTCAATTTAAATTTTAAATTTATATTTTAAATATATTTTAAATACAATTTAAAATTAATTAAATATATTTTAAATTCAATTTAAATTTTAAATTAATTAAATATATTTTAAATTCAATTTAAATTTTAAATTAATTAAATATATTTTAAATTCAATTTAAATTTTAAATTAATTAAATATATTTTAAATTCAATTTAAATTTTAAATTAATTAAATATATTTTAAATTCAATTTAAATTTTAAATTAATTAAATATATTTTAAATTCAATTTAAATTTTAAATTAATTAAATATATTTTAAATTCAATTTAAATTTTAAATTAATTAAATATATTTTAAATTCAATTTAAATTTTAAATTAATTAAATATATTTTAAATTCAATTTAAATTTTAAATTAATTAAATATATTTTAAATTCAATTTAAATTTTAAATTAATTAAATATATTTAAATTCAGTTTAAATTTTAAATTAATTAAATATATTATATTATAAATGCCATCTAATTTTTACATCGAAGAATTGGTGTTATGATTTCCTCAATATTTAAATATTTTTCAAAACGAAAAATTTAGGATGCGTGACATTTGCATTTTTCATGAAAAAATACAATTAAATATATTTTAAAGCAATTTCCATGGCATGATAAAGCCTCATTCTCTCTCCCCCGCCTTTTTTCATTCATTTTGTAAACGGTGGATATTGTATAAATAATAAATATTTTCAAAACTAATGAAAAATTTTGGGTATTCGTGACATTTGCGCTTTTCATGGAAGAAATACAATTTAAAATATATTTTAAAGCAATTTCCATCCGACATTAAAGCCTCATTCACCCCCGCCTTTTTTCAACATTTTTTCATGAATTTTGGACACATTGAGTGTACATTAGGGTTAATTATCCGTTGACGGGACGGGTATGTGGGCAGGGTATTCGCGCGATTTTGGGCTAATTATCCGTCCCGCCTACCCGTTGCGTATTTTCCGCATTACCCGTTACCCGTGATTTCATTATCCGCCTACCCGCAAACCTTATTTTTAGCCGATTTTTGTCATTTTTTTGATCCATATGCCGATTTTTTTTATTTTGGAGATAGTAACCCTGCCCAACATGGTCATTTTGAAATAAATAATATAATTAAATAGATTTTAGTAAAGAAAAAAATTTATTGTATTTATTTTGGCAATTTTTTAAATTTGAATAAACATCAAAAAATTTACAGTAAACCAAACGAGTACGGGATAGGTAGTATCCGCGGACAATTTTCGAAAATGGCCTACCCGTCCCTTATCCGTGGCCTGATTATCCGCACTACCCGTTACCCGTGATTTCATTATCCGCGCACGGATAATTAACCCTAGTGTACATTATACATTACATGCAATAATGGTTCATATATAAGCAGCTGTATTCGGTCAATTTGGAACGATTTTACCTAATTTTATAAACAAAATTTCTTTATTTACCACCTTTTATTAAATATATTTTAAATGCCATTTAAATTAAATCTTTTTGGCCATGAAATATGATTAAATGGCTGTTTTATAATTCTTAATACATAATTCTAAAGCTTTATTTAATTGCCATTAAAATATTTGATGACGAATAAATATTTTCAATGGGGGTATTAAAATATTTTAGACAATACCCGATTATCCATCTGCGCATCATTCTTTTGTTTAATTGGAGGAAATTTGGGATTAATTTTCTTTTTATTTCACTTTGACCCGATATTTTAGCTCATTTTTATGAATACTAAAAGAAAATACTCCACTATAATAAATTTCTGAATTCAAACCCTCCAGGAAATTTTTTGTCTCCGAATCCCTTAAAAACTGCGATGCTTCTATCTCAAAAAATTTTTACCCTTAAATGAACTCACAAATAAGTCCGAGAGGCCTCGAATTGCGCAAAACGAAGCAACAATTTTGGTTGGGATTTGGAAGGATGGAGAAAGGGGTAAAAATATTTTGTGATTATTGATTATGAATTTGTCCTATTAAATTTTCCATCCATTTATTTGTTTTAATCGCCTCATCAGCAGACGATCGCCTCTCTTAAATTTGTTTTTTTCATATGTTTGTTTGTCATCCAAATGAATTCATTTTGTTAATTTGTACTATTCCTCTCTGCGTTCCCATAATAATTTTAATACCACCCACTTTTGATTTTCCCTTAAAAATATAATTTGAGTTAATAAAAGTGCAGACTTATGGGAAAATCATTCAAAAAATAATGGAAATATTCCAAAAAATAATTTATTTTTCCACTGTTTTTTGAGGCCACTCCCACTGTTGACATAGCTGAAATATCTAATCATGTGATTTTTCACTGTGGCCAAATGATTTGAGCCATAAATATTAATTTTAAAAGTAAAATCTTAAATTTAGTTTTAAATTTTTGCCCATGGCATCTTTCTTAATTTCCTTTCTCATTTTCTAAAATTCTTATATGGAAATTTTAATTGTCTAAATATTTTTTCCTAATTTATATAAATATTTTAAGGATTTGTAAAATTTTATTTCTCTTTAAAAATTTGAATTTTTGTTCGAATTTTCACTGTTGAAAAATGGATGAATTTGGCTTGGCCCCATTCACATTTGCCATCATCCAATTGCTTTGCTCCTTAATTAGTTCCACATTGCAACTTTTGACTTTACCGGTAGATAAAATTATTTCTTGAAAATTTCGAAAAAGAACTAAAAAAATTAGAAAAATTCGGGTAGCACTGACTATTATTTAGAAAACTTAGAAAATTTTAAAAGTGATGATTTTTTAAAGTGAGGAATGCAAGAAATTGAACATTATGAAGGAATTAATAGAATAATAGAAAATTTAAGTTCCAAATTAGAAAAAGAAAAACATCTTGGAAAATCTGTTGATTTTTTTGTAATCCTATAATTGCAAAATGATTATAAAAAATGATAAAAACATACAAATCTGATATTAATTTTTGTAAAATTTTTAAAAATAATCTTGATAAAAAAAAAGCCGAAATTTATTACAATTAACAGGTCATTTCGGCACATTCTTAAGAAGATGTCCAAAATATGAATGACAAAAATAAATATACAAATTTACATATTTATGCTTAGTATTTTTGAAAATTTTATTTTTTGATAATTTGTTGGAAATTTTAGGCACACCTAAAATGAACAGGAGAATATTCTAAAATATTTGATTGAAATAAACCAATTTTTTGATATTCAAATTTAATTTATGCATTTTTTGCCCATTAGATTTTCATAATGTACGAGGATTATCGCAACAAAATTGGCTTCCATATGTTATTTGCAATTGGTGTATTCGATTGTTCACAAACAGTGACACATTTGATTGCCTGCATTTATTATTTGGCTGGAGTGGCATTTGAGGGAGCAATGGAACGAGTAGGTTTTATTTATTAATAAATAAGTGATAATAGCAATAACTAGCACATATTTTATCGGCAATATATTTTAGAGTAGGAGTCGGTGTCTGAAAAAATTGGTAAATTTTTGCTCAAATCCAAAATAAGGGAAATGGCGAAAACCAACATTTTTCGAAAATCGGATTTTGAAACCGATATCTGTTTCTCTAAAATCGACTGTGTCCTATCTTTTAATTATCCATAGGCAATATTCAAAGGTTATACTCCCGTAGTATAATATAAAATGGGCAATAGCACTATCAAATATCTTATTTATTTATCATTAATTTTATGCCATTAATTAATCTCTATTTTGAAGGGAATTTTGTGAAAAAACATGCTTTATTAAAATAAGATGAGCCTGGCTTAAAAAATTTTAAAAAAGGAGGATTTTGGCCTATCTTGCTATTTTTTTTGGCATTTTAAATTAAATCCACTAATTTTTTTCTCTAATTTATTCATATTCCCCAATCAATGGCCATACAAAGATAGCAAATTTAATAATTTCCTTGATTAACCATAATGGACATTTTTTTCCATGTAAATAGTATTTTTTATAGATAAATTGTGCCATCAATTTGGTTGGATGGAATGCTTTGGTAATGCAGCATTGTCTTTTGGCGGCAAATCGTTTCGCCGCCATTGTTCCCCCATTTTTCTTTCCAAGTACACGTGACTCCAGACGAGTGGACAATTTCTTCAAAGTAGGCAATTTTGTGTAATTCTATTTAAATTCAATTACTGATTTTTTTATGTAATTCCCAATATAAAAACATTCTGGTGAAATAAATATTTACGAATTAATCTAAAAAAAATTAAGAAAATTAATATTAGAAAAATTCATTAAAATTTTTGAAAATTTTTAAACCAAAAAAAATTGAAAATTAATAAATATTTTTGCAGAATAATTCAAAAAATTAAGATTTAATATTGAAAAAATTTAATTTTCATAAAATTTTTGAAAATTTCAATGATTACTTTGAAAAAATCATTAAATATAAAAATTTGAAATTTGAAATTTTAAAAATCCAAAAAATAGAAAAAATAACGAAGCTAAAAGTTCAAAATTTAAATAAATATATTATTCTCTTAAAATTTCTTATGATGAGGTTAAATTGAAATTCAGAAATTAAATAAAAAAAAATGTATATATAGAATTTTATTTTTGAAGTTTTGCCAAGTGTTACTCTGGCTTTGGTACATCTTCACAACCACATTATTTTTGACCCCATGGATGGGCGGCTATTTCACAGAGGAATTTATTGGCTTCACCTACGACAACGTAACCTATCCATATAACTATGTTTTTGATGAATGGTATGCCTACATGGGTAAAACCATTCCATGGGGTGGAGTTGCCTGCTATTTGTGCATTTTCGCCATTCTAAAAATGGTATGTGAAAACGGGACAAATTTATATTAATTGCCAAAAAATTCTTATCGAAAAATAATCTTTTTTGGAGCCATATAAATTCGCCATATCAGACTTCTATCTAATCCTAAACCTTAACTTAACTCAAAGCCCTAACACTAACAATTATTTATGACCGAGTTGTTAAAAATTTTTTCATATATTTTTGATTTTTTTCTGCAATTTTATTTTTCCTTTATGCCAATCTCATCAATAATCTTCTATGCTTTTTTATATCTTTGAATTAGCTTTTAGAGCATTTTAATATCAAAATAATTGATCAAAAAATTAATTGGCCAAAATTTTTATGGGCCAAAATGAATTTGGCAAATTTTGGCTTATTTATATGTACTTTTTGCAAATTTATAGAAATCAAATTTATTAATTCTATTCTTTCCTCTACTAATCCAACCAATCGGCTTTTAAAATTGTAGCAAATTTAATTGATTTAAATTTAATATTGACTTAAAAATTAATTTTTTTCTCAATTTATTTTTTAATCGGCAAATTTTTTTTTGATTCCTTTTTGATTTCAGAGTCGTGAAAAAAGCCACCAAAATGGCAACAAAAACAATCAATTACGTCGCATTGTTCAAATGAGTAAAGCGGAAAAGCATTTGCTGATTCAGTCGGTCATTTTGTTCACTGGATTATTGATTTTCGACTATTATTGGCCTTCATTTAAATTTGGCAAACAATTGTACATTTTTATTATGCTGATTTATTGTGGAATTAATCCAGTGTTGTACATGACAATGAGCAGGTGTGGCTTTTTTAAAATAATTTTTACTGTATAAAAAAAAATTGAATGAATATCTGAATGTTATCAAAATACCATTAAATTAAATTAATTAAAAATTAATTATGCACTTTAGTCAACTGATTGGGTTTTAAAATTTAATTGATTTGATGAAAGAATTGACTGATTTTGATTTGATAGGAAATTAACAAAAAAATTTATGAATAAATAATCATTAAAATATTCCTAAATTGAGCAGTTGTCTTATTTTTTTGTCATAACTTTTTGGCCAATTAATTTTTTTTGATCAATCATTATAATAATGCCCAAAATACCTCTATAAGAGATTAAAATGACATACAATTTTTTTTTTATTAATATTAGCTTATTAAAGGCTGTCCAAATATTGATTTTACTTAATAAGGCTAATTTGCAAAATTCGGTTAATCATTGAAAATGCGGAAAATAGTCTTCAATATGAATTTTATTCGAATTCTCAAATATTTATTCACACTCCTTTTGATGCCATAATTTATTTTTTTATAATTCCAGTGAATTCCGACGCCGTGTCTTCAAAACATATGGACTGGCTGGTGCGAAACAACACACTGGAATAATTGTGGTCAGCACTTCGACGAAAGGCACATTGAAACTTTGAATAATGCTGGAAGATAAATTTGATGAGGGAAAAATTCCGAATTCTTGAACATGAGCGAAATATCCATCCTTCGTAAATTATGCTTTGGGCAATTTCTGTCTCGGCCATTTTCATTTCAACTGTAATTTTGAAGAGTCATTGTTCTCAACAGTTAATGAACGGATTAGAATGTGTTCTAAATTAATAAATGAAACAATTTACTAACTAATAGAAAATGGTGTATTGAACAGTTAAGAACACTAAATTGGACTGGCAAAAAAATTGAAAAATTGTCTCCTATTTTTGAATTTTTACAGAAATATTCAAATGGTTACGATTTAATATTGATAAAAGTTTGTCAATTAAATTCAATTTAATTTAAATTTCTTTACTAATTGCTGAATTGATACTGGCTTTAATTTCTGCTATGTGAATGGTCGGGACAGAAATCGCTCAAATTTCCTCATCATTTATTATTATTATATAATTCATTGATGTATATTTTGCAATTTTTATCTTCAATTTACATTTATATTTTTGTAAAATAAAATGTCAATCCCTTATAAAGATATTCATAGTCCAAATAACTATCTACTTTGTTGACATGAGACATATATCGCAAAATTTTCAAACAGAAAATTATCATGAAAAAGCCAAACAAGAGTGCAAGAAAACATGCGGATATAGTAGCCATTAAATCGCCTTCGTAACGGAGTTAATGGCCGTCAATTTGTATGATTAAAATCATAAAAATTTTACAATGCAAATACACAAATGATATATAATTTTATTGTATAAAAAGTTAAAATCCATTAAAAATGATGAAATACCCTTTTAATTCATTGTAATGACTAATTAGAAAAAAATTGTAATCAAATTTATCGAAAAAAAAATATATTGAAAAAATGCAGAAGAAAAGATTGTATTGGTTCTGAAATTCCTCGCCGACACCATAAACCTTATATTCAATCGATTAATCTCATCAAATTATTTTTTTCCACAATTTGATATAAAAATATTCAAATAAATTGAAAAATGTAAATCAAAATCATATAATATGTCGGAGAAATGAGTTGGCGAATAATTTCGCTAGATGAGAAAAACGGAGAAAACCAAAGACGAATCTGGACCAACAAAATTGATGAATAAGAAAGGGATGAATTTATAAATGAAGGCAGAAAAAATAAAATTGAATGATAAATTTTTGAACATCAAAATTGAGGGAAATGGAAATTGAATGAAACGTGGAAATTTGATTAAAAAATAAGAAAGTTATTTAAATAGTAGAAAACTGAAAGAATAATGGATATAATATTGCGCTGAGAGGAGTGAATTTGCTTGGAAAAATCTTAAAATTAATTTTGTCCATTTTAAATACGAACACAGTTTCAAATCAAAATGCATACGTTGCAGCCGTTCTCGTTTTTAAGACGATCTCGTTACGGCATGTTCTAGTTATCTTACAGCCTTGATCAATCAATCAATTCGTTTGGCTTGATTTTGTTTATAAGATTTCAATTTCAAAATAATTTGACCAGTCTGAACCGAAGTTATGGCCAATTGAAATTACGGGTTTGGAAATTTTGGAGTTTTCAAACCGGTTTAACTAGGGTATGGCTAGGCTATGGGAACTCTTTTGTCGAAGTAATATTTCCCAGATTATTTTTTATCGAAAATTTTACTATACTATATTGGGAAAATTGCCTGACGCAAATATTTGAAATCTATTATTTAATAAAATGCTTCCTAATAAGGAAGATGTACTTTGTTCATTATTATTATTTGTTTGGGGGAATTTTGTCTTAAATTACAAAATATAATAAATCTTTAAAAAAATTTTAATTTAAAATTAATTTTCCATTTGAAAAATAACAAAAAATGGAAGTAAAAAGTTCGAATATTTTAAATAATCTATTTCATCGCTGCACATTTCACATTGATGATGCCACTTTTTTGGGCTTTTCCTCCCTCTCCTTTTCTTCATTATATTCTTCTTCTGCTTTAATTTCATCTATTTTTTCCGCTTCTTCTTCCGCCGGCATTTCTTCTCCTCCTTCAAATTCTTCTTCTAATTTTTCGCCATTTTCTTCGTCGTTGTTGTCATCGGTGGCCATTGCTTTCTCATTTTCCTGTTTTGCGGCTTTCTGAAAAGATTTTAATTAAAATTTAATTTAAAATTACAATTTTGCGGCTTATTGAAAGATTTTAAAACAATTTAGTTTTAATTAATTAAAAACATTCAAAATTAATATTTCAAAAATATTTAAAATTAATTTTTAAATTAATTTTTCAATTCAATTTATGGTATAAAAACGTATGAAAAATGTTTTAAACTAAATTTTGGACAAAAATATTTTATTCAATAATTTTATTATAATTTAATAAAAGAACGAACATGGGCATTTTGGGCAGCCTGTCGAAGTGCCGAAACATTTTCCCCACTTTCATCTTCCGGATTCAAAATGTATATGTGCAATGGCAAAGTTGAAAGCCACTTGATCATTCTGCAAAAAGTTCAATTGAATTTTAAAAAAAATTTATAATAAATATATTTCGATATTTTATTAGAAAATGACGAAAAAAAGGTGAATAAATGGTGTAATGAACCCAACCTTGTTAAATAGTTTAAGCTACCCAAGTTAGCTGTGCTATCGGCTGAATTTTAAACTTTTAACATAAATTTTCGATACTAAAAGTTTTTTTATTTGTGTCCAAATTTTGAACCCTCTAAAAGACGCCTCTTTAAATAATCAATGGATTTGTTAACAAATACCTTGTTAGTTAAAATTTGAAGGAAAGAATTTGAAAAATTTTAAAACTAAAATATTTTAATTTGAAGAATGAAAAAAAAAAGATTAAGGTACTTATGGAGTTTGTATCCCCTTTTTTGGAAAGTGCTTGGTCTTCCCTCCCCTATGATTTGTCATATTTCGGGTTACGGTTAGTCTGGGTTAGGTTAGGATGGGTTAAGATATAAGAATCATCTTATGGGTATCCTAAACTCAAACCCCAACCCAACCCTAACACCAAAGGCTAGACCAAGCACTTTCCAAAAAGGGGATACAAACTCCATAAGTAACAAGTATAAAGTATTAGGAGGTCAATATTAAACAAAAATGGTGGAATAATAAACTCAATCGTATAAATTATAAACTTTATTAATTCAAGAATCCACCCAGTTTGTTGTAATAAATGTCTCGAAAATTAATTTTTTCATTTAATAATTTTATTTTTCTGGCAATTAAATGTATGGTATTTTCTCTCTTAAACGTTAACCCTAGAGATGTTAAAAATTATAAGATTATGTACTTCTAATAAAGAATTTACGGTAAATTAATTTTTCTGGCCCCCTTCCAAATAATTACGATTGTGTTCGGCATTCCTCGCTGAGAATGCGCTGCATGATCCATTGGTCTCGCCATGCCACAATGTCCTTTTCCACCTCATCGCCCCAGTCATTCAACGATCCGTGAGATTGTAAATAGCGCCGCTCAAATCGATCATAGTGTAGACGTTCTATTTGAAGAAGAGGGGTATATTTAAGTGGAAGAATTAAATTTTGGTAGTATAAAATTTGGAAAATTAAATTCAAATTTTATATTTTTTTTATTTTTTGCATTAAAGATAGTTTTTGACTTCTAATAAATTAGAAACTGGTTTTAGACCCTACAAACCTTAGTGCATTTTGTAGGTCTCTTCGAGACGCGTCTTTTGACATTATATTTCTTAGTTTAAATCGAAACTGAGCGCGCTAAACCGTTTAAACCATATTTCCAGTTTTTGGTTTTAAACCACTTTAAATTTGGGCCAAAACCTAACATTTTATATACCATTCGATGCGTTTTGATGAGATCTACAAAATGGTATAAGGTTTATAGGGTTTAAAACTGGTCTCTGATTTATTAGAAATCAAAAACTACTTTTGATGCAATGCAAAAAAAAAACTATTTCGAAAAAAAATTGTAGACGTAAAAAAATAATTTATTTAAAATTTAAACGCCATCGAATGCATATTTAGGGGTGCTGAGAAGCTCCCCGTTCCAAAAATTGGTTATCTTTCATATTGCCTATTTTCAAATTTTGCCTACCGTATTTATTCTATTTTAAGCCCCTTCTCTATTAGAAGCCCCCTCTCTATTTTAAGCCCCTCTCTATTTTAAGCCCCCCTATCGAAAAATTCATGTCAAAACTAACCAATTTAGAGGTGAAATTAGGCTGAAATAAGCAATTTTTGTTTCCAAAATTCAGAAAAGTTCCCACCTCGGAGGGTCTCTGAAATTTTTAAGCCCCGGGGCTTAAAATAGAATAAATACGGTATCTAACCGACAAAAAATTAAGGAATTTAACCATTGGAATGGGCAAAAATGTTTATGGGAAGCAGCAGGCAGGGAAAAATAAAAGAATCACTAGAGAAATGTTCTCTCTCCAAATATTGCTTCCCACTTATTTTCCAATATTTATCTGTTCAATTTATTTTTCTCTGACTTATAAGCGCTGTCCACTCTTACATTCACAAAAATAGCCTGCTGCTGCTCTCTTTTATAGGAAAAATTATAATGTTAATATTTTTTGGAGAAGAAATGCTTTTTTTTAGGTACTCCAAAAAGTAATTTTTGAGTTCCATTAATTCAGAAATAGGTTTTTTAGACTATCGAGACGCATCGATTGATATATAAAATGACAGATTTTGGCCCAAAATTAAAGTGGTTTGGTTTAACTAGTTTTTGGTTTTAAACACCTGCTGAATTTTATCCCAAACCTAAACTTTTACTATATATCAATCGATGCGTCTCGCGATTAGATCTACAAATTGATGTGGGGTCTAAAACCGGTTTCAGATTAATTAGAAGTCAAAAACAATTTTTGCGGTAAAAAAAAGAAATTGATTTGTAGTTTGTTTTGAAAATAAATCAAATTTAAAAATTATCCAAAAATAATGTTAATTTGTGTTAAAATAAAAATTCTATTTTAAATTTTTCAAAATGAACGAAGAATTTACCAAGTAAAAGGCCAAGTCCAGGTGCCCTGGGAATGTCCATCCGTTGTTCCAAAAACGATCGGGTAATGTCACTTTTGTGGCAGAAACCGCGCAAAATTGCAATTGAAAAGCCTAAATTGTGGAATAAAAATTTTTTTAAAAATTTCAACAAATTTTACCAATCATTTTGCGAATTTGATGAAGAATGAAACTTTGGCCTTTAATATAAATTCGCATAAATTCCACCTCCCTTTGCCGAATTGGATCCGTGAAAAGGAATGGCCTGAAATTTATTCATGTATAATATTTTTATAAAATTATATTAATTTTAAAAAATAAAATTTATTTTTTTAATTAATTTAAATATTAATAATTTCTTTGATTTTAAAAATTATTTTTACAGTAAAAGTAAACCAACTTTTCCAATCGAATTTCAAGTATTTTCCGCCGGACACGTTGGTCATTAAATTCTCTGAAGAAATTGGTAATTAATTATTTATTTAATTAATAAATTTTTTAATAAAAATTATTTTTAAAATTTAAAAAAAAAAATAAACTATTAAAATAATATTAATTAATTAATTAATAATAATTAAATTTTCTCTGCTTACAATCCAGAAGTGTAATTGAAGAAATTGTGTGTGCCAATGAAGCAATTGAGCAATTCCCGAATTTCCTCAATTCTTTCCTCCGTAATCCGAAATTGGTCGGTGGTCAACTGCAAAGCAAAAGAGTGGGAATTTATTCAAAAAAAAATAATTTCCTAACCTGATCGCATGCGGCAAATGCAAAAGTGGGCAGAGTGTATGAATATGTTCGACCATCGCAAAATTTTTGTGAATGAAATCCGGGGGTCTGCGGAAAAAATTTTTAAAAATTGTGAAAAATTAAATGGAAAAAATTAATTAATTATTTATATTTTTTTAACTGAATTTTGAAGAAAAAAGCCGACTAAACTAATCAATAAAAATAGTAAAAATAATTAAAATTAATTTTTATGAAAATTTTTTAAATTAATTAACAAAAAATTGTAAGGCAAAAATTTTCAATTTTTTCGAACTCATAATACAAGAAAAAAAAATTTTAAAAAAAAATCGAAATAAGTTTTTTAAATTTATTTTCTGGAAAAATGACTGACCACTCTGCGAATGCCAAAAACGCGAATATCTTCGGGCAATGAGCTGTTCAACAATTGGACGCCATTATCAATGAAATGTTTGTCCATTGGCAAAAACATTGAACAAATCTGTGATAATTTTATTTGATTATTTTTTTTTAAATTATGGAAGAAAAATGCCAAAATATTTAAACGATATTTTTTATTTGATCAAAAATAAGACATAATTATTTTTTATTTTGCCGTCTATCCTTCTATTAAATGGCATTCCATGTTCTTCAATTTATTATAGTAGAACGCGGTCGGTTTAGATAAAGTGAAAACCGGGTTTTTTGATCTAAAAATCGAAATCGAACCTTGAAATCCGGTCGAGCCCTATAAAAGTTTTTTCCTTTTACCGTTCGCCCCTAACGGGATGAATTTAGCTTAAATATTTTTGTTCGGAGTTAATTTTTTTTAGCAAAAAATTCTCCCCATCATAGGGCCATTTTGGGCTAATTGAATTTAATTTTTTTTGATTTTTTTAAAAATTTTTTTACTTTTTTGGAAGTTAAAAACTGAGGAAAAAACCGAGGATTTTTCAGAAACCAAAAACTCGGTTTAAAAAGTTCATGATTCAATTGTACATATATTGAAATAATTTTAAATTCTTTCTAATTTTTTTTTAAATTTTAGCCGAAAATCTGATAATTTGATAGCGAAAATGGTGGTGGTTTTTCCTTCAAAAATTTTTATTTTTCATTCTTTCCAAAAAAACCTGTCGAACGGCGGAAACACTTCGATCGGTGCGGGCCGCCCGTTGAAAATGCCAAGGAAATAAATCGTCCATATGCTCTTGGTTGATGAATCCATTGGCCAACATTGCCCTCAACAAATGCGATTCAACCGTTGGGAATTCCGACTCTTTTCGTTGATACTAAAAAAGAAGAAGGAAGATAAAAGGTTTTGTTTTTGAAATCGTTTATTTTTTTAAAATAATTTTTAGGTCAATTTTATTGAAATATTTTGTCTTCTTTTTAAATTGAAATTGGAAAAAAAACCTAAAGCATGCATACTATTACTATTTTATTATTCTAAAATATTATATACCAGAACGCGTGTTTTTTCAATAATCCATGATTCAATTTCAGTTTAGGAGACAACATTTTTTGGGTATTTAAGAAACCGATAAAAAGTTTAGTCAAACTTTATAGATTATCAGCACCAATCAATTATTCAGTCATAAAATGTCTTGGCAATTGGCATCGAGAAAAATTATTGAGTGATATTATTTTGCCTATATGTTTTCAGCAGAGGGCACTAAGGCCTAAACCTGCTGGCCTAACTTAACCTAAACTTTGATGAAACCTGAACTTTAGTTTTTATCAAGTCTGTTAATTGATTTTTAAAAAATTACGATTGGGGTAAAACCTAGGTCATGGCTAGCTTTATAGTTATAGACTGATGATGATGAGTATGGGGTTTCCTAGGCTAGAATTCAGGGGAGGTACTTTTCCGTTATCTGTGACCAGATTTTAAATTTTTTTCGAGATTCTTACTTTAATATTCATAATTGATTGTAAAACGATGTACGATGGAAAAAAAATGATTTTAGGTGATTTTAAGAATTTCAATTTTTGGGAGTAACATAAGGTAATTTTGGGATGAAAAAAATCTGGTCAGAGATAACGGAAAAGTACCCAGGATTTATGAGAGTTTAGGCTTCCGGCCGCATGGGCAATTTCTTGTAATTAATTTTTCGTATTTTAATAAATTTTGCATAGTATTTTCATCTAATATTTTGTAGAAATGTTGTCAAAACAAAATTTTAAGTATTAATAAATTTGTAATTATTTTTAATAAAATTTGTGTTAAAAAAATAAACCTGCATTCCAAAATAGTTTTGGCCCTGATAGGAAAGCAACACCGCATATTTGACGTTTTTCTCCCGGCGTTTCTTTTTTGCCGTTTCCACCGCTGCCTTTTCCGCACCTTCTTCAGCCGCTCTTTTCGTTGTTGTTTGGGTGAACATTTCAAGGAATGGACGAATGAAGCGTTTTAGCATTCAAAACCTTTTGTCAAAAATTATATTAAAAATTTTTAAAATAAGAAAAAAAATAATTAAAAATATTTTAAATATTTTTCGATTAATTAAAAAAATAAAATTCGATAAGTTGGAAATTTTTTTTTAAGAAAAAAATATAAAAAATATTTGTATTTGTTTTAAAATTGCATATTTATAGTGCACAAAAATATTAAATAATTCTCTCATCAATTTCTCTGAAGATTTTGTTGGGCCTGTGCCTGTGTGCTGGATGCGTCCATGATGACCGGTGCCGATGGAACAGTCTGTGTGTGTGGAAAAATTTAGGGTAAATTTTGGTTTTAAATTCAATTACCTAAAAAAATTTTGGAAAAGTTTACTTAGAATAGTGGTCCTAAAATTTTTTTTTATTTTTCAAAAATCCAAATGGAAGATTTGGCGCCAAGAAAATGGCATTCTTTTCATCATATTCTACCATCCTGAGAAAATAAAATTAGTACTATTCTCGTTGAGCTTTGACGATTAAGCTAAATAATTGACCTACATTTCCGCCAAAAATTTTTCTTGGTCTTCCCCTATGCCAGGGCCGTAGCCAGGGTGCGTGCCTCTCCCCCCCCCCCCCCCCCCAACTAGACCAAATGGTCCAAAGAGGCTAGGGAAAATTGCAAAATTATTGGGAAGCGAACCTCCCACGCCCACGCACCCACATCCGAAATTCCTGACTATATCTCTGCCCTATGCTTTTCCTTGGCAAAAGATGGCATTGTATTACCAAGATGGCAGAATATGATGAAAAGAATGTGGTCATTTTTCGTTTTCCGGACTCAAAACACTGCAAAAATAGTATATTTGGAAAAATTAAAAAAATTTTTTGTGACCACTATTCACCTTTGCATTACTAATTTATTCAAAATAATTTTTATTGAATTTATAATTTTAACCGGAAATGTTTTCTGCTGCTGTGGCTGCGATTGATTATTGTTGTTGTTGGATTGTTGTTGTGATGATTGGGTTGCAATTTTTTGTTGCTGCTGAATTTGTGCATTTTGCACCAAAGCTGGCAAATTGCCCAAAACATCTGCGGGCGCAAATTGTCGTAAAATTTGATTCTCACTTTCCAACAAATTCACCTAAAATTGTTTTTTAATTAAATATTTTATTAAATTTTTTTTTACCCCAAAAAGTAGTTTTCGACTTCTAATAATAAATCAGAAACCGGTTTTAGACCCTTTAAACCTTATACTAATTTGTAGATCTCATTGAGACGCATCGATTGCTATATAATTTGTTATGGTTTGGCCCAAAATTAATGAGTTTAAAACCAAAAACCGGAAAAATGGTTTAAACGGTTAAACTCTAATTTTGGGCCAAAACCTTTCATTTTATATACCCATATTCGATGTGTCTCGATGAGATCTACAAATTAATAAAAGATTTTTCGGTCTAAAGTCGGTACCTGATTTATTATAAGTCAAAAACTACTTATTAGAAGTCGGGTAATTTAATTATTAAAATTTTTAATAATTACTCTGGATTCCAGCTCGGTGATTGTGCTGCGCATATTTTCCACTTCTTCACGGACGGCAAATGTCAAATGGGTTTTCACAAGATCCTATGTGGAAAATGGAGAATTAATAAATTTAAAAAAGTATATGGTTTTATGGTTCGTTCTGATATAATAAGATTTGTTCCAAAAACCTTAGTACTTGGTTTTTGGGACCGCTTTTTTTGTTGAGTAAGGGAAATGTCCCTCTCCCCCTTCCCCCATCCTCATATGGATTTAGGTGTTAAAGATAGAGGGCTAAGGTGGATTATTCAAATAAACCTTAAGATTTAATTATCCAAAAAACCTCGGCGCGTGGCGCCCGCCTTGGTACTTGTCGGTTTTGTGTTCGTATTTTATTGGGTTGGCCGACACTTGCGGACCAAATGGTCTAGCGCCGCGCCGATGGTGGTAAAGCTATTGTGGCATTGTTTATGGCATATTATTAAGCATAAAATTACCTATAAAATGATATCAAATGCATTGGCCAATGTTGAATATTCACCGAGTTATGGCCAAAAAACCGTCAAAATCACAATTTTAATTAAATCCGGTTTTTTGGCCATAACTCGGTGAATATTCAACATTGACCAAAACTTTTGATGTCATTTTGAAGCTAATTTTATGCCTAATAATAGGCTATAAACAATGCCACTCCAGTTTTACCACCTTCGGCGCCAGACCGTTTCGTCCGCAAGTGTCGCAGTACGTTTTATTGATGATTAGAGGAAGAGGAATGATCCCTCCCTCACCCCCTCCCCCACTTATAGGTGTTAGGTTAAGCAGGGATATCGGTTAGGGCTAGGATACGTAAACTTCTATGTTTGCATCATTTTAATCCTTATAACCTACAGCAGTGAGACCTCTCCTTTTCTCAACAAAAAAGCGGACCCAAATCCGATAAGTAACCAACATAACCTACGTTTCTATTAAATATTAACCAAAAAACCGTAAGTTTTGTCCTGATTCGTAAAATTGGGTGGGAAGGAAAAAAAACTCGCCATGGCCTGTTCAATTTTGTTGTCAATTGCGACGGCATTTGGTCCTCCTCCGGCACAGCATCCGGCAATTGTCACTCCTTCATTGGTTGGTGCAGCCGCCGATGCGGTCGCTGTTGGAATTGTGCATTGGCTGGCGGTGGTCGTTGCGACCAAACTATTGAATAACGTAAATTGCGGTGCACCCTAAAAAACATTTTTAAATAAAAGAAATTTAATAAGCTGGATAAACCGGTGCTCCATCCTTGTAATCAATGCATTCCCAACGGCCACGGGTGAACACTGCAGGCACCGGGACAACCTGAGAAATTTTTTGTTATTTTGCTGGTAATTGGAATGCTGAATGGCTAGTTTGGAACATTATTTGATTATAGTTTGGATCTTTCCAAAAACTTTTGTTTTATTACAGGCAAAAATCTCGTTTTTATTATTTAATTCTTTTGCGAAACCTGAAATTGACGTTCCTTGGGTTTAACGAGTGTTGTCATTTATTATGGAATTGAATGATTGTGTATATGTAGTTAATAATTGCACTGATTTATAGCAGATAAATTAACACAAGTTTAATTGAATTATCTGTGAAAATTTGTTAACTAAAGAATTTAAGTTAGAAATTTGAAATGTATGAAAAAGTATTCATTCAGTTTAATTTCTTAAATCTTTAATAAAACTTAAAATGCCACTGCCCCTACCCCCTACGTAAATTATATTTAGGTATAACCTTTTAAAAATGCAATCAACTTAATAACTCAAAAAGCAAAGCCCGAAAAACTGAACGAACCGAACCGACCGAGATCCGAATCCGATCCGAGAATGAAAATATTGAACACGAGCATTGAAGGAATCATGCATGTAATGAAAGTAAATTGAGTTTAAAGAAAGAGGAAAGAATGGAAAGAAGAGAAAGAAAATCGAAATCTCTAATTAATGTTGCGTTTCGATTCGATTTAATCCATTTTTTCTAAATCTACGCATTCGAATTGCGTTAATTTTTTCCACCGTGCCGCAACATTTGCGCACTCTATTAAAAACCCGACATTTGCGCACTATTTTTTTAACTAGGGATTAGGGGCTAGGGTTAGGTTTAGGGGCAGGCATGGATTTAGGGGCTATGGTTTTAAGGGCTAGGGGTTTGGGGATTCTATATAAAGTGTGCGGCAAATGGGTTTTACCGAGACCGAGACCGAGATATCTCGGGAAAACGAGATCTCGGAATATCTCGGTTTTTTCAAAAAATGACCGAGACGATACCGAGACCGATATCTCGGTAATATCTCGGTCTCGGGATATCTCGGTCGGAAAAAAACGAGATCTCGCCGAGATACCGAGATTTTTAAAAAAAATTTTTAAAACTGTTTAAAATAGAATCTAGATTATTTCATTTATAATTTATACATTTTATTAAAAAAAACGAAAATAAAATAAAGCAATAATCTTGTTTCAACTCAAATAATATTCCAAAAATAATAAATAAAGAGGAAATAAAATAACAATGCAAAAAATTGTTCAAATAAATTAATTTCATAAAATTTCAATATTTGTAATTAATTATTGAGTGTCTTATTTAAAAATACAAGTTTTTCGGCTGTATCCGGATTCAATCTTGACCGGCGATAATCAAAAACATCATTGGCAACCGAAAAAGTTTCTTCGCTGGGCACTGAAGTTGCGGGAATGGATAAATGACGGCGCACAATTGGGCACAAAATTGGAAATTCTTTTGCATGTTTTTCCCAAAATTCCAGCGGATCATCCTCCAAATTTTGTAATGCTAATTTTCGGTAAAATGTCAGTTCCAAATCGAGTTCATTTGGTTGTTGTTCATTTTCTTGTGAAGATGTCGGACTTGCTGGATTTGATGGAATTTTGTGACGCGAATTGTACTTCTTTGAACGAGCAGCGAAGAAATCCAACTTTTGTTTTTTAATAGGCGGCTCTTCTGTTTCTACAGTATAAAATTTAATTTATTAATTATAATAAAATAGCACCTTTTTCATTTCCTTCTATAATCAATTCATTAATTTCATTTGTATTTTTATTTTCATTTGTACCAATTTCCGCCATAATCCACGATTCAACATTTGATACAGTCAAACTTTATTTTTTCAATTAAAATTATTAAAAAATTAATTAAACCTTATGAAGGAATGTTTGGTCGTTTTGGATGACCAGATATCAGATGTGAAATTTAAATATTCTGCTTGATCCAACTGAGCTTGAATGCAATTTTTTACGGCCAGATAAACACGCGGAAATGCCCACTCTCTGAAATGTTTTTCGTCTTTTAGCTTTTGCATTGAATTGTTGGTCCAAAAAAGTGAATGGAATGTTGGATGATTGATCGAACGAAATGAAGTATTGGTGCATGCAATATAATGAATAACTCGCTTGTCCAATGCGGTTAAATTGTCGAAAATTAAAACATTAATTATTTTATTTTTATAAAAATTAACCTGATCCGTTAATTTTGACAAATTTATCCATTGAAGTGCCAGCTGCTTCATTTTTCTGTTGCTTTAATTGTTCATATTTAGCCAAATATTCTGGATGTTGCTTTGTATGTGTTTTTAATCCAATTGTATTAAAATCTTTTGTTTTTATCTTCGATTTGCATTCATTGCATTCAGCTTCATCTTTCGAAATTTTTTTATAAAGAACAATATTCCAATATAAACTACTCATTTTTTCTAAAATATATTAATAATTCAATTGAAATGTATATAGAAATGTAAGTATTCGATAAATAATAAAAATAAAATAATTCATTAATCATTATACATTATTAAAATTAAAACAATTTTAATATTTTTTATTTTCATAATGCCAATTTTAAAATAAAAAAAAAGCATGTTTTGAAAATCTCGGTATCTCGGGATATCTCGCCGAGATTGAAGATCGACCGAGACGAGACCGAGACCGATATCTCGGGAAAATCTCGGTCTCGGTTTATCTCGGTTTTTTCAAAAAATGACCGAGACGATACCGAGACCGAGATCTCGGGAAAATCTCGGTCCGATATCTCGGGATATCTCGGCGAGATCTCGTCTCGGGCCGCACACTATATATAAGTTTGACTTGACTAAAAAAAATAGTGCGCAAATGTCGGCGAACCTTTTCCACAATTAAAAAGCAAAAAGAAAAATAATAACCAATTTGTTTCGGCTGCTTTAAAATGATTTATCACAATTTTAGCCATTTAAAAATGTTTCAAGTGAGAATATTTTCATCACATTTTCGTCATAATTTCACATCAACAAAGACGACATTGTTGAGAAAAATGATCGCGTTGCGCACATTGACAAGAACAACAACCACTGCTGTTGAACAAGGCAGCCAATTCCCATTTGTTATTCCAAAGGTTTGCCCTCATTTTTAAATTTAATAAACTATCGAAAAAAGCACACATGTAGCCTTCATATCGGCGAGGAAGCAATTCTTACAAATTGGGGTCCCAATTTTTTTAAAGAAGCTACTTTCTGGAAGTTTTATATGGCGAAAACTTTCCATTTTGATTATGGCATTTTTGATTTTTCCGTCTTGATTTGGTAAAATATGCCATATTTGACAAAAAATTTTTGCTTTGGATGAATGAATTTTCTTATTTTAACCATAAATTATTATCTTTTACATTTAATCAACAGGCGTCAATCCTGTTGAAATTAAAAAAATGAAAACAAAATAAAGCGACCCATTTGTTAAAAAATTTTTTCTGAACACTGCCCAGCTATTTTTGTTGGCCAAAATCCCAAAATTTGTCTCGGCAGTAATGTCGGGAGTCTATGAACCAGTCAAAAATTAAATTCGAAAAAATCTCTATCCAAAAATTTCTCTACTGGGCTGGGCTCGCATTTAAGTATGCATACTGCATAAAATATAATTTTTATACAAATGAATGCAATATACGGTTGGCCGATTTTTGCAGACCCGACACTTGCGGACGAAATGGTCTGGTGTCGAAGGTGGTAAAGCTGGAGTGGCATTGTTTATAGCATATTATTAGGCATAAAATTAGCTACAAAATGACATCAAAAGTTTTGGCAAATTTTGAGTATTCACCGAGTTATGGCCAAAAAACCGTCAAAATCACAATTATAATTAAACCAAACGGTTTTTGGCCATAACTCGGTGAATATTTAACATTTACAAATGCTTTTGATGTCATTTTGTAGCTAATTTTATGCCTAATAATATGCCATAAACAATTCCACAATAGCTTTACCAGCATCGGCGACAGACCGTTTCGTCCGCAAGTTTCGGATCCGCAAGTGTCGCAGTACGCAATATACATGCCCATGCCTAAAATTACCAGAAAAAAATCAAAAAGGGGCCACGAATTTTACAGATTGGTTCGTTGAGAAATGCGGAATGCAAAATAATAAAAAAATAATTAATAAAATAAATATTAATATTCAAGGAAAGAGTAGCCGAAAATGAGACCGGCAGCATTTCTCCTTCCTCCATGCTTACACTTGAACAAGAACAATTATTGGAATTAAAAGCTAATAAACAGCAATCAACGGAAAACAACAAAATGGAGGCAGTGGCCAAAGAAGTTGGACAGCAATATTTACCCGGATTGCTCAAAAATTTCTTCACAAAAATTTCCATCAACCGAAATTTTCATCCACAACACAAAATGGTTAACTTTTGCAAATTTTTAAGACAATTTTTGTTAAAATTGAATATAAAAAAAGATAACATTCTTTTGCCAAAAAATCAGTTTTTTTGATTATGCCTTTTTTGTGCTTGATCCTAGACTTTAAACCATTTAGCATATTTGTAGACCTCATCGAGACGCGTCAATTGATATATAATTTGTTCAAACCTAAATGAGTTATAAACCCAAAACCAAAATAAGGTTTAAACGGTTTAATACTTTGAATTTGAATTTCGGCCAAACCATGACAAACTATGAATCAATCAATGCATCTCGATGAGCTCTATTAAATGGGTATCATATAAGTCTTAAGGATTTAGTATCAACCACAAAAAGTTATATTCAAAAAATGATTTTTCGGCAAAAGCAAAAGAATATAAATCAACCGGCAAAAAATTGACATCCGTAAAAAAATCAATAGTACAAAAAAGAAAATATCTCAAAACCCTAATTCATTTGATTTTTAAGATATTGAGGGAATCGGCCACAAAATTGTACGACAGTTGTGCAAATGGCAGCAATTACATTCTGCTACATAAAGGTTTAAAAATAAATTAATAAAAGAAATGAGAAAAATTGGCGGTTTTGAAAGGAGAAATTTATCAAAAAGAAATAATTAATTTTGCACTAATCATTATTAGTCTTACCAGACCTATTGATTATCTATGTTACAGCTTATATTGGAGATTGGCTAAATCCCGAGAATTAGCTTATGGTCTATGATGGGCAACTAATTTTGGAAATCTCTGCTTATAGTAAACTCATTTACTTGAGAATAGGCTCATTCGACTCGGCATTGTCGATTTAATCTATGCAATTTCAATTTCAGATCCGAAATAACCAATAGAAAAAGTTTATAAACCAGAACCGGTTTGGGTTTAAGCAACCGGTATAGATTTTCATAACAAGGTCATATCATAACGGTTTGAAGTTGAAATTTTATAGACTAAATCGAACATGTCGAGTGGAATGAACTCATTCTCGAGCCTCTAGGCTTTCTAATAAGCCGAGATTTCCAAAAAATTGGCTAGTCCAGCTTCGAGCTAATTCCGGAATTAACCAATTTTCAATATTATTTATAATTATAATTCACTTTCTAATTTATTAATATTACCTAAAAAATTATATTTTATATCTACAAAAAAAGTCATTTTTTAATTAAAAAAATAATAAATTCATTCAACAGAATTTGGCATGCCCGACAATTTCTTCAGTTGGTATCGGCTAACACTGCTTCATATTTGGTAACTTAATTAAAATTATTTAATAAAATTAGCCTAAAATAATTCCACCATTTAAAAAGGATGGGACTGGTTCGAATGCAGCAATCCCTGGAGTTCAATTCCTTTTGTCTTTTTCGCAGTCAAGTTACGAATTTATTCCATAAAGATGCAATGGAACGATACAAAGCTTTCTATGTTCGTTTCTTTTAAATTTATTAATTTTTAATAATTTTTTTCCTAGGAGGATGATCATTATGCAAAACAGCAAAGGAATAAGCGTTTCAAACTATTTTACAGAGGCGTTTTTATTCACACATTTTTCGAATTGGATGAGGTAAATTTAAAAAAATAAAATAAATTTGAATTTAAAAAATTTCCTGGGCTTTTTGCTCGACGATCGAAATTTTGCCGGCGCCGTATGGAGGTCAATTTTTGTATTCGATGAAAATGTGGAAATTGTCCATTTGAATCGGGCCGTTCGTTACATTCGAAGCGTGGTGAGTAAATATTAATTTTAAATATTTTAAAATTAATTTAAACTATTTTTTTTGTAATAACCTTTTTGTTTTTTTTCTAAAAAATTTATTTTTTTGTCTTCTATAAACATTTGTGTTTTCACCCCTCAAACTGTGTTTTTGCCTCTTAATAATTAGTGTTTTGTCTCCTAAACAATTTGTATTTTGCCTCTTAAACAATTTATGTTTTTGCTTCTTAATAATTTTTTTTTTTTTGCATCATAAATAATTTGTGTTTTCCCCCATAAACAATTTGTATTTTTGCCTCTAAACAATTTGTATTTTTGCCTCTAAACAATTTGTATTTTTGCCTTTAAACAATTTATGTTTTTGCCCTTTAAACAATTTGCTAAACAATTTGTGTTTTTGCCCTCTAAACAATTTGCTAAACAATTTGTGTTTTTGCCTTTAAACAATTTGTGTTTTTGCCCTCTAAACAATTTGCTAAACAATTTGTGTTTTTGCCTTTAAACAATTTGTGTTTTTGCCCTCTAAACAATTTGCTAAACAATTTGTGTTTTTGCCTTTAAACAATTTGTGTTTTTGTCCTCTAAATATTAAATAATTTGTGTTTTCCCTCATAAACAATTTGTGTTTTTGCCCACTAAACAATTTGTATTTTTGCCTCTAAAATACATTTTTGTGTTTTGCCTCGTGCCTCCTAAACAATTTATGTTTTTGCCCTTTAAACATTTTGTCTTTCTCTCCCAAACTTTAATTAAAAATATAAATATTAAAATTAATAAATAATTTTTAAAAAATAAATAAAATATGTTTATATTATTTCCCTTTTTATTATAGTTGCATCATTTGGACACATTAGACACGGATAAAATATTGATGGAAGGCATTGAAATATGGAATCTGGAAATGAGCCAAAATGATGAGCAAATTTTCCAAAGACAACAGAATAAGCAACAAATAGAATCATAATTTTGATTTCATTTCCATTTTTTATTAGGTCAATGTTAAAATAAATTTGTTATTCGTTTTTGCACACATTTCATTTGTTTTACATTTTTTAATAAATTTAATATTTTAAAAATATTCGACAACATTATAAAATAAGCTATTCACAATTCATTATCATTAGTGAATATTCAAATCGATTTTCCTCAAAGACGCTTATTCATTGATAACTTGGTTGAATGAGGCTGTTGGAACAACTGTTTATAATGGGGATAAAGCTTTTATTTTTTCTTCGATTGCATATTTTTTGAGTGTTTTTGGCCCTGCTTTCCCTTTCCTCTTTTTCCTACACTTTTATAAGGGCCCGAATTCAAATTTAAACAGCAAAAACAAAGATGTGGGATTTTTGACGTGCAATAAAATGTTTGATTAATTATTTTACACAAATTTTTTAAAAAATGATTTTATTATTTTAATTTATTTATTCGAATTATAGACTAGTGCAAATTTGAATTATCCTTATTTTAAAAGAAAATTTTATAAATTTATTTAGATAATTTTTATGATATGCAAAAAATTAATTGCATTTTCTTTTAAAAAATTTATAAAGAATTCATTGTAATTTAAAAATTAATTCCAGAGATATTAATAGGCTTTAAAAACCGAAAAACCAAAAATTTTTAAATTTCACTGCACACTAATTAGAAATTGCAAGATGTCTATTATGTGACCAGTCTTCAATAATTTTTATTATTTATGTCTGCAGGCGAAATGAATTTTAAACTAAAATTCCCAGCTGCCAACTTTGAGGCTTAATGGATTGATTCATTTCTATAGTAGATCCTTGGGGAACATTTGTTTCGACCAAAATCGCCAGCAGACTGGGTCCAATTCCCCACCCCAATAAACAGAGAGGCTTTGTATTTGTTCTTAGCCGGCGGATTGGATCAATGCCTGCGGCCATATATTTGCAGACTAAATCCAAAATATAAAAATATTACCCCCAGACTAGTCAGCAAATTTTGCCGCAAAAATTAATGTATAATAAAATAAATCATTAATATTTTTAGCCGTTTTTCTGCTCATTTCTTGGGGAAAATTTTTTAATATAATTTTAAATTAATCCCATTCTAATTCTGCTGGCCTATGCCCCCTCAATATCAACAAAGTGGCGGAACAACAACAATGACCGCAGGGCGTCCTCCTTCCCCATCAACGCCAATAAGTGGTAGGCCCCAATTCCGGAGGCAAGGATCAAGTTGTGAGTGAATATTTATTAATAATAAAATAATATTTAATTAAATTCTAAAAATTTAATTTAATTTTAATAGATAAAAATATTTCTTCTTCAAATATTAAAAAAAATACTAGTTTTTTTATATTGACAATTTTTTATTAAAATTTGCAAAAACAGTGGGTTTATTATTTTTGTTTAAAAATTTTTTTACATCTCATAAGATTTTTTAAATTTATATTAATAAATGGACAAAATTAGATATTAATTTAAAAAATAACCCAGTAAAAATGTCTCGTAATTTTAATTTTAATAATTTTAAATAAATAAAATAGATGGCCCCGGACATGTTCATCATATGGCCGTGATGGTTGCGCCAACCCGAGTGGATTATAGCGTGAATAAGGGTGGCATCCGAACTTGGGTTGTACTCATCGTTTTTGTGCTCCTCTGTTCCGCAATACTCCAAATTTTCTCAGAGGAAGGAGGAGGTGATAAATTATTTAAAAATAAATTTTAAAAAATTAAAAAAATTGGATGAATTTTTAACAATATTAAACCTATAATTATTACAATTTAATCAGAGGAAAGAGAATTGACAATGGCCGAAGACGGCGTTGATGCGGAAAATGAGGGAGGATGGAAAGAGGAGGCCAAAATTGGTGGATCACAAAAAAGGCCAATAATATCTGGACAGAATAATAAAGAAGACGACGAAGAGGACGAGGAGGATGATGAAAATGAGGAGGAAAAGGATGGAATCGGGGAGGAGGAAGATAATGAAATGGATGAGCAATTTGAGGTAGAATTTTGGAAATTAAATTTTTTTGTGAATTTTTTTATCATATGTGCATATTGCTGGCGCATTTATTTTTACAATTAATCTGAAAAATTATAGATATTTTAAAAATATCAAAATAGAAATAATTTATGAGTTTAAATTCTTTTTTCAAATTTTTAGGAAAAGAAGAGTACCAAAAAAATGGATGAAGAGGAGATGATGTTAGACAGGTTGAGGGAAAAAGCAGCAAAACGATGGAAAGAAAGGCAACAACAACAACAGAAAATACAACAACAACAGCAGCAAGAGGCAATGATGAATCGAGGCAAAATTTCAAGGGAACGAATTAGACGAAGGAATGCAAAGAGAAGAATTGAAGAAGAGGAGGATGAAGACGATGAAGAGGAAGAGGAGCAAAAATCGGTGAATTTTCATTTTATTAAATTTTTACATATATTTAATTTTAATTTATGAAACGGCCAATTCTTGCTTTTATTTAAATTATGGATATTTTGTAGGAGTTTAAATTTTTTTTATTGAATTAATTTATGGGTTTAAAAAATAATTTTAAAATTTTTTTCAGTGCATTTTAATTCTTTATTTATTTTTAATATATATTTAATTTTTATTTATGAGCCAATTTCTTGGTTTTATTAATATTACGAAAGTTTTTTGGGAATTTAAATTATTCTATATTATTACTAGAAGTTAGGTAAAACTTTTTGTTTCCCGATTTAGTTTTTTTCTAGCCAACCGATTTTTCTGAAATTTTGGCTACAAGGAATTACATCCTTGGAGCGTGTGCAGATGCTATTTTTAAAATTTAATTCTCACGTGTGAGTTATATGCAAATTAGTGATTTCCCTTATGTCTGCCATATACTATTTCTCTATAGAATCAAGCCTCAATGGATCTTTCCTTTCCTTCCACTCTGCCCCTCGCTTCCCCGCATCCAATGTTCAACTAATGTGAAAGAAAGAGAAGTGAAAAATTAAGAAATAGTGCTATTAGGGTTGAGCCCCGAAGGGGCGAAAAGAGTGATCGAGCCCCAAAGGGGCGAGATACTAGGCCCGGTGTGGAAATCGCCGAAGGCGATTTCTCTAACCGTAAGTATAACCGTTTAAGCAGCGGCGAAGCCGCTGGTTTATTTATTTTATGGATTTAAAAAATTTTCATAAATTTTAATTTTCTGCAAATTTTTATTCAAATGCAAAATTACAAAATAAAAATGTATTTAATTTATAAAAATTCAGAACCAACGCCAAGAAGTTGCGTACGAAAATGCCGAGGATGAGGAGGAAGAAGAGGAGCAGAAAAGAGAGCGTGAAGAAGAGGTTCGGAATTGGCAATTGAAGAAATTGAGATGGGGCAAAAAATGGCAAAAATAATAAATAATGAAGAAAAAATAGATTTTAAAAAATTAATTAATTAAAAAGAAGATATTTAATAGAGGTTTCCATTTTAAATTTAATTCCCTTATTCTCTCATTGATATTTTTGTGTTGTGAAAATTTTAATAGAATAAAATTTTATGGACTTTTTAGTTGAATTTTTATTTTCCAGATGATATCATATTTAAGGCATAATTATTTTTAAAAAAAATAAAGAGTTAATATTTTAAAAGAGATTCTAAATTAAATTCTATAAAATTCTATATTTTTTTAGAACCCATAAATTTTTTTATTTAGCGTTAATTTAAAAATAAAATATTTTATTTGTAAAAACAATTATGAATCAAAATGAGCCTTCGCAAAATTTATAAATTTTATTTAAAAAAACATAAATTTAGCCTGAAATTGTGTTGGATGCAGAAGATGAAAAGGATGAAAAAGAAAATGAAATTGTTCAACAGCAACATTTTGTGCCGAAAAGCAACAAAATTGAGCACAAAAATAAAATAGGAAGACATGTGAAATCATGGCGAGATTTGCGAGTGCAAAAGGACGAAGGCCAAAAACCAAGAAAGGGATTGCTGAGACAACAACAAAGAAAAGTTAGAATTTATTTTTATAAAAATATTTTTATTTTTTAAATTATAAATTAAAAATTGGCATTAAATTTTAATTAATTCTTTTTCATCTTTCATAGGGATTAGGGGCTTTATTATTTGTGCGGGAAAATATGTAAATGATTGAAGGTTAAAAGCCTTAAAAAGGAAAAAGTTGGGTTTATAAAAATAGCAGATTGTAGCAAAATTGATTGATAGGGTGACAAGGGAAAGGGACAGGACAATTAGGCAAAAGTGGGGGTATAGTAGGACGAATTGGAGAGGCCTTTAGACATTGTTGGCATTGACACTTGACAGTTGACACCCATAAAAATAAAAATTTATTTATTATTTAAATATATTACTTTTAAATTAAATTTTTTTCATTCAGATATTGACAATTCAAGCAAAAATAACATAAATAAAATAAATCAGAAAAAATAGCAAAAAAATTAACTCAAAATAAAAAATTGTAACAAAATTTGTAAAAAATTATTATTCAATATTAAAGTTGAAATATGCTCCCGAAATTGATACAAAAATGCCAATGGAAGAGGATGAAGAAAATGGAGAAGAAGAGGATGAGGAAAATGAGCAAATATCGCCTGCAACTGAAATTATTGCATTGCGAAAAAGGTGGTCTTTTTAGAATATTTTTTTTTGCACCTCATAAAATAATTTAATTAATTGGTGAATATATTCTTTTAAATTTTTTGATTTAAATATTCAAATAGCAATTTAGAACATATTTATTAAAAATTATTAAAAATAAGTTTTTTATCATTAACATCTAATAAAAATAAAAATATAATAATCTTTATTTATCTTCCAAGGCCAGGATACAATCGAAAAGCGATCACGAATCGAGGCGATTATCGATTTCGACAAATTCTGGATTCGGGCGATTATTTGCTGGAACAGGCAATTTTAAAAAAAAATAAAATATCCGATTTTAGTTATTTTAGCTGCAAAATAATTTTTTTCATTTATATTTCGAGTCAAATTTAGATAAAATTTGAAGTGATAGAGATTAATACCGGTGATCCTTTGCCGTTTTAAATTCTTTTTTATTTTATTTTTAAATTTTTAATGGTCGTAAAGATATTTCTGATTTATTGAATACATGTTAGAGATCTTTTTTATGTTAATAGTTTATTGAAAATAATTTATGTGTTCTACTTTTTATTTTGATTTTTTAATATTTTTTATAAAAAAGATTTTAAAATATTATAATTTCATAATTATAAAAAAATAAATATATTTTATTTAGCATGAATTTGATGCGGCAATGCAAAAATATCAGCAAGTGCTGGGACACGATCCACAAAGTCCAAGGTCATCGAATTACTTTTTTTTTAAAATTTAATCCTATTTTTAATTAAAAAGTAAAAATATAATATTTTTTATTTAATTAAAATTTTTAATAATTATTTTTTCATATGATTAAATTTTCCAGGGGACTTTTTGGACGTGCCCGTCTCCATCAATTAAAATCGGAATTTGCTGATGAAGGCGAAGAATGGGCCAAAAAAGAGGAATGGCTAGAAAAGGCAATGGCCGATTATGGGGCAATTATGGGGAATGAGGAGACACCAGACGAATTATTCAGGTGGAATTTTTGCCATAAAAAATTATTTTTTTCTAAAATGAAAATATTTGCCCATCAAAGTTTTAAAAATATTTTAAAAATTTGCAACCCATAATTTAATTTATTAAAACATTTAATTTTAGTCATTATCAAATTTATTCAATTAAAAGACCAATTGGCAGCTTTCATCAAAATTTTTTATAAAAAAATTTAAAAAATTAATAATGAAAATTGCAGAATGACCGCCGATCATTTTGTTGAATGTGCACGCTTTCGGGGTGGCCAACAGCATAAAATTGTGCATGTCCAAAGAGCATTGGTATTTTTAATTAAATTTAAAATTTTATTTTAAAAATTCTTTTAAAAATATATATAATTAATTTTTTGTAATTTTGTTATTAAGTTGGATCGCTTCCCTGACAATTTGGACATTCAATGCCAATTCGGGGCAACTTGGCTGGGAATGAATCGACCCGAGGAGGCGGCTGCCATCTTCAAAAATGTTTTCCTTTTTAAAATTTTTTTTAAACTCATAAAATTTTAATTTGATTATTTGCTTAAAAATTCGATATTTAATTGAAATAATTAAAATAATACAGGGAATGCCAACCTCGAATATACATTTAAATGTTAAATAAAAAATTAAAATTATTAAAAAAATATTTTAAATAGTTTATTGACATAAATTTTTTGCAAATCATAAAATTTTACTACGATTTTTTACATAAAACTATTCAATATTTTAATTGAAATAATTAAAATGAAGCTCAAAATGCTCCGATATAAATTAAAATATTAAATAAAAAATAAAATTACTGAAAAATATTTAATAATTTTTTTGAAAAAAATTATTAATTACTTTTCTATATATTTGGTTAATAATAATTTAAAATATTTGTTAAATTAAACATTGAATTAAGAAAAAAAGAATTAGCTAATTTAAATTTTTCAGGTTCTGGAAGCGGATCCAACGAATGCATTGGGTCAAGCCTATTATGGATTCATTTTGAAGACGCACAACAGCGAATTGGAAAAAGGTGTCCAATTGTTGAGGAGGGCAATTCGCTCTGGGCATCCAGATGTCAGGACGAATCCAAGGTAAAGAACTATTACAAAAATATTTAAATTTGATTTATTGAAGATTTTATTTCCATTTGGGCGATGGTCTAACTCGACTTGGCCGTATCCAAGAGGCATATTCAATTTATGCGGATGCAGTCAAAAAGGGCTTATTTCCTTCGGTAAAATACATAAAATATAAAAATTGCCTCGAACTCTTCATTTGAATAAGAATCCTCTCATTTGGCTAAATTTTATAGTGAATTTATTATTTTTCCCTTTAAAAATGAATAATATATAATTTTTTATTCTTATTTGCCCATTATGATAAAATAAAAGAAAAATTATTTGTTAAACCCATATAATTTTTTCTTGTAGAATTTTTTATAAAACAAAAAATATTATCAAAAAATTAAAACAATCTGGGTTTGAACATCAAAATAAATTTAAATTAATAATAAAAAAATTAAAATTTCCACTGCAAAGGTTTTACAACGATCAGTGCACAATTTGAAGGGGTTAACTGCTCGCCCTTGGTGGGCATTGGACCAGACGGAATGTGCAAAGCAATTGAGACAATTGGAAAGGCATTGGACTGCGATAAAAGGCAAAAAAAATTATTAATAAGAAATTTTAAAAAATATTTTTATTTAATTACATAAAAAAATTATTTTTAACAGAGGAAGTTGTGCAATTATGGAATAAAAGGAAGCATTTATTTGTTCGTGAGAGTGGATTGGATGCAACATTGGTGGACCCAAATTCAGGAGGCCAATGGACACTGATTTTACGAGGAAATTCACATGGAGAAGTGTTGAGAGAGGAGGTGGACTCTGCTGGAATTTAATTCATTTCAATTATTTCTAATTAATTCTTATTTCGGAATTTTCACTGTTTTTCCCTCAAATATAATAGAAAAATTATCTTTAAAATAAACATATTTTTTAATTAATGAGCATTCATATCGAAATTATTTTTTATGAGGTATTTAAATAAGATAATTTATGGAACAAACAATGAAAAATTTTATGAGTTTAGCAGAAAAATGAATTTTTTTAGAAAAAAAATTAAATTCACAAATTTTGAGAAATTATTATTTTATTTTTTGACGAAAATAATATTTTTAAATAATTTTTAATAAATTAAAAAATCAGAATAATTTTGTTGGAATTTTCCTAGATTTGTGATCGTTGGATGCCATCAACATGTGAATTACTTAAAGCATTCACCAACTCAATTTGTGCCAGAGAAAAGGTTAGCCCATTTTTTAATGTTAATTTAATTTTTATTTTTACCCCCTCATTTCTTCATAATTGGGTCCAATTCTCCTCCATTTGTATCTTCTAATTTTTTCATTTTTTGCATCCCATAAATTTTTAATAGCAATTCATAAATAATCCAAGAGTTTAAATTTAAAAAAAACCTAATGAAAATCATCAATTCAATTTAATTTTGAAATTTAAAAAAATTTTAAAAAATGAATAAATTTAATGAATTTTATTAATGTAATAATTCAATTCATTACCATTACCATCCCACCAATAGTTTAAGGAAAATATTTCCAATTTTTTATTTACTTATTTTCTAATTTCAATAATAATAAAATTATTCTTTTCCGATCAAATTGTCCGTTTTGGAGTCGGGCACCAGCAGTTGGCCTCATTGTGGACCAACAAACTACATTTTGGAAGCACATTTGGGCATTTTGGCCCCATCCGAAGCAAGGCTTCGTGTTGGCAATGAAATTCGGTGAGAGAATGGTTGATTTTTATCTAATTTAATTTTTTAGTTTAAAGTGGAAATAATAGTTTTTAATTTATATTTTTAATTATTTTTATTATAAAGTGGCTGGCGTCAAGGCAAAATGTTCGTCTTCGACACCAGTTTTGAGCGTGAAATTATTTTTGATGGGGTAATTCGATTATTAAATAAATTTTTCAATTTTTAATTAAATATCAAAAATATATATTGAGCAAAAAAAATGTTGAGCTTAATTTATTTCGAATTAATTTTTCTCATTTAATAAATAGAAAAAGTGAAAATAATTTATGCGGTACAAAAAAAATAATTTTTATTAAAATTTTTTATATTTTTTAAAAAAAAAATATTCCATCCTTCAAATGATCCTAAAAAATTCTAGGCACCGGCCAATGCCTTGCGGATTGCCCTCGTCTTGGAATTATGGCACCCAGAAATGCCGCAAACATTGAGGGGAAAAATTGTGGAGGAAGGGGAGGAGGAGGATGATGGAAAGTGAAAATTGATGCCAAAATTGATCTCCATACAAATGTTTTTGTTCAATAAATAATAATAACATTTGGTTTATTAATAAAAATCATAATTAATTAATTTTAAAAAGGTGGATGATTTTAAAGCAATAATTCTTTGATGTTTCCTACAGCATCCACTTGAATGAATCCAACCCAGCGGCAATAGTAATTTTCTATTCATTATTTTCGTCATAATAATATTTGACAAAAAAAAGGTTACAGTACAGACGCTCATTTAGCATCATGTTTTATAATGACTTCAAAAACATCATTTTTAATTACTCATTTCAAATTACATGAACCACAAACTGCAATCATTCAATTTTTCCTAAATATTTGATCTTTTAATTAATGTTAAATTTTAGTTTTTTTTTAAAGTGTTATCAATCTATATTATATGTATACCAATCCATAAACTAAAACGCATTTAAAAATTTTATATGCAAATTTTGGTATGCAAATTCCATTCCACTGAAAAAGTAACATCAGAAGCCATAAAAATAATAAAAAGGTATATGGAATGCATTAAATTATTGCCCGAATGCATATTAGAATTTTGTCTTTTTTTTTGCATCATTTATCCTGTATATAATAAAAAGAAAAAATGAATTTCGCAGAAAATAATTCTTTCATAGTTAAAATTTATTAAATTTTTCGTCTACATTTTATATTCATTCTTCTATTGCTTTTATTACAATGAATTCTTTGCAAATTGCTCCAAATTCCAGATTTATTTTTCCTTATCATCTGCAGTTGAGGACCCACAAGGAGAATGGGATCCATGGCCACTGGTAGATGACGATGTTTGAGTAATATGCTGATTATCTGTGAAAGTAATGATATAAGATTTTTAGAATTTTTATTTTTTAACGGGTTTTTAAAATATTCTTTCTTTAAAATTTTAATTCTATAAAATTTAATTAATTATTTACCACCCATTCAAAATTGTTTTAGAATAGAGAAATGATATTGCTCATAATTTGAAATGATATCGATTTGCTTTACGGTTTCTTTATTAAAATCGTATCTTTTTTTTTAAAAAATAATAATACTGTATATAATCTTATTTAAATTTATAGTAATTTTATAATAATATTTAATTTAAAAATTTATTAATTTGGCTAATATTAATCTTGATAATTTAAAAATAATTTTACAGGAAGAATGGTTGCTATCGCGGCTTGGCTCATTACGATTGAAGATAATTTCCTTCAATTGACACTAAAATAAACAAAAAATTTAAAATTTTCCAACAATTTTTTCCACATCGATATATCTTTTGATTTGTTCACCAGACAAAGGCAATTTGATCAATTTATCGATCAATTGTTTGATATTATCCGGAGTCATTTCTTCCTGTTGCTGTTCTTCATTCTCTTGTCTAGCAGAGAATGACTTTTCCAAAATTTCACATTCCTTTCGATAGGCTTCTAAAGAATTCTGAAAATTGATTTTTTAATTCAGATTTCCTTAAATATTAGATTTTTACCTTCAATAACTCAAGGCGCCGATTATCTTTGAGCAATACATCCTCATGCTCCACTTCTTTTATTTGCATCTTCAAATATTTCTCAATCCCATCGTTAATTGAAACAATGGAATTCTTCTTCAAATAAATGCCGGCTTGTGCAGCAACATTATTGATAAATTTTTGTTCTTCCTCAAATTGCTTTACAATCTTCTTGAATTCATCGATTTCCTTTTGTTTGGTTGCTTTATTGTTGGCATTTTTATTCAACATTAATCTTGCGAAATAGGAAGGAAATTTGAAATCGTTCGCCCCTGTATCCAGCCTTTTAAGGCGTTCTTCCTCATTTTGAATTCTGACAATGTATGTCTTTAAAATTTTTAAGAATTTTATTAATAGCAATAATAAACTTACTTGAATATTCTTGCTGATCTCAGCCAATGGTTTGGACAATGTGAAAATAATATTCCGGGCCTCATTCAATGCGATGGTTTCCTGTGTGCAATGTGGAACCAAACAATCATCCATATATTTGAGGAGTCGATCAAATTCCCGATAGGAGTGACACCAACTTTCGGAAATTTTATTGAAATCATCTTCACTGAATTTGAAATTTGCTTTGACAGCACAAAGGAATCGAAAGGCCTAAAATGATTATTTATAGCAAATTTAATCAATTTTAATTATTACCTCATTGTCAACACAAAAAACATTTTCCTTCTTCAATTCAATGCGAATTCCAGTCTTTTGGGCCAATTCGTCCAATTGAATTTTGAGTGGTTTCAATGTGTCCCCTTTAAGTTAAAATAAAATATAATTTAATATTTCCATTTATGGATTCATTTTACCGGGACGATAAAGTGTTCCACGTGAATGGGTAAAACAAAAAACAATATTTTTTGCTGCATTTCGATGCAAACTGGCCAACAATTCTTGTAGACAATAACGAAAAGTAGAGTTCAGCCTAGATTCATTCGGTTTGAGCAAAATGCAAATGCAATCAATTTGCTTCAGAGTAGAAATATGGCGTATGATATTGTTCACATTTTCTTTGTCTTGATCAATTCTTCTGGTATCTCCAATGCCTGGGGTATCAATTATGCGGAGTGGGCCACCTGTATTGTGAAAAAATAAAAAACTCAAGATTGTGAATTTTTTACTACCTTTAATCGATTTAAAGATATATCCTCTTGGATATATGGTGCTGGATTCGGCGCCGGTAAAATTTTCATTGATGTCCTCAAATGAATTTTTGCAATCAAAGCAGTCAGAGATAATTCCATGTGGACAAATTTTAATTGAAACTGATTCAAATTGATCATTCGTCAATGAAAACTGAGCCGGAATCAAACAAATTGGCTTATCAGCCTAAAAAATTTTAAATTTTTCGAATAAATTTAAAATTAAAAAATAAATCAAATTTTATTTACTATCTATTTTTATATCCGCCTTTCTACAATTCTGTATACCTGCAATGCTTCATCCATTGTTTGGAAAGTGATTTGATTGGCCAGAGCATTGATCCAAGTGGATTTGCCAACACCGGTTTGGCCAAGAATCAATAAATTCTTCTCCTTAAATTGTTGAAAACGCAGCAAATTGGGAGACAATGTGTTTGAGTCGAATTGGACAAATTCATCAGGACCATGGGAGTGGCTCAGCTGAAGAATTTTTACTCGTTATGCTAATCTAATTAGTGCTAATTTTAAAAATTAGGCTACCTTATTTAAATAAAAGGCCTTCATGTTTGCAATTTTTGCCTTCAATGCTAGATTTTCTTCCAATAATTTTGTATTTTGCCTTTTCAGTTCGTTATTTTCATGTTCCATTTTGACAGTTTGTTTACGAAAAATTAATAAATTTGTATAGAAACGTTTAAAATTTCTGAATTGGGCTGATTAAATAAAATTTTTAAATATTCAAATGAATATTTTGTTTAGTTTTTTTTATTAATTTATAAATGAGAAGAATGAGAAAATGCTTAATTTCTTCTTTATTTTATATAGAGCATTCACACACACAATGGAATTGTTGAATTGGTATAGGTAGCCTACCCAATTTCCCATATTTCCCAATCCCATGCCAACTTTAAGAAGGGAGGGGAAGCATGGATAAATGGACGTATAATGATGGAATTGACCTGTGAGCTAAAATTTGAATATTTTTGTAGAACTTTGTTCATTTTTGATTGATGAACAATGAAAAATTCTAAAATTCCCCACACAATCATCAGCCATTCATCAATTCTGTTAGATTACTGAATGCTCTGATTGACCAAGATTTGGCATCGGGGATTACGCTTCGAGCATTTTTTTAATAAGGCAATTCAGAATTCACCTTATAAAAATTGAATGAGCAAATTTCGTCAGCGAACATTTTTATATTTGTATTTCTAGTGAGAGTGCGATTTAACATTTTAATTTATTTTAGGTTCCGAAGATCCAACAAAAATGTTTAGCTCACAAACAAAGAAAAATGGGCAATGTAAATTAATAAGAAAAATTCAGTGGAGCAATAAAAGGGCATTACTGAATTTGTATAAAATTGAATTAAATGTTAAAAATGGGGGCATTTGTTTATTTTTTAGAGTGAATTATGAAATGTGGCGAAAAATTTCAACAATAAAATGAGCTTTAAATAAAATTAAATGTGAAATGACAAAAAATAAAGGATAATGTGATGCATCAATATATAATAAAAATGAATTTTTATTCAACCGAAAAAAATTATAATTTATTTTTAAGTAGACTGATGAAAATATAATATCGCTGATTCATCACAAAAAAAATTTTGAAATATTTTTTTGGATTAAGATACTTTATTTCATCAATACCAGTAAATAATTGGGAAATGATAATGAGAAGATGCTTAATTTCGTCTTTCTTTTATATAGGTTTCCATATCGAATTGTTTGAATTATGGAATGGAATTGGTAGTCTATCCAATTGCCCATTTCCTATGCCACCATTAAGAAGATGGGAGGCGAAATATGGAGGGATGGATAATGATAATGAGGAATTGGCTTGGAAGAATTACCTCGGGATAGCATTTGAATATTTTTTTTTGTAAAACTTTGCTTTTTGATTGATGAACAAAGAAAAAATTATAATATTCCCACTCAATTCAGTCATATTCATCAATGCTGCTGGATTACTGAATGCTCTGACCTAGATTTGAGAATCGGAGATTCAGCTTCGATCACATATTTTTGAATAAGATATTATGGCTTATAAAAGTTGAATAATCAAAAATAAAAAAAAACACATGCCGACAAGAATGGTCATTTCCATCAGCAGAAGACTTGAAATGATGGGAAACTTGCCTCTAGCTAAGAATCTTCTATTTCAAAAACTCACACAAAATTTCGTTGCTAATATTGACCAATTTCGAGCCAAATAACTACCCTAAACTATTTTTAAAAAAAATTAAAATTTTTAATATAATGAATTTTTAGCAAATTAGATATCAATTTGAATTTTAATTATAATATAAAAATCCGGCAATTAAAAGATAGAATTAAAAAATTATTTCTTATATTGTAAATTAACAGTATTAAATTAAACCGTTTAAACCACTTAGGGTTTTTTTAAAACTAATTTAAATTTGTTAAACTTCGGCCATTTGAATACCTCAACTGGGTCAAGCTTAAAGACATTTAATACTTAATAAAAATTTTATTTTTATTTTTTTACAAAATTTTTTATTACTTTAATCATTTAAATATTTAAAAAATTTATTCATAATTATTTTTAATTAAAAAATATTTAAATAAAAATTTATATTTTTTATTCCATTTTCCGAATGATCCTAAAAATTCTAGGCACCGGCCACCGGCCAATGCCCTGAGGATTGCCCTCGTCCTGGAATTATGGCACCCGGAAATGCCGCAAACATTAAAAGGAAAAATTGTGGAAGAAGGGGATTGGCAATGAGAATGATGGAAAGAAGGGAAAATAAATGAAATTGTTGACAAAATTTGATGATCTCCAAATAAAATGTTTTTTGGTTGATAATAATAAAATAATAATAATTGGTTTATCAATAAAAATTCAGAATTAAATTTTAAAAAGATTAATGATTGAAAGGAATAATGCTTTGATGTTTCCTCTGGCAAATGAATGAATCCCACTTAAACAGCTGTACTAATAGAACAGAAAAACAAAGGTACTAGCAATCCGAATACAGTTAGAATGCATTGTAAATTTTATAAAATTGCGAATGTTGTCGTGCAATTTATTAGCGATCTTGCTGCCTACTCTTTCCAAATATCGATTGAGCTATGCCCATTCTTACAGGACTGCATTTCGTGACTTTGCGCGCGCGTCTCACTCAAATTCTTAACCAATCCTCGATTTTTGTTTGATAGGCCAATATTGGAAAAAATCAATTCAGCTGACATCCTGCTAGTGCAGAACGCTTAGATTTGCCCTTGCCCACTCCACCCAAGGTTCAATTCTTCAACGGGTACGCTACAATTGGGTAACGGGCCAACTCGGTGACACCGTTTGTAACTTATTAAGGGCTAAACCCGATATTTTTAATTTTGGTAAGGATAAGGGGAGCACTTCTGGCTATCGAGAGATATAAAATTTATTTGGTTTGGTTTAGAATTAGCAGTATTTTACTTAAAAAACCATTAAATATGACTATTAATACATTTGCGAATCTTTCTTGGTTGAACACAATTCAACCAAATCTTAACCAATCAAATAAATTTTATATCTATCGATAGCCAGAAGTGCGTTCTTTAATTTGATACCAAAATCAACAATATAAACTACAAGCGAAATCGCCCAGTTATCCGTGTCCTCTCCCGGCTCTACTGGATTGATCCCGATCCCGAGCCCATAGGCTCTGCTTGTATTATGTCCCTGCTCAATCAACCCTTTTCCAATCCATAATTTTTGCTTCTCTTAAGCCCTCTGGCTACAGTCGCTCGTGCTCTCGTTTGGGTTTGAAAAGATAATTGAAAAATGAGATGGCGAATTTTCGCTTGAATTCGAAGCTCGTCTTTGGGAGCCCATTCTCGGGCTTCCATTTTTGTTTTTCATGATGGACCAATATAGAAAAAATCAATCAAATCAACTACCATCCTGCTGTTGGGCAAAGATTTGCCCGTCACACTCAAGGCTTAACTGAATAAATTTGCCGGTGTCCATAGGCCTGGGATGCTTTTTATTACTGCGCGCGTGCGCGCCAACCAACCAAAAATGGCCAATCCTCCATTTTTGCTCACCTAGATGCCATTCTTTTGATTCAATTCCGACCCTTTCTGTCTGGGCTGGGCATTCGACTTCAAATTAATTGGGCCAACAATGTGCCCATACTACCCATTGGCTCTTCTTATATTTTGTACAGGCGCACGCGCGTGCGTAATTAAACTTCCATTCCTCCATTTTTCAATAAGGTCCATCGTTTTGATTCAATTTGTGGGATGAAGCAAGCATTACAATTTAGCATTCCGTAGATTTAGAGAAATTATTATGCGGATTTTGGCACTAATTTCGGCAATTTTTAAAATACAAATGCATTTACTAAACTGTTTTCTCCTTGCTAAATTCCTTCTTTTACGATGGGTGTACATTTTCAATTAGAGACTGGATAAGATTTGATAGATAGAATAGTCGAATTTTCGGCTACAGTGGGGTACATGTTCAATTAGGGACTGGGTAAAATTTGATAGAAAGAATAGTCGATTCGTCACTTCCTTATTTCATAATCAATAATCAAAGTCGTAATACATTAATTAATCTGTGAAAATTTATTTTGATTAAAAATTCCTAATTTCATTTTAAAATTATTTAGATTTTCTGAAACCAATTATATACTTCCAATCCCAAAAAACTTAAAGAATGCATGAATATCGAAGTTCTTCTACAAGTGTTATTTTATTTTTTTCTACCCTTCTTCTGATTCTGACAACATTATTGTTTGATGGAGTAAAATCCGATTCATTCCAGCTACACTTTGACCAATTTGGCATTCCATACATGCCGTTGGAACATAAACAGGAAAAAGTGAATTTTGAAAAATTTTCATAATATTTTTCACTGAACATAGGCCAATTTGACAAAAATAGCAATTTGGCTCAAGCAAATATTATTCATCAACAACAGTTGTTAATTTTGAAATTGAATTAAAAAGAAAATTTACTCCTAGGTCGCTTTCTAAAATTTTGTTCACACAAATGGACCCGATCGGAGTCAAGAGGAGTAGGATTTTGGGTGCTTTCAAAAAAATTTTCTATCGTCCAAAAATAATAATTTTTATACAAAAAAGATAGATTACATCGGATAGCATCGTTTTAAAAATTTTCTGATCACTAGAAAAGATTTTAAAAGCCTGATTCAGACGCCGACTCTTTTTGGGATCAACATCGGATTCGACCCTATAAGTTTTTTTCTAATCTTCAAAAATTTTTAAATATATTCCTTTCTGGTGCCTAAAGGTGTTTTCTATCTTTTGGTATAAAAATTCTTATTTTTGGAAAAGTAGAAATATTTTTTTATAGGCATCCAAAAATCCTATTTCTATTGACTCCGACGCGTCGCATCCATGTATGTGAAAGTAGCTTAACAAAAAAAATAAAATTAGTTCAGACTTTAATAATTATAATCGTTTGCCTCAAATTGGCCTCTGGATTTTGATGGACATACTGATTTTAGTACTAGGAAAATAAAAATTAATTAGCTTTAAATATTTAATAAAACTAATTTCTTCTCTTAAGGATGTGAATCAGATAATAAAACGAAACGTGAGGACGGGAAAAGTTGAATGGCGATTGGCTGAAATATTAAACAGAAATGTGGGAATCAAGGAATGGACTAATGAGACAAATAAATTTACAATGTTAAATGAGAGCAATGAGGTCATTGAGAAAAAAATTTTGGCACCGGCAATGACGGCATATGCAAAGTAAAAAAAAGGGAGGAGAATAAGTTTTAGTTATGAGTTATGACTAGCCATTCGGCCAGCATCTCTTTTTTTAATTTTTTTTTCAGTGAGCCATTTTAATTTAACGGATATTTTTAATTTGAGAAGGGGAAATGCCATTCAAAAATTCTAAAAGTCCTCAAATATTTTTTTTTATTTTGTATAAAAATAAATTGTAAAATTAGCCGATTTTCTTCAATAAATTCCCATGTATTACACCTACATTAAGCTAAAGATAATCAGAGAAAAGCTATAGGCCTCGGGGCTAATTTATTAGACGACTGAAATAAATTTATTAAATTTCACAGTTGTGTGATGAAAATGAAAAAGATGAAAGATAGGATAAATGATAAGACGACAAAAATACAAATATTCATGCTGAACGGTGCCATCACAATTCCGGAGATGAAGCCAATTGTAGGAAAGAGGCACTCGTATCTAGCCGAATTCGTTCCTAAATTTTTGGTATATAATAATTTTTTTAAAAAATTGGGATGAATGGGAGGACTGACTATAAGGCGAATTTTATAAGAAATTGAATGCCAACTTGTCACAAAAACTATTATAACTCGGTAATGATTGAATTTATTATGGTAAAATTAAAGAGCGTAATGATTGGAAGAGTACCCCTATACAAAATGTATTAGGAAGGGTACCCCTATACAAAATGTATTAGGAAGAGTACCCCTATACAAAATGTATTAGGAAGAGTACCCCTATACAAAATGTATTAGGAAGGGTACCCCTATACAAAATGTATTAGGAAGAGTACCCCTATACAAAATGTATTAGGAAGGGTACCCCTATACAAAATGTATTAGGAAGGGTACCCCTATACAAAATGTATTAGGAAGGGTACCCCTATACAAAATGTATTAGGAAGGGTACCCCTATACAAAATGTATTAGGAAGAGTACCCCTATACAAAATGTATTAGGAAGAGTACCCCTATACAAAATGTATTAGGAAGGGTACCCCTATACAAAATGTATTAGGAAGAGTACCCCTATACAAAATGTATTAGGAAGGGTACCCCTATACAAAATGTATTAGGAAGGGTACCCCTATACAAAATGTATTAGGAAGGGTACCCCTATACAAAATGTATTAGGAAGGGTACCCCTATACAAAATGTATTAGGAAGGGTACCCCTATACAAAATGTATTAGGAAGGGTACCCCTATACAAAATGTATTAGGAAGGGTACCCCTATACAAAATGTATTAGGAAGGGTACCCCTATACAAAATGTATTAGGAAGGGTACCCATATACAAAATGTATTAGGAAGGGTACCCCTATACAAAATGTATTAGGAAGGGTACCCCTATACAAAATGTATTAGGAAGGGTACCCCTATACAAAATGTATTAGGAAGGGTACCCCTATACAAAATGTATTAGGAAGGGTACCCCTATACAAAATGTATTAGGAAGGGTACCCCTATACAAAATGTATTAGGAAGGGTACCCCTATACAAAATGTATTAGGAAGAGTACCCCTATACAAAATGTATTAGGAAGGGTACCCCTATACAAAATGTATTAGGAAGGGTACCCCTATACAAAATGTATTAGGAAGGGTACCCCTATACAAAATGTATTAGGAAGGGTACCTCTTAATGATGGCTTTCTAATTTTCTATTATATAAATTATAAAATGATATAAAATATTTAGATTGATTCAATTAATCTTGGAAATATATTGAACATTTTAAGTTCAATTCAATCATTCATATTTAATTAATATCATTCGATTTTGATATCAGTTTGCTTTGATACAATTTAATATTAAAAAAAACATCAAAAATGATTCAATATATAATATGTTTTATAATTGCTTTCAACGATTTGACTTGACACTTCACAAAACGTAGAGGGAAAAAAGCCATAGGATGAATGGCCTAATTTTTCCCGCTTCTTAAATAGGATGATGGACAATTGGAAGCTGTGCCAACACATTTTTGCACGTCACTTTTCATTGTTGAAATTGATGGGAAAATTGGTAAACAAGAATTGGTTTGCACCCGGATAGATCGATGGACAGAGACGGATAGTCCCCCAAACATTGGAAGGAAGACGGCGGATTGTGGCCATTCCGAATTGTATGACCATCATTTGGATGGACATTTGGTGAACAGTGGGGCAGAAAATATGTTAGAATTTGTTCAAATTAAATTGGCCATGGATTTGGCAAAAATGCTTAAACGCCTTGAAGCAAAACATTTGGTTGAAGGAAAGAAGCAAAAAAGTAATTTTTTAATTATTTGTAAATGACTATTTTAAAAATTTTTAATGAATTTTTAATTCAATATTAGAAAATGATCAAAATATGCCGACAGCATCCATCGCCTCTGCTGATGAATCTCAAATTGAAGGAATGGATCCAAATCTTCGTATTTATAAGGTTAATTGATAGAACAAATTAAAAATTATTATAATTGTTTAAGGGATTTATGTTGGAATATGATCCCCGGAAATTGATCGCTCATTGGCTGTTGGAGCGATTGACTAAAGAAAATACTTTGTCAAAAAATCAGATAAAGAGACGACCAAATTTAAAATGGAATGCCGATCCAAAATTGCCAACAATATTTCAACCTGACGAAAGGGATTATCAAACGGCAAAAGTGAGAATAATGAGATGTAAAAAAATTATTTAAATTAAGAATAATTTTCAATTTGTTTAAAATTTAATTAAAATCAAATAGACGAATAAAAAAATGTTAAGATATAATTTGAAAAAATTATTAAGGCAATTTAAAATAATTATAAAAAAATTATAACGTAATTTAAGAACTTTTACTTCCTTAAATATTAAAAATTATTAATTTAATATTTCAATATAAATAAAAAATAAATATGATTTAAAAATAAAAAAAATATCCCTTAAAATTTGAAATTTATAAAAATTTCTTTAAAGCAATTCGAATTGAACCATGGCCATTTGGCTACCTTCCGGGCACACAGAAACGATGACGTGCAACAAACATTTCTCTACCCAAATTCAGTGCCCCAGGATCGAGATATTAATTCGGGATATTGGAGAGTGATTGAGGAATATGCGTTGTAAGCACATATGATATATGAAATATAATGTTTATAAAAATAAATGGCAAAAATAATTTCTGTAAAGACAAAATTAGTTTTAAATATAAAATAAAATGGTTTTTAAACCGATGGTTTTTAAAAGAAATTTTTTTAAAATATATCTGCTTAGCTTAAATGTTATTTAATAGGCGAATTTAATAAGTATTTGTAAAATATATTTCGAATTTTTTAAACAATTTTTATAGATGTTTGGCCGGACATAAACAATCAATTGCCTATGTTTACACTGGTCCTTTGTACATTCCTGAAAAGAATACCGATACTGGTCAATGGCAGATGAAATACAAGGTTAAATCAATAAATAATTTGTAAATTTTTTTTAAATTTTAATTTTTCCAATTTATTTAAAAAGGGTTACTATTTTTTCAGCCACTAAGATTTCTCTCCACTAAAAATGCTTTTTTGCTGCTAACAATTTTTGATTTCTATAAATTAGAAACCGGTTTTAGTTTTAGACCCCACAAACATTATACAAATTTATAGATCTCGTCGAGGCGCATCAAAAGATATAAAAATTGTCAGGTTTTCACCAAAAATTAAAGAGTTTAAAACCAAAAATAGTTAACATGATTTACACGGTTTAAAACCTTTTATTTTGCCCAAACCCGACAAATTATATACCATTTGATGCGTCTCGATGAGATCAACAAATTGGTGTAAATTTTGTGGGTCTAAAACCGATTTCTGATTTACTAGAAGTCAAAAACTGTTTTAGTGGCAAAAAAGCATTTTTAGTGGCGTTTAGAAAAATTTGTGGCATTTAAAATATTTTCCATTAAAAGGTGATTGGTAGGAGGAAAATGATGGCCGTGCCAACACATTTATTTAAAATTATTTTCTTGGAATTTACAAGCGGCGATGATGAGCAAAAGAAAAAGACATTTTGGCTTGAAACATTTGTCGTATCAAATGGACAAGAGGGTGAAGTGGAAGTGGTGGAAGAAGGCGAAAATGCTGATGAAGGAAGACCCGAAGGCATAGATGAAGACGAAAATGCTCGAGGCGGAGACGAAGAAGCAGTGGAAGAGATGAAAGAAGAAGAAGAGGAAGAGGAATATATCCTGCAAGAACTTGGAGAGGGCGATAATGTTTATTACATTTTGTCAAAAAACGAAGAGGAAATTGAGAAAATACTTATGGTGGGTTCTTAGAAAATTCTGTCACACATCACAACAAGAAAATAATAAAATTCAAGGTGGCTGCCTAATAACTTATGGCTTAGCTCCAGTGGTGTCATAAAACTTGAAAAATCTGGAATTTTCCAGGTTTTGGAGGGTCTCGGCCAGGTTTTTATGAGGTTTCTGTTTTTACCAGGTTTTTCATAAAATCTCAGAATTTAGTCAGATATTAATATTTTTTACTAAAAATGAGCAAAATTTTTCGCTGCGCGGCCATTTTTTCCCTATCAGGGAAGTTTTAATTTATTTTACATTTATTTCTCAATTAGAATTGTTTAAATATTACAAATTAAATATGAAAAATTTTTATAAGCATTTATTTTGTTTTTTACATGTTTTTTAGCATGCCAGGTTTTTTTGCCCGGTTTTTGAAAAATTTTGCCAGGTTTTTGCCCGGTTTTTGGATGAGTTTTCCAGTTTTTTGAGTTTTGAGATGGCATCCCTGTTTAGCTTTTTAATTTTATTTAATTTTGTTCGGAATTGATGAAATTATTCCGAAAAATGAAATTATCGCTAAACTAGCATTGAAAAGTCATTTTAATTTTTTGGTTGCCACTTTTAATCAATTCTAAACCAACTAGAACCGACTTTGTCTATTGGCTCGCTGAGCTATTCGCCAAAATTGCATAGATATCAGTGTTCACTTCTAATTATTGGTAGTGATTTTAATTGAACGGTATAATGTGAATCAATTTAAATTTTTTTCAATTAATAAAAACCGTCCGTGGTCATCTCCACAAAGGACAAATGGCTCTGCAAATATGGGCATGTCCACAAATTCTGCAAATAAACAGTTTTTGACTTCTAATAAATCAGCAATAGGTTTCAGACCATTCAAACCTTAGAGCATTTTGTAGATCTCATCAAGACGCATCGAATGGAATATAAAATGTTCCAAAAGATAAAGATTAAACCGTTTAAACCATTTTTTATGTTTTTGGTTTAAAACTCTTTAATTTTGGGCCAAAACCTGACATTTTATATACCATTCGATGCATTTCGATGAGATCTACAAAATGGTATAAGGTTTGTATGGTCTGAAACCTATTGCTGATTTATTAGAAGTCAAAAACTTATATTTGCAGAATTTGTGGACATGACCATATTTGCAGAATTGTGGAGATGACCTAGCACCAATAAAAACATTTATTTTATAGAAAATTTCTGATAGGAATAGAAAAAAAGCAACAACTTCAAAAGGTGCTTTGAGCCTAAAGAAGACAAGCAAAAGTCAAAAGTTGGATAAGGGAGAAGAGAAAACACCTAGTGAAGCCAATGTAAATGTTAAGAAAACGGAGAATATTGAAGCGTTGGTGGAAGGCTGCCAAAATCGAAGCTACAACATCATCTATGGGGATGCAAATTCAGGCGCGAAAATTAGTAAACTCCTAAAGGATCATCGAAAGCCCCTCACCTACATTGACAAATTTGTGCCAAACTTCCAACTATTGGCCAAATTACCCGCCGAATTGCGATCAGAGAAAAACGGGGTCTATTTCGATGAGAATATGGCGAAGTTATTTGAAAAAAATGAAAAGGGAAAGGATAAAGGTAATAGAATGAATTTTTGCAAAATGAATTTACCGTATTTATTCTATTAGAAGCCCCGGGGCATAAAAATTTCAGAAACCCTCCGAGGTGGGAACTTTTCGGAATTTTTGAAACAAAAATTACTAATTTCGGCTTAATTTCACCTAAAAATTGGTCATTTTTAACATACATTTTTCAATGTAGGGGGGGGCTTCAAATAGAATAAATACGGTATATTCAATATTTGATTTTTACAATTTAAATAACAATAATTGTCTTAAAGAAGCAACCAGAAGCAGTCATAGTGGAAAATTTGCTGGCGGAACTAATCAAGGCAAGAAAGGAAAGAAGGGCGGAAAATCGAGGAATAAACCGCAGCAGCAGGAACCAAAGCAAAAGCAACAACAACAACCAAAACAGCCTACTTCTATTTTTGATGTTGCTGCAGGCTCATCATCGTCAGCAAATGCTGCTGAAACTGAAAATAGGGGAAATAGGATATGTATATTCCCTATGGGCCAAAAATTAAAATGCATTTTTTTTCAAAAATTTTTTCTCCTTTTCAGCTGAATCAGAAGAATCAAAATTTTATGATTTGATGGAAAATTTTTACACGAGATATTTGTTCAAATCTGATTCAGAGAATGTAGCGCAATTCCTCTTTGACAGCATTATTTTGCAAACTTCCTGGCATTCAATCCAATCCTTATTGCAATCTGTTAAGGAAAAAATGCTCGAGGATGGAAAAACGGTAGAATTATAGATGAAGCATTTAGAACTAAAAATTTTTCCGACACTAGAAGTTTTTTTATTTTCAATTACTAAAACTTTGTCTCTATAAAAGGTTAATATTTTTTTGCCAATTTCTCTAAATGCCACTAATAAAAAGGCTTTTTTGCCACTAAAACAATTTTTGACTTCTAATAAACTAGAAACCGGTTTTAAACCTTACAAAGCTTATACCATTTTGTAGATCTCATCGAGACGCAACGATAGGTGAAAAATTGTCATGGTTTTATCAAAATTAAAGGGTATTAAACCGTTTAAACCGTTTGTAAATTTTGGTTCAAAACGAGGTTAAAATTGATTAAACTCTGACAAAATATATACCATTCAACCCGTCTTGACGAGAACTATTGATGGGTATAGAGACTAGGGATCTAGGAAAAACCACTAAATTGTTAAAATCTATTATTACTTTATTCGGCATTTTCAATACTCTATTCGGCAAATTAAATAGTATCCTTTTATAAATGTCTTTTGGAAGATTGACGCTGCTCAAATTGATGCCATCGTCTTGGAATTGTACAAAAACAAAAACATCGACGACATCGTTCAATATCATTCATTTACAATAAATCATGGTTTGGAGCATATAAAAAATTTTAAGGATGTAAATAAATGGGATGAAGACAACATTTGTTTACTGACCCATTTGCGCGAATCCATTATCTACACATTCTTTTCTGCCTCATCATTCCGTCCTCATAAAAGCAACAATTTAAGGGTTTGACTATTTTTTCATCAAAAAAGGTGCCCCGACATTTACGGTCCAGACATTTCATCCCCGGACATTTCCGACTTAAAATCGAACTTTTCCGGCCCATTTATGGATTTTTCCGGCCCAATTTTGAACATTTCCGGTCTATTTAATTTAATGTTCGACATTTCACGCCCTAACCATTTTTCTCCAAAATGTGAATATTTCTGACTCAAAACCGGAACTTAACCAGCATAATTCTAATATTTTAAATTTATAAAAGCTTAATATTGGTAAAATGCAAATTTGAACAAAATTGTCTCAATTGGTTTCCAAAAAAATTTTTTAGGGTCAGGCTTAGGCCAAGGTTAGGCTAGACCCAGTATGGGTACAGGGTACAAGGCGTAGGGATAAGGCAAGCGTATATATAAATTTCCAATTTTAAAATATTAAATAACCACATTTTAGCCAAAAATATAAAGGCCGGAAATGTCCAAAATTGAGCCGGAAAAAGCAATATATTGTTCGGAAAATTCTGGTTTTAAGCCAGAAATGTCCGGGTGGAAATGTCTGAACCGGAAATGTCTGAGCTCCTTTTTTCCTTTGGATTTAATGAACTCTGCTTTTACTATAAGATTCCATTTTTATCGCTTTTTGTATTTTTTTTTTATTTTTAAATACCCTCAATTTCAATAATAAAGTGAAACAAAAGTTCTTCTTTCTAATTTTGCACATCAATAATATTTTCATATGAATAGGTATTAGCTTTAATTTATTTGGACAATTTTATATCTCATTGTCTGATTGGTATCCATTGATTTGGGATGAAAATTGCAAAAAGTAATTTAAAAAACCTAAAATATCTTTATTAAATCAGCCATATTTTTTAACCATAGCTTTCTGGTAAACTAAATTTTGATTGCATTATTAAAAGAACTAAACTCAATTTTATGTTTTTAATTATTTTAAGAAATTTGCATTGGAGTTTGAACAAAAACGGTGGAGAGAATTCGGAATTTTGCCTGAAGTTAAAGAAGTTTTTTCAAAATATGATGATGACGATTATGATGGGGAAAGAATTGCCCAAATTTGGATGGAAAAAGGGAATTGGTGCTATGATAAAAGCCAAGAAAACAATGAATATGTGCACAAATACAAGGTATAGGAACAACCGAGTTGCTGGGGTATTCCCAAAAAAATGTAGACAAATCATGTTAAGCGGACAGTTAGGGTCTGAAAAATCATGTTAAGCGGACAGTTAGGGTCTGAAAAATCATGTTAAGCGGACAGTTAGGGTCTGAAAAATCATGTTAAGCGGACAGTTAGGACCTGAAAAATCATGTTAAGCGGACAGTTAGGGTCTGAAAAATCATGTTAAGCGGACAGTTAGGGTCTGAAAAATCATGTTAAGCGGACAGTTAGGATCTGAAAAATCATGTTAAGCGGACAGTTAGGACCTGAAAAATCATGTTAAGCGGACAGTTAGGGTCCGAAAAATCATGTTAAGCGGACAGTTAGTGTCTGAAAAATCATGTTAAGCGGACAGTTAGGGTCCGAAAAATCATGTTAAGTCGTATCTCTAGATGAGTATAAGTTTAAAAGTGTCGAAAAATTGTTAATTATGAATGAAATTAGAGAGCATATGGTTATTAAACTGTTTTAAAATCTTGAATTCAATTTAATGATTTGTTAACCCTGAAAATCGATTATTCTATATTTTATGCGAATTGTCTTTTTTTTTTCTTTGTATACGAATTGTGATTATAAGAATTGGGAGCATACGAATTGAGAATATACGATCTGCTGGCCCAATATACGAATTCAGAATAAAATCTGCGAACCTTGTATTAAGTATTCTTTTTCACCAAACTAATTTTTTAAATATAATATTCTTTAAAACTTTCTAAATTCAGCTTGATAGACAGGATTTGCTATTTTCAACACTGAAGGAATTAATGAATAAAAAAGAAGATTTTGCAAAAGACGTAGCAAGATGTTTCAGGAAAAATGATAGCAATGCCATCAATAATTTGATGCGAATTCTTGGAATACATTCATTCAAAAAATTCAATAGAGAATTTAAAAAATTCTCAGAAATTTGTAAGTTTTAAAATTGGGTGAAATTGGCAAAAAATTAACATAAAACCATTTAAAATTACCAGAAAATTTCAAAAAAAAGTTTACATTTAAATCTAATTAAAACTGTTTGGATATTTTTAAAATGGATGTAAATTGTAAATCAATGTGTGATATTATCAAGCTCAATCCTTCTAAATATAAAAATTTGTTTGATTTTTCGCAACTCTGGTTTAATTTAACTTTTGCACGGAATTAAATCGGTTTTTAAACCCAGTTATAGAACCGGTTTTGAGCGAATAAAAAGTGTTTTTGGCAATCGTAAAGAATCCGGCCAGAAAAAAATTTTTTTTTAAAAATATTTTTTGGGGTAATCGAGGGCATAGAACACGAATCTGATATCCTTTCTGTCATACCTTGCCATCTTGGTAAGATAATGCCAACTTTAACCAAGAAAAAGCAAAGGGGGGAGACCAAGGGCATTTTTGGCGAAAATTTTTATATGACTATTATTTGGCTCAATCGACGCAGCATGCCGAGAGGAATCGAATGGTACCATTTTTTAAGATAATATTGAGTTTTGGGTAAGTTATGACCAAAAAAATATTTGACTTGGTAAGATTTTTTGACTTCTAACTTGCGTAAAGTGCAATATTATTCAATAAAAATGTTACCATTCGATTCAGCTCATCGAGCTGCGTTGATTGTGCTATAATATGGCTATAGAAAAATTTCACCCAAAAATGCCCTTGGCCCCCCTTTACCTATCTTGGTAAAAGTCGGCATTACCTTACCAAGATGGTAAGATATGGCGCAAATGATTCAGATTCGTGTTCTACGCCTCCGATTATCCCCAGAAATGTATTTTTATAAATTTTTTCTTTTGTGGCCGGATTCTTTACGATTGCCGGGTTTTTGGTACTTACATACAATTTTTTATTTTAAATAATATAGAAAAATTTTTTAAATTTTTTTCAATATTTTAGCGCCTAGAAATTTTCAATTTAAATACGTGGGCATTTTCCGAGATGCCATTTTTGATTTTGATTTAACCGTGGGCTATCAAAGGAAAAAATATTTGCTGCAAGAATTCCTCTACTTCTTCGACTACTACGAAATAATGGACAGTATTGATCAATTTCATAATGGCCATTCTCATGAAATATCAAAGCTAAAAATCAAGAATAAATCTGATAAAAATATTTTAAATAGTGAATTGCGGGATATAAAAAATTTAAAAGAGGAACTATCCAAATGCCTTAAATTGGAGAGCATAGAAATTTCGGCATCAATGGGTCAAGCATTGATGATCAGATGCTTACAAGACGTGTATTGCCAATTGCAAAATATGTTCTTCTACATGAATTTTATGGATTTAAATACACGAAAAAGTCAAAAAATTTTAAAATTGCACTATTTTGCCGGGGATGAATGCGATCGATTGATAAGTTTTTTTTTCTCTAATTTTAAAAAGTAATTTATTATTGAACCAGAGAAATATATAATTAAACGAAAAATAATTTATTTTAAAAAAAGCACCCGAAAAAATTGTAACAGTTCAGAGAAGTTTATTCTTTAGATCAATAAACATGGGTACTTTCGATTTCGCGAAACCCTGCCAAAAAATTATTAAATCTAGGAAAAATTTTAGTTTCAAAACACGAATCTGACATCCTTTTCGTAATATCTAAAATCTCGGTTGGAGAATCAAAAATGCAAACTTTTACCAAAAAATGCTAAGGGTGACCAAAAACATTCTTGATGAAAATTTTGTAATAATAAGTTAAATCGGCCAAGGTTGGCAATCTGAATTGAATGATTCAATTTTTATTAAGTAATATTTAATTTATGACAAGTTATGGCCAAAAGAAATCCATATCTTTAGGTTAAAATCTAATTATCAAGGGCAAAAATTTTACCATTGAAACTAAAGTATTTTCTGTCAAATTAAAAAATAATTCGATACTATAATTCTCAAAAATATTTTTTTACATTCGAGCTAGGCACGGCACTGTGTTCTTCACAGAAACATTTGGATTTGATCAAGAATTGAGTAAAAAATTCTACGAATTGTATACAGAGACATATGATGGTCAGTTCAACTTGGGGGTTAATAATATTTAATATTTATGCCAATTAATAGCCACGAGTTAGCTTTTTTAATTTTTTTTAGCATTAAAAAATTTAGAACTTGATGACTTGATTGCATCATATTGACTCCTTTTATAGTAATTTTATCAGTCATTTTATAACAGAAACAACAAAAAGACTAATAAGCTGGGCGTTGAATACGGAAATGGAAGAAACAGAAAACATAGCGATGTGGGAGGTGGACGAAACAGCTAAAATGCCCAATTATGAATCAGAATTTCGAGCAATACAATTGGGAAGAAATAAAATAAATCGTAAGTGCTGGTCAAATAAAATAATTCCGCCTGTTTAATTCCGTCTGGTCAGATAAAATAATTCCGCCTGGTCAAATAAAATAATTCCGCCTGGTCAAATAAAATAATTCCGCCTGGTCAACTAAGAATAATTCCGCCTGTTTAATTCCGCCTAATCAAATAAAATAATTCCGCCTGGTCAAATAAGAATAATTCCGTCTGTTTAATTCCGCCTGGTCAAATAAGAATAATTCCGCCTGTTTAATTGCGCCTGGTCAAATAAGAATAATTCCGCCTGTTTAATTCCGCCTGGTCAAATAAGAATAATTCCGTCTGTTTAATTCCGCCTGGTCAAATAAGAATAATTCCGCCTGTTTAATTGCGCCTGGTCAAATAAGAATAATTCCGCCTGTTTAATTCCGCCTGGTCAAATAAAATAATTTCGCCTGGTCAAATAAGAATAATTCCGCCTGTTTAATTCCGCCTGGTCAAATAAGAATAATTCCGCCTGGTCAAATAAGAATAATTCCGCCTGTTTAATTCCGCCTGGTCAAATAAGAATAATTCCGCCTGTTTAATTCCGCCTGGTCAAATAAGAATAATTCCGCCTGGTCAAATAAGAATAATTCCGTCTGTTTAATTCCGCCTGGTCAAATAAGAATAATTCCGCCTGTTTAATTGCGCCTGGTCAAATAAGAATAATTCCGCCTGTTTAATTCCGCCTGGTCAAATAAAATAATTTCGCCTGGTCAAATAAGAATAATTCCGTCTGTTTAATTCCGCCTGGTCAAATAAGAATAATTCCGCCTGTTTAATTCCGCCTGGTCAAATAAGAATAATTCCGCCTGTTTAATTCCGCCTGGTCAAATAAAATAATTCCGCCTGGTCAAATAAGAATAATTCCGCCTGTTTAATTCCGCCTGGTCAAATAAAATAATTCCGCCTGGTCAAATAAGAATAATTCCGTCTGTTTAATTCCGCCTGGTCAAATAAGAATAATTCCGCCTGTTTAATTCCGCCTGGTCAAATAAGAATAATTCCGCCTGTTTAATTCCGCCTGGTCAAATAAGAATAATTCCGTCTGTTTAATTCCGCCTGGTCAAATAAAATAATTCCGCCTGATTAGCTAAGAATATTCCGCCTGTTTTAATTCCGCCAGCAGCAGCAAAAAGTTTCTTTGTAATAATTAATTTTCTTTCATAAAATTTTTGTTTGCAAAATAAGCAAAAATCTATTTTGAAAATCTTCTTCATTTTTAAAGAATTATTTGCTGAGAATGAGCATTTGAATAAATATTTGTTGCTGGAGCACAATAATTTGGCCGATTGGCAGAACATTCATCAATCCATTGTGGAACTTTTCGCCATTGAAACAATTATGATCTTACTTTTTGATACTCTACAATCGCTTGAAACAAAAATAATTAATGTGTTTGAAAAGGAACAAGCTGTAAAAGCAGCCATTATTTATGAAAATGTTCAAAAAATTTCTTTGCTGGAAGAAATGTTCAAACAAATTGTGGAAAAAAGTAAAAGAATTGGAAACACAATGCAAGATTTGTGCCAATTGTTGGTTTTAAGGCAGCATTTACTCATTACAATTGATAAAATGGGTGATGAACATTTGAAAAACAATCCGCATTTGAAGAATTTAATTCGTCAATACGGTCAAATTCACAAGTCGGATGTGCCCTATGATGAAGGTTTGTCCACATATAATTTTGTGTACATAAATAAAAGGGACACGCCCAATTATGTGATGGGCCAATGATCGACGGCGCTTGTAGGTAATTAAGGTTTAAACCGATAATGATGAATTTGGCATCAAATTAAAAAGCTCTCTTCTGACTATCTATTGATATAAAATTTATCTGGATTGGTCAAGATTTGGAGGAATTGTGTTCAAAAACCGTGAAAATTCGCAAATTTGTATTAGTAGTGTATTTAAAAGTTTTTTCATGCACGACTAAGTAAATTTTGAACTAATCCAAATAAAATTTATATCAATCGATAGCCAGAAGTACACTCTCTAATTTGTTACCAAAATCATCATTATCGGTTTGTTCTTAATGCGCTACAAACGCCGTTGCTCAGTTGACCCGTCGCCCTGTTGTGGCGTACCGTAATAAAATTTATCCAATTTTATATTTTGAAAATGGTTGCTGACTTGCTTAAAACAATTACAATATTTTTTAGAGGTGGCCGCTGGCATGTTAATAACAATGGATGGCTTGGATGGGTATTGCCATGATGAGGAGAGACGTGAACTACTATTACGAAAATATCGACATGAAGTGGAAAATATGGTGGCCAGTCAATTGAATATGATGTTTTTCACTCATCATTTTGGCAGCATGGGAAAATATCAAAACTACCATTTGAAGGTGGATTTGCCGGCAAAATTGATCAAAATTGCTGGCGTACATGGATTCATGAAAATTGCCATGAATCATCCATTGATTATGACAAATTGTAAGATAACAAAGAGTGGAGATGGTTAATAATTTTGGGACTAATAATAATGGTTCCTCACAAGGGAACCGATCATAAATCCATTCTCATATTAGTGATGTAGAGGAAATCAGTCCGATCAAAAAAAAAATTAAATTTATTAATAAGACTAGTCTCAGTCAAGCTCACAAAGCTATTTTTTGGAATTCAGTGTCAATTAAATTCACAACATTTCCAAGTTTTTACTTTGCTGGGTTAGAGAGACCGCCAACTCGGTTTAAGGGAAATTGATCAGCGATTTAATTTAAAAAAAGCTACTACCAATTTTAGCCTAACCCAGGTTAGAGATTAGAGCCTCCTAATAAAGCTATGTTGACATAAATTGAGCCACTCCGTTGGCTCCAAGAGGAGTAGGATTTTTGGGGACTTGCAAAAATTTTTTCTAATTGAACAAAAATTTTTTTATAACTAAAAATAGTGCAGACTTTACTGCATCAGATAAAATAATTTTAATTTGACGATTTTCTGACAATTAGAAAAATTACTAAAAAATGTTGTGTCTTAATGATTTTTCTAATCGTCCGAAAATTTTCAAATTTATCTTATTCGATGCAGAAAAGTGTCCTCTATCTTCTGGTATAAAATTTTTTTTGGTCAGGTAGAAAATTTTTTAGCACGTACTTAAAAATCCTATTCCGTTTATGTGAACATAGCTTAACCAATTTAATGCCTTACATAATCCGGTAATGAGAGTATTGCCCAAAAAAAGGGGAAAATATTAATAAATTTTTTTCAAGTATTCAACCTGGAAACCGTCGATGCTATTTTATTTAAAAATGACAATATTCTTTATCTTTTCGAAAATGGCAAAGAAAAGAGAAAAGAACTACAACAACACGAAATGGAGAATGTTATAAAAGCACTGCTAATGGTCGATTTAATTTTAATCCAACTCATTTTTTCGGCACATACTCCTGCTGAAATAGGTAAATTTTGGGCAATACGACATTTGCGGATGCGATATTTATGGATTATATTTTTTTGATAATAAACACTAGGGTTGCTCAAAGTCGGTTAACCGAACCGAAACCGAAACCGTGATCCGAAAACCGCGAAAACCGAAAACCGAGGGTCCAAACCGACGGTTTTTCGGTTTTTAATTTTCACCTTGAGGGACAATTTTTGGTTAAAATTTTACCTTATTCGACCATTTTTAATTAAAATTTTTCCCTAACGGGCCATTTTTGGCTTAAAATATTATCTTTTGGATCATTTTTAGCTTAATATTTTTCCTTTCGGGTCTATTTTTGTCTGATTTTTTACTCTATGGCAGGGTTCTCAGATTATTTTCAAAAAAGTACACTGGCCTTGAAAATAAAGATTTAAGGGTCAAAATAAAGATTTTCGTTTTAAGCTATATAAATTAATAAAAAAAAATTTATTATAAATGAGCATGAGATTATCAAGCAGGACTAAGATTACATGCTTTTTGAGAAGAAATTTTTACAATTTTTCGAACCGAAGACGAAAAATTTAGACCAAAAATAGTCGCGCAGCGAAAAATTTTATCATTTTTTTTATAATTTCATGAAAAAATACATAAAGTAACACAATGACCCAAATAAAGTACAAATCTTTAAATAAAATACATCTGAGAACCCTGCTCTATGGCCATCTTTGCCTTTAATTTTACCCTCCAAGAAAATTTTTGGTCTATTTTTTATTCAAAACCATTTTCAACTGAAATTTTTTGCTTAAACGGGCATTTTTAATATAAATTATTTCATTTATGGTCCTTTCTTTTCTAATTTTTCTCCCTGCAGGGCCATTTTTATTCGAAATTCTTCTTTTTGTGAATTATTAGGCTAAAATTTTTCTCTGCTGGACTTTTTTGAAATATTTTCTCTTTTGGGTCTTTATTGTTGAAGCAAACCTAGAAGAATAACTAAAAATTGATGTAAATATTGGATATGTGATATTTGAATAAATTTTCTTTGATTTTTTTTGCGAAATTTTATGAAAAATTAAATTTTTAAAAAATTTTTTGACCATTTTTCAAAAAACCGAAAAACCGGAAAACCGAAACCGAAAACCGAGAATTTTTTCAAACCGAAACCGAAAACCGACATTGGAAAACCGAGAAAACCGAAAACCGGAAACCTCGGTTTAAAACCGACTTTGAGCAACCCTAATAAACACCCAACTGGGATATATTGGACTTTTTTAAAAATCCTATCCAGCCCTAGCCTTAATCTAAGTTATAAAACCCTAGACGGAAAAATGGCCAAAACTTTTTTATTTTTACATTTTTGCAAAATAAATGGTAAATTCTTGCTCAGTCAGATTGCCAAAAAGAACTGAATGATATATTATAATAATCAGAACTGGGTTATAATATACCTATAAAGCATTAAATTATTCTTTTCTTAATCAAAAAAAAAAATTATCCGGAATTATTGCGTCCGCAACTGTCATCCACAATGTCGCATTCACAAATGTCGTTGCACGAAATTTTGAAAGAAAAAAACATATAAACAGCTTAATTTCATAAAATATCGAAAAATAATAAAAATTGCAGCAAATGAACATGAAAATGTGTTAACAAATGAAGAGCTTGAAAAAAGGAATCAAATTGATCGGGCTAAAACCGAAGGAATGGACATATTGATGGAATGGTTGGACAATAGTCATATAATGAAAATGATGACCAAGGAGGAAAGGGTGAATCATGCGAGAAAAGTAGACGAAAAGGCATATTTGGAAATTAGTCGAGTGATTATCAGGTAAAAATATAGGCACAGAAATTTATAAAAAATTTTTTTACAAAATTTAAAAAGAGATTATAATTTATAGGAGAGGTATTTTGGGCGAAAGAATGCTTGAGACAATTAAAAAAGGCATTAGGATTTGCTTTTAAACAACATTAGAGGGCGGATTTATAATTTGTTTGCTCATTTAAAATAGCTTAAAATCATCGAAAACATGTTTTTTTTATCAATGTTTTAGTTGAATTTCAAGAAATTTTTGTCAATATTTCTATATTTTTTTTAGCAATTTTCGTCAATATTTAGAAGATTTTTAAAGAATTTTACTAAAATTTTTAGTTTTTAGAAAAGAAATTGAAATTTTTTTGAAAAATTTTGACTTTGTTAAAAATTTTGGCAATTTTGGAAAATTTTTTCGGATTTTTCAAAAAAATCAAAGAAATTGATTTGAATTTTTTTGAAAGATGTAACTGTAGTTTATCTAAAAAATTTTATATTTTGGAAATGAAATTATAAAATTTTCTCAATAAAAAAAATCGAAATTTGAATAATTTTTAATTGCGATTATCAGCGAAAAATTTTTTTTGAATTATTTTATAAAATTTCTTTTTATTATAAGTTTTCGTCAAAATTTCATCAATTTTTTGCCTATTTTTACAAATTATATCAATATTTCAATAATTTTATGTCATAAATCCGCCCCCTAATAATCATTTTTAAGTCTAAAAAAGATGGGGAATGAAAAATGAATGATAATATAAACAAAAAAATTTAAAATTTTCCCATGAAATTTTTTCTAAAAAGGATCAAATCATATATTGTACAAATGCAGAATAAAATAAAGTAAAATAAAATGGTTTTATAAAGCTATTAAGCTTGTTTATTTCGGGTTTTAAATTAAGCAAATTTTGACTAATTTGAAACATATTTTATTTTAATATTCATTATTTCCCTAATAGTGTTCCTGAGCTCAAAGGTGAAATTGATGCTGATGTAAATCAATCGCCAGATTCTCAAGAACTATGGCGCAATCAATGGAGAGAATGGACATTTTCAAAATTGAAAAAATTGGAATTGGATAAACGGAAGAAGAGTGATGATAAAAAGGGCAAAGGAAAAGTAGAGGAGTAAAAAGTGGGAGAATGTCAAAAAAATGTCGTTTCATTATCTTCTGTTTCATCGTCGCATCGCATCAATAAATTATAAAGAGATTGTGAAAATGCAAAAAAAAAATACATATATAATCGACTATGCAGTAAAAATATTATATTATTTTTTTAAATTTTATTATTTTTTTTTAATTTTCTTCCATTTTTGTGAATTTTTATTGAAATTTATAAAAAAAAAACTAAACCATCGTGGATAAAATTGTTTAATTATATGTGAGAGAAAGGTATTTGAATTAACATTTTTGGTAATTTTTGTATTTTGATTTTTTAAAAAAGAAATTTAAATCCTACAGAAAATTATTTGCTCTAGCTATTTTCAGTTAAAAAAGAATTCTTCACTATTATTTTATTTAAAATGGGCAGATTTAAAATGGGCAGATTTACAAACAAACCATTTTGATTTGGTGGATTTTAATTTTTTGGAAATGGAGCCATTTACGCCATCCGAAAAAAACTTAAATTAGACACACTTAAAATTCATCATATTTGTTTACTTAAATGGCATATATGTAATGGTAAATTAAAACCATTGAGATTGAGGCCTAAAAATTTAAACCAAATTCCATTGAAATTCATTAGAGGGATTTTCACGAGAATTGACGATGAAACTCTCAAATTTTATCCTTCTTTTCAATCTAATTTCCTCTTTTGTTATCGTAATTCAATTGCACTCTACAAGCTATGCAGGAGTAGAAGCCAAACCGGTATGCAAACTTTTTAGTGAAATTTTCATTATTTTTTAATTAAAAAATAGAAAAAAAAAGACAAAAATTGCTATCCTTATATCTAGGTTGAACCTAATGAGATTTTCTTTTAAATAAAGTTCTTTTACGATGAGCCTATTTAATAATTATTGGGCGAATCATTTTTGAAAATTTGATTAATATTAATATAAGTCATCCAAAAATTTTTTATTAGGTACTAGTGATTCCTGGTGATACAATGCTATCGAGGAGAAAACGTGACGATGGAGATGTTTATGTTGGAGGAGATAACGATGATACAGCAGCGCTAGATGGAGGAGCAGGAGAAGATAGACCGGAAGAGGGAGGAGGAGAAGATAGACCGGAAGAGGGAGGAGGAGAAGATAGACCGGAAGAGGGAGGAGAAGAAGATAGACCGGAAGAGGGAAGAGGAGAAGATAGACCGGAAGAGGGAGGAGGAGAAGATAGACCGGAAGAGGGAGGAGGAGAAGATAGACCGGAAGAGGGAGGAGGAGAAGATAGACCGGAAGAGGGAGGAGGAGAAGATAGACCGGAAGAGGGAGGAGGAGAAGATAGACCGGAAGAAGGAGGAGGAGAAGATAGACCGGAAGAGGGAGGAGGAGAAGATAGACCGGAAGAGGGAGGAGGAGAAGATAGACCGGAAGAGGGAGGAGAAGAAGATAGACCGGAAGAGGGAGGAGGAGAAGATAGACCGGAAGAGGGAGGAGGAGAAGATAGACCGGAAGAGGGAGGAGGAGAAGATAGACCGGAAGAGGGAGGAGGAGAAGATAGACCGGAAGAGGGAGGAGGAGAAGATAGACCGGAAGAGGGAGGAGGAGAAGATAGACCGGAAGAGGGAGGAGGAGAAGATAGACCGGAAGAGGGAGGAGGAGAAGATAGACCGGAAGAGGGAGGAGGAGAAGATAGACCGGAAGAGGGAAGAGGAGAAGATAGACCGGAAGAGGGAGGAGGAGAAGATAGACCGGAAGAGGGAGGAGGAGAAGATAGACCGGAAGATGAAGCAGGAGAAGATAGACCGGAAGATGGAGGTGAAAAAGTTGAAGTTGGAAGGGAAGATGATAAGGAAGGTGAATAAAAATGAGAAACTTTAACTGGGATAAATTAAATGAAAATACTAGCTAATCTTTCAAGTGTACAGGAAACTGGATGCCTTTGCCTTCCTTTCCATCCCTTTTATTCGTTGAAAATATTCCCTATTTACAGACGTAAGAAAGAGATAAAAAGGAGGAAAAAGTGGGTCATTTCTCATTTATTTCTTATTCTTCTCATTCTTTTTTTCATAATTTTTTCTTTTTTCTTCAGCAATGGCGAAAAGCATTCAAGAGAAACAATATGAACAAGAAATTGAATTGATGGCCCACCGAGAAGAATATGCCGAAAAAGAACATAGAAGAGCCATGGAGTTGGAAAATGCGAAGATGAGGAACCTTAAATTGAACAATCAAAACCTGGAATTGGAAATTGAATTGGCCCAATTGAAATCCATAGAGCCATAAAAATGAAAAAGGATAATAATTAGATAATTGGATGATGAAAATAAAATGCTTCCATATATTTCTATGTCCTTAAGACATTTTCGCAAATAAAGTTGGATGAAAATTCTGCAAATTTAGAAAAAATTTTATAATGGATAGCAAAATAAGAATTTAATTTAGTTTAATATTTTCAAATTGTAAATTATTAAAAAATTTCGAAAATATTCTTAAAGGGTAATTTTTAATACCCAAAACGAATTTGCCATTTCATTAATACCCCGCCTCGGTAGGTGCCAAATTTGCCTTGATCAAAATGGTTATTTTTTAACATCTGACTTTTAATTTATGCTAGACAATTATTTCGGATAAAAAATAAAACAAATTTGTTTTTTCGAAATACTCATTCCGAAAATTTAATCCAATTTGGGCCAATTCCATAGGCAGAGAGAGGCATTATGCCCGATGCTTTTGGTGCTCGCGAGCGTTTCTTTGACACTCTCATTTTAATTGAGAGGTCCTCCATCTCCCAAAATTGCTCCACTCTCTTTGAATCCATTCAAATCCCTCATTCTTGTTCATATTGATTGGCTAAAATGGAAAAAATCAGCCAAGGATGAAAATCAATTTTGAGGAGTTAGGCAACCAAAAAATTCACCAAAATTCATTATTCAATTTTCAATTTTGCATATTTTGCATTAAATATAATTATTTTTAATTTATATTTAATTTTAAATTTTTATACAAGAAATTACCCGAAAATTTTTGTAAGATGCTTCAACGCCTTTCATTTTTGCTGCTCTATTCCACCCTTATTCTTATTTCCATAACATTTTGTAATGGAGGAAATCCTGGGAAGAAAGAAAAGAAAAAGTTAGTAAAAGATGAGGGTGATGATGAGGGAAATGCCAATGCCAATAAATTTTTACATTTAATCCATCCACATTTTGAGCAATTTGGTACCCCATTTGAGCTATTGGAACAAGAAAAGGTAAATATTTTAATTTTAGATAATTTATTTTTCCCATGAAATCGCATCTATCTTAGCATAAGACAATTTTTCTTGAGTCAATATAAGAATTTTGTATCCTCATTCATTATATTAAAGAGGAAACACACGTGGCTATCGATTTATACTGCGAAAGTCTTAAATGTACTCTTTAATTTGGTACTAAAATCGACAAATCGTCAACTAAGGTTTAATGGTTTAGCCATTAATGAGTTATGCCCATTCGCTCAAAATTGGTCTAGCAAAGTTGGGGAAAATTATCAATAATATTCGCATAAAAAAGAGTACCAATTAATTTGTCAATGATTTCTTATAAATTATATTATAATTAAATTCTGATATTTAAGGATTATATAATGAAAAGAAACGCGAGGACAGGAAAAGTTAAATGGCGATTGGCCGAAGTAAACAGAAACAGAGGCATTCAAATTGACGAATTTTCAATGTTAGATGAGAGAAATGCTGGGATTGAGAAGAAACTTTTTGCGGCAATGACAGAATTTGCAAAGTGAAAATGGGAGGGGGGGGGGGGGGAATTATTTAAAATGACTAAGCATTCGGCCACCGCTTTTAATTGTGAAAATTTTACAATAGTATAAGTTGTTAGCATTAAAATTGACATTAACACATCTCTTGCTGTAAGAAGCAGAGCACCGAACCCTAGCCCTAGCCCTAACCATAGCCCTAAACTCATGCGGCCCTACCCTAACCCTAATCCCATCCTTAGTTTTTCTTTCTCTGCTTCTCTGGCGAAAATAGAGTGTGAATTTCAATTTTTACTGAATTTCAGTTTTAACGCCGACTTACCGTATTTATTCTATTTTAAGCCTCTGGGCTTAAAAATTTCAAAGACCCTCCGAGTGGCAAGTTTTCGAAATTTTTGAAAAAAATGCTTATTTCGGCCTAATTTCACCTCTAACTTGGTTAGTTTTGACATGAATTTTTCGATAGAGTAGCCTAAAATAGAGAGGGGGCTTATAATAGAGAGCGGGCTTAAAATAGAATAAATATCGTAGTCATTTCATTTTAATTTTACTCTTGCTGGGACTGGGATTGTTCTTTAGTGTGTAGCTCACAAAGAGGAAACCAATTCGTGAAGATTGCCATTCGGAAGCTCAGAAAAGTTCTTATAAATTTTCTTCAAAACTTTTAATAAAATTAAGGTAATTTTCCCAGAATAACGGCAGGTGTTTAAAGCTCAATTATAGCTAGCGGCAAAATTAAATTACAGCGTAAAATATTTAATTGAATTTTAAGTTGTGTAAAAAAATTGGAAAAGATGATAATAAAGAAAGAGGAGAAGAATAGAAAATTATTCATGCTAAACGGGGCCATCACAATTTTTGACATGAAACAAATTGCTGGAAAGAGACACGCATATCGAGTCAAATATGTTCCTGAATTTTTGGTAAAAAAAAATCATAATAAATTGTTTAATTTTTTTGCGAATTTTATCGTTTTGTTTATAAAAATAGAGATAGTGAATATTTAACTTATATTGGGAAATTTCATTAGTCCATAAACTTTTTGGCCTCTAATTTAACGAGACAACAACCCAAAAATTTTTTAGGCAATATTCCATTCGGATCATTCTCCTTCCATACATTTTATTCTTAAAATAACTATTAAATTCCAACATTAAAAATTAGAAAAATTTAAAATTTTAGAAAATTCGAAGTTTCGGAGAAAGTGGATTTTTATATTTAAATTAAGCAAATTCAGGCTTTTCATATAGAATAACGCTATAATATACTAAAAACCACCAGAATGATGATTTATTGCAAAATGAAATGAAAAAAAGAAATTTAAAATTCGAAAATTTTTCCACATAATTCATTAGAACGATGGACAGATGTTGGATGTTACTCCAACACATTTTTGCACTTCCCTCTTCATTGTTGAAAATTGGGAGAAAATTAGTGAACATAAATTGGTTTGCACCCGAATTGGCCAATGGACAGAGAAGAATGGACCCCCAAGGAACATTGGAAAGATGAAGGATTGTGGCCATTCTGAATTGTACGACAATCAATTGGATGAACATTTGGTGAACAGTGGAGTAGAAAATATGTTAGAATTTATGCAAATTAAATTTGCCATGGATTTGCCAAAAATACTTAAACGTCTTGAAGTAGCAAATTTAATGGAGAGAAGGAAGCACAAAGGTAATTTAATTTTTAAATATTTGCAAATAAAATGCTAATTTATTTATATTTAAACAAAATATTTAATAAAAAATACAGAATGTTTGGCAAGAAAAAGAAAACAAAAATTTTTAGGAAGAAAAATAATAAATAATATAATTTTTTCTAATTATTTTAAAATTAAATGAAAAGTTTAAATTGAAGCTATTAGATGTATCTTAATGAATCATTTATTCTGCTGTTATATGGCAAAATTTCTAAGTAAGACATAAAAAAACTTATTTGAACATTTTTCTTAATTATTTGTGAATAAATTTTAAATAAATATTGTTTATAGGAAGTGCCCAAAAAAGAATTAATTTACCCAAATTTTTCATGTCAAAAAATATTATTTTTTGAGGCCATAAAACTTAGCCAAATCAGACTTTATTAAAATTCCCTAGCCCTTATCCACTAATCCCATCCTATTCTGAGCCTATCCCTGAGCCCAATACCTTGTTAAGGCCAAGTTATATGGCCTCATAAATATAATATTTTTCGACACGAAAGAATTGGGTAAATTAATTCTTTTTTTTTGTAATTTAATATTTTTCCATTTTTTATATAAGAAGATGATCTAAAAGTGCCTTCAGCATCAATCACCTCTGGAGATGAACATCAAATTGAATCAATGGATCCAAATCTTCGTATTTATAAGGTAACTTTATATAGTAAATTTCAATATCGTATTTGAATTTAATTATAAAATCTACAATAATTGTTTAAGGGATTTATGGTGGAATATGATCCCCGGAAATTTGTTGCCAATTGGTTGTTAGAACGGTTGACCATTGAAAATGCTTCATCAAAAAATCAGGCAAAAAGATTAAATTTAAATTGGAATGCGGATCCAAAATTGGCAAAAATGTTCCAACCTGTTGAGGAGGATTACAAAATTGCAAAAGTGAGATTTGTATATTTAAAAAATAATGGGAAAAAATAAAAACTTATTTAGTGTGAAATAAAATAATTAATAAAATAAAAAATTTTTATTTAAGAATAAAAATTCGGAAATATTTAAATTAATAAAAATTTTTTCTGAATTTAAAAATTTTTTTAAAGCAATTCAAATTGAACCATGGCCATTTGGCTGGATTTCGAGCACACAGAGAAAATGATGGGCAAGAAACATTCTTCTATCCAAATTCAGTGCCCCAAGACCGAGAAATTAATTCAGGATATTGGAGAGTGATAGAAGAATACACATTGTAAGCTTTAATTTTTCAACGGTCAAAACCAGCTTAACCAACTCCGAAAAATAATTATTAAATCGAAATTGGTTTTTAAATTGAAACTGATTTTTAAACCGAAACTCTTTTTAAAATAAATCTTTTCTTAAATCAAAATTGCTTTTATCGAATTTGATTTGTTAATTTTATTTTTTAGATGTTTGGCCGGACATAAACAATCAATTGCTTATATTTATACTGGCCCTTTGTTTATTCCAGAAAAGAATAATGACAATGACCAATGGCATATGAAATACAAGGTTTTAAATGGAATACAAATTTAACGATTTTTTTATGATTTTATTTTTTTATATTAATTTTATTTTATTAATAATACAAAATTATATAAATTTAAGATTATTGGAAAGAGGAAAATGATGACTGTGCCAACACATTTATTTAAAATTATTTTCTTGGAATTCACAAATAATGATGGGAAAAAATCATTTTGGCTAGAAACATTTGTTGTATCAAATGGACAAGAAGAAGACGAAGAGGAGGATGATGAGGAAAATGTGGAAGGAAGAGAAGAAGAGGAGGAATTGTTTGAAGTTGAGGAGGAAGAAGGGGGAATTACTGTGGAAGTTGAAATGGAAAATAATATTTGGTACAATTTGGCAAAAGACGAAGCAGAAATTGATAAAATGCTTAAGGTGCGATTTTTTATATTTAATTTAAATACGTTTTCTAGCTAATATTCATTTCAAAATAATAATTATTTGATTTGAACATAATTAAAATAGGAAATGATTAATTTGCCAAAAAAAAATTAATTTGCCCAAATCTTTGGCATCAATAAATAATGATTTTTTAAGGCCATATAACTTGGCCAAATCAGACTTCTTTAAGATTCCATAATCCCTAGCCCCTAATCCCATCCTGTCCTGAACCTAATCCTGAGTTCTAATACCTAATTATGGACAAGTTATATGGCCTCAAAAATATAATATTTTTCTATACGAAAGAATTTAAGTAAAATAATTTATTTTCTGTTTTATATTTTCTCAATTAAAATATGTTAATTTTTTCATCCTATCTTTGTAAAATATTTTATTTGTTAAAAAAAATTTTAGGAAAGTCAAAAATCGGATAAAGGAAAAGATAAAATCCCTGCAGCCGAAATCACTGTGAATGTGAAGAAGACCGAGGACATCAAAGCGTTGGTAAAAGGCTGCCAAAATCGGGGCTACAAAATTGTCTATGGAGATGAGAAGCGCGAAAGGATTAGTGAACTTCTTAAACGGCATCGGGAGCCTCTCACTTACATTGACAAATTCGCACCTAACTTCAAATTATTGGCAAAATTGCCTTTCCAATTGAGGAGAAGGAAAACTGGGGCCCTTTTTGATGAGAATCAATTGGCAAAATTGATCGCAAAAAATGAAAAAGGAAATAAAGGTAAATGAAAAAATTATTTGGATCAAAAAAATGATCTTAAATATTTAGGGAAAAATTTAAATTAAAATATTTAATTTTTCCAAGACAAAAAAATTATTAAATTATTTTTTTTTTGAAAATAATTTTTTACGGTTTCATAATCGGAATCATTTTTTTTCCGTAACAAACCAAAAATTTTCTCGGAACAATATTAAAAGTGGTTTATATAAATGCCAAAAATCACTTTAAAATTTTAAAAAATGAGAATAAAATGAACCGAATAAATATTTTTTCTTAAAGATTTTGCAGAGGAAAGCGGTAGTAGCAATGAGAAAGAGGAAAAAGTAAAAAGCGAAAAAGGAGGAGAAACAAGCCATAGCAAAAAATTTGGTGATAGTGCTAAAGAAAAAGGCAAAAAATCGAAGGGAGGAAAATCGAAGAAAAAAGAAGCAGCTGCAGGTAATTGCGGGAAATGATTTCATTTAATTTAAATGTTAATCACATTAATTTACTTAGAAATATACAGCATGGAATTTTTTAATGGGAAATATTAATTTTTAATTTACCCAAAAAATTAATTTATTCAAATTCTTTCATGCCGAAAAATATTTTATTTTTGAGGCCATATAATTTGGCCATTACTAGGTATTAGGGCTCAGGCTTAGGTTCAGAATAGGATGGGATTATGGGCTAAGGCTAGGGGGAATTGTAAAGAAGTCTGATTTGTCCAAGTTATATGGCCTCAAAAAATGATATTTTTAGACATGAAAAAATTGGGTAAATTAATTCCTTTTTAGCAAATTAATAGACCCCCTTTTTAAGGGAGATGACAAAATTCATAATACCAAAAAATGTAATTAAATTTTACAAATTTATTTTTATTTTAGCAGCTGATGAATTAAAAAAATCGGGAGGAAACTTTTATGAAGAAATGGAAAAATTATACATCGAATATTTGATGAATTCCAAACTCTCTCCTGCAGCACAATCTCACATTCGGAACATAATCCAATTTCAAACTAGTTGGCATTCTGCTCAATCATTGTTAAAATTGGTTAAAGACACAATGCAAGCGGATGGGAATACGGTAAAAATAGAATAAGGGTTAATTGGGGGGGGGGGGGGTGAGAGTAATAATTTTATTAAAAAATTTTTTGGAAAAAAAATTTTGACAGAAAAACACAAATATTTGGGAAAATAAATATTTGGGAAATAAAAATATAGAGAAAAACGAAGATATTTGGAAAAACAAAAATACAGTGTGTGGAAAAATAAAATAAAAAAATTAGAAAAATGATATAAAAATTTTCGGCACCGACATTTTTTTCCATTACTTTCAAATGGTTATATAATTCAGCCATAACTATTTGTAATGGCTTGGATTTATTTAAATTGCGGTTATTAAATGTTTCGCGAGTTTCGTTTTTTATTAATCCTCCTAAGCAGTTTTGACATTGGCAACGCAGATTTTTTGATACGGAGTTTAAATAAAAAAATGTTACTTCTAATTTTTATCTCTCTAAAAGTATCAAAAAGTTTTAAAATAAATATTCAAACCATAAAGCAATCAATGCTTTTCAATAGATTTATCTGGTTTCTAACAAGTTTCTGATTGTTAAAAGGAGGAAACCACAAAACCTAATTTTTTAATGACTAATTTAAGATTGGCGTTGCCCAAATAAATGCTATCGATATTGAATTGTACAAAGTGATGGCTGGCGAAAGATTCATGCAAATTAATGAAATAGCATCTTACAATTTTAAAGAGGCAGCAAAATTAGTTAAAAACGGCATTTGCTTGTTAATTCATTTACGCGAATCCATTTTCTACACTTTTCTCTCTGCCTCATCCCATCAAAAAACCAGCACTCTACAGGTTAGATATTTCTTACTTATGTGATTTTGAATTATGTGCCTTAAAGAATTTGAATAATTTGACAATATTTTTCAACAAAATATTTTTCGAAAATAACTTTTAATGCTAAACTTCAAATATCCAATTTATTCCAATGTTATGCCATTGGTAAAGGTGCAATGCCACTTTTTGAGAATATGTGGCTATATATCCATGACTAGTTAGAATTTAAAGGAATTTTTAATAATATTGAGGATGATTATGGTTTTTAAAAAATTTTAAGAATATGGCATTGGAGCAACAAAGATTGAAAAATTTTGGAATTTTGCTTGGAATTAAAAGTGAAAATTATATTTTTTCAAAATATGATGATGGCACCAGAATTGCCCAAATTTGGATGGAATCCGCCGACCATTATTGTCGCCATGATGAGCCGCAATTCAATGAATTTTTGAAGATATGCAAGGTATAACAAAATCTTTAGAATGATTATCAACTTCCTATTAAATTCTTAAAATATTCCAGTTTGAATTGAACAATCTACAATATTTGACCTTTCACAAATTGTTGTCAATGACAAATGGAGAATTTGTTCGCAAATATGAAAAATTTGTGGAAAAAAATGGCAGTAAATCTGTAGCTGTAACAAAGGCCATCTACAAAGTGTTGAATCTTCTCGGTGTTCATTTGTTCAAAAAATTAATAAAAGAATTTCCAAATTTGCTCATTATTGGTAAACAACAAACAGAATAAATAGGAAAAATGTTATTTAAATAGACATCCGTTTAGATACAATTAAAACCGTTTTTATTCATTTATAACGGTTTGTCATTTAGGATAAATCGTTCATTCGAAAAATAATTTAACTTTTTATATTAGAAACCAGTTTTGCGAATAAATATTTTTGAAATATTAAAGAAAAAGTTTTTAAAACCACATTAATAATAAAATTAAAATATCTTTCAGCGCATGAAACATTTTTCACTATCAAGCCGGAACTTTTCCGTGATGCAATTTTTGATGTTCAATTATTTGAGGGCTACTATCAGAGCCAAAAGCATGCTTTGCTAGAAATCCTTCACTTTTTTGACTATTACACCTTAATGGAATCAATTGAGCAATCTGCTAAAAATTATAGTAGTGAAATACGAGAGGCATCCGCGCATGCGTACGATGTTCGAAGGCAGCTATTCCGTGAATTGAATGATCATATACAGCAATTTTATAGACAACTCTCGGATTGTCGCAAATTGGAAAGCAGCAATAATGAAAGGTCGTCAACTTTGGGACAGGCATTGGAAGACAGATGTATTCTGGACGTATTTTGCCGAGTGCAAAATTTATTCAGTGAAATCTTAATAAAAAATAAGGATAAGACCTTGATAAACATTGAGGGCAAATATCACTATTATGGATTGGAAGAATGCGAACAAATGATAAGTCTATTTTAATTTTAAAATAAAATAATTATATAACAATTTCACAAACGAAATGTTCGCGGCGAATTGTTAATTCGTTCATTGCAAAATCATGCAGAATTTAATACCGAATTCATTGAGAAATATACAAACATATACAATGGTAAGTGCCATTTTGATTGAAAAATTAAATCTCATTTATATTTATATGAGTCAATTTTAAAATAGAAAAGGGACAATGCAACTACAAATGTAGTCGATTCCAGAATAGTGCAAATGTAGAAATATTAAAAAAAAAGATAATAAAAATATAGGATTAAAAATTTAAAAAAACTTTTGTATTTGATTTTCCAAAAATTATATGTTTTTTATTCGTTCAAACATTTTTTGTTTCAATTCTGGCAAATTTTTGTTCTTTTGCATTTTCTTTTGTTTTTGTTCCAAAAACATTTTGTGTTTTTGTTCATCCAAACATTTTGTGTTTTTGTTCATACAAACATTTTGTGTTTTTGTTCATCAAAATATTTTGTGTTTTTGTTCATCCAAACATTTTGTGTTTTTGTTCATCCAAACATTTTGTATTTTTGTTCATCCAAACATTTTGTGTTTTTGTTTTTCCAAAGATTTTGTGTTTTTGTTTTTCCAAAGATTTTGTGTTTTTGTTTTTCCAAAGATTTTGTGTTTTTGTTTTTACAAAGATTTTGTGTTTTTGTTCATCCAAACATTTTGTGTTTTTGTTCATCCAAACATTTTGTGTTTTTCCAAACATTTTGTGTTTTTGTTCAACCAAACATTTTGTGTTTTTCCAAACATTTTGTGTTTTTGTTCATCCAAACATTTTGTGTTTTTGTTCATCCAAACATTTTGTGTTTTTGTTCATCCAAACATTTTGTGTTTTTGTTCATCCAAACATTTTGTGTTTTTGTTCATCCAAACATTTTGTGTTTTTGTTCATCCAAACATTTTGTGTTTTTGTTCATCTAAACATTTTGTGTTTTTGTTCATCTAAACATTTTGTGTTTTTGTTCATCCAAACATTTTGTGTTTTTGTTCAACCAAACATTTTGTGTTTTTGTTCATCCAAATATTTTGTGTTTTTGTTCATCCAAACATTTTGTGTTTTTGTTCATCCAAACATTTTGTGTTTTTGTTTTTCCAAACATTTTGTGTTTTTGTTCAACCAAACATTTTGTGTTTTTGTTCATCCAAATATTTTGTGTTTTTGTTCATCCAAACATTTTGTGTTTTTGTTCATCCAAACATTTTGTGTTTTTGTTTTTCCAAAGATTTTGTGTTTTTGTTTTTCCAAAGATTTTGTGTTTTTGTTCATCCAAACATTTTGTGTTTTTGTTTTTCCAAAGATTTTGTGTTTTTGTTTTTCCAAAGATTTTGTGTTTTTGTTTTTCCAAAGATTTTGTGTTTTTGTTTTTACAAAGATTTTGTGTTTTTGTTCATCCAAACATTTTGTGTTTTTGTTCATCCAAACATTTTGTGTTTTTCCAAACATTTTGTGTTTTTGTTCAACCAAACATTTTGTGTTTTTCCAAACATTTTGTGTTTTTGTTCATCCAAACATTTTGTGTTTTTGTTCATCCAAACATTTTGTGTTTTTGTTCATCCAAACATTTTGTGTTTTTGTTCATCCAAACATTTTGTGTTTTTGTTCATCCAAACATTTTGTGTTTTTGTTCATCCAAACATTTTGTGTTTTTGTTCATCTAAACATTTTGTGTTTTTGTTCATCTAAACATTTTGTGTTTTTGTTCATCCAAACATTTTGTGTTTTTGTTCAACCAAACATTTTGTGTTTTTGTTCATCCAAATATTTTGTGTTTTTGTTCATCCAAACATTTTGTGTTTTTGTTCATCCAAACATTTTGTGTTTTTGTTTTTCCAAAGATTTTGTGTTTTTGTTTTTCCAAAGATTTTGTGTTTTTGTTCTTCCAAACTTTTATATTTTCCCTAATTTTTTTTGTTTTTCCAAACATTTTTTTATTTTTCTTTTTTTTTATTTCATGCTTCTAAAATATATCCTCAAAACAAATATTAATTGAAAAAATTAAATTTAAATTCAAATTTGCACCATTATGCAATCGCCCATATTTTCATTCTTGTGAAATAGACCTATCATCACTTATGAACATGGAGAACTTAATTGATTTTAATCTTTTATTATAAAATTAAGAATAAAATAAACTCAGATTTATAATGCCAATTAAAAATTTTTTTGTTTTTTATAGAATCAACAAAAACCCTAATTAAATGGGCTTTTGATATTCATGAAAAGATAATGAACGAAAATGTTGATGATAAAATGCCAAATGTGCCTTGGCTTTTGAATACATCACCTAGCATTGATATAGAATTTCGGAAGCAACAAATGGTTAGAAACGTAACGGCCGGTAAGCTCAGCAAATAAAAAATTTTTTATATCCAAAAAAAATATTAATTTTTATTAGATAAAATTGCTAAAAATTTGATACCACTTTTATTGGACGACAATTTTTCCGATTGGCCTACCATTCAATCCGAAGTGATAATTATCCCCTTTTGGGGAATAGTAGCTCTAACTTTCAAAAAACTTCAACCAACTCTGGTGAAATTGGCTAAAAAGGAGCTTGTTGAGGATGAAAATGCATTGGACCTTATCATAAATGCTAGAAAAATTTTGACTCTAGAAAAAATATTACGACAAATCAGAGAAATGAAATTTAAACCGATTCAGGAATTGTGCCATTTGTTGGTTTTAAGCCAGCATCTTCTCTTTACAATGGGAAATATGGAAGATGAATTGAAAAACAACGAACAATTCCAACATATTATAAATGATTTGGGTGAAATTCACAATTCGAATGTGGCATTTGATGAGGGTTTGTAGTAGATTCGTGATAAACTAATCAGAAATGCCGATTGAGCCAAAATTTCGTAAAAAAATTTGAAACTTTTTTTTTTGAGTTTCGAGACATAGGGGGTGGGACCTTCACTTTTCAATTTTAAGTAACTAAAATCAATGGTGCATTAAACAAAAAATAATCCCAGATTCATGACGTACTGCGACACTTGCGGACCCGACACTTGCGGACGAAATGGTCTGGAGCCGAAAGTGGTAAAGCTGTTGTGGAATTGTTTATAAGATATAATTAGGCATAAAATTAGGTACAAAATGACATCAAAAGTTTTAGTCAATGTTGAATATTCACCGAGTTATGTCCAAAAAACCGTCGAAATCGCAATTTTAATTAAATCAACGGTTTTTTGGCCGTAACTCGGTGAATATTCAACATTGACTAAAACTTTTGATGTCATTTTGTAACTAAATTTATGCCTAATTATATCCTATAAACAATGCCACTCCAGCTTTACCACTTTCGGCTCCAGACCATTTCGTCCGCAAGTGTCGGGTCCGCAAGTGTCGGCCAACCGATTCATGATTAGCAACAAAAATTACCCTTAGGGCACGATTTTTACAATTTTTGGGTTGAGAAGTCATATAACTGAAAAGAAACCGAATTCAGTCCACCATTTTTCTCTAATCACTATTTATGCCAATTTTTACTAATGCCAACATTTACATGTTTTGTTCATAAACATTGTAGATGTTGGCATTTTCCTCCTTAATAAGAAAACTAAAATGTGCATGAAATAAGGTTTAAAATCCTTGTTAAATATTATTCGAATTTTTCTTGTCCATAAATATCTAAATAATTTTCTCAGACGTGATTTCTGACAAGCTAATAACAATTGAATATTTGAATTTATATTGCCAAAATGTGGAGAGAAGTCAGAATTTATTTCGAAAAAATCGATTTGCAATGGAGGCTATGGCGGCCAGTGAATTGCAAGTTATGTTTTTCACCAATACCCTTGGCATGGCAGACTATCATTTGGCGATGGAGTTGCCGGCAAAATTGATCAAAATTACTGGTATTGAAGGATTCATGGACATTGCCAGGAAACATCCATTGATTATGACAAATTGTAAGATTCATTCAACAATGACTTTTATTATGCAATTATATTTTTTAATATATACGGTAGATTACGATACACAATTATTAGTTACTGTAGCCGAAAGTATACTATAAAATATTTATTTTAATTAGAAATTAGAGTCAATCATTGGAATGAATTATAGCATGATTTGATATTTTTTTTGGTACCAAAATCCTGCTCAATCTGGCACAATTTTAGAAATAAGGAAAATTTTTCATATCCATATTCCGGTTCCAAATTTTGCAAATTTAATTTCAATTCGTGGGCTTTAATTGACATAAAGGAAAGCCTAAAAATATACTCATACTATGTAGTTACTAATTACCATATCTCCATATATTAAAACTAACATTATTATTTTCAATAATGGATAAAACAGAATTCAAATGTTAAGCGAAAATAGAAAAAATAAAATTAAAAAGGTACAAAAAATATTTAAATTTCTTGCATTTTTTAAAAATATTCTCCATCAAAATTTCAAAGAAAATTAATTTAATACAACTTTATAAACCAAAAAAATTTGCTGAATATACCTTCAAATATCAATGGACAAAATAACATAAATTTTCTTCAAGTTGTCAACATAAAAACTGTCCAAGCAATTTTATTCCGTAATGGCTTTATTCGTTTTGGAAATAACAATGAAATGGGAGGAAATTTGGAGGAAAATGAAAGAAAAAATAGAATAGAAGAGAAAAAAATTTCTATAATGCTCGATTTAATTTTATTCCAACTCAAATTGGCACAAAATGCTCAAATAGGTTAATTTTATTGAATTAATAATTTTTAAAATATGCGGAAAAATAATAAAACTTCAATTTTTTAAAAATTTTACCTAGATCGATCTTTTACCGGTTAAGGGTCTATTTCGCTTAAAACTAAGAATGATGAAAATTTAGAAGACTGTTCAATAATGGTAAAATGCATATATAATTTTTTATAAATAAATTTATAAAAAATATTTATAACAAATTATTTTAAGCCAGAATGAAGAATAAATTCCATAGAATTAAGTAAAATTCCAAATAAAATTCTTTAAAAAGCATAAAATGTTTGGTTAAATAAAACATAAAATGTTTGGGAAAAAAAATAAACATAAATGTTTGGGAAAATTACAAAATTTAATGCAGGTGAAAATGTATTAACAATTGAAGAGCTTGAAAAAAGGAATAAAATTGAAAAGGTCAAATCCAAAGGAATGGACATTTTGATGGAATGGTTGGACATTAACAATATGGAAACAGTGGCCAAGATGAAGTTGATGATGACCAAGGAGGAAATGGAGGAATATATGAATAAAATGGACGAAAAAGCATATTTGGCAATTGGTCAACTGATTATTGGGTAAAAATTTGTATTTAAATCAATTTAAATTTATGTTCCTTCCTTAATGAAAATATTCCTTATGAAAAGGAGATAATTAATTAAATAACTTAAAGTAGAGATGATTTAATTTTTTTTAGTCAAATTAATATAAAAATGAATTCAAATAGGCTTAAAAAATACAAAAATTTAAACGAAAACAAAAAGGATATTTTGGCTTGAAATTTGAAATGATTAGTTTAAAAAATTAAATCGATTCTAAAGATATTAAAATTATTAATTTTAAATATTTAAAGAATAAAATTATTTTTAAAATTTTAAAAAATAAATCCCCTTAAAAATTTAACTGGTTTATGATGATTTAAAATAAACTTGTTATAAAATTTTTTAAATTTAAATTAGATTAAATTATTTTTGTATTTTATTACATTCCCCTATCTTTAACACAGAAATGAAGAAGACCCAATTCCTGGTTGGCTTGAAGTTGGCATTGGGGCAAATACAAATTCACCTACAGAAATGCTGGAGGAAAATTGGCGCAAAGAATGGCGAAAATCAACATCGATAAAATTGATGAAATTGGAAGAGAAGATGAATGCCATAAAGGGGAAAGAAAAAGAAGTGGTGGAGGAGGAAAAGGGAAAGAATGCCGAAAATGTTGCTTCTTCTTCTTCCTCATCATTGCACCATTAAATTAAAAAAAGGCATTTGGATTGAATTGTTAACAATTTTTTTTAAAGAAAGTCGATTAAATTTTTACTTTTCCAATTTGGTCTTTTGTGAATACTCTTGAAAATTATATGATCAAATAAAGAGTCATTTATTTGGATATACTTTTTAGCACTTGTGCGTTGTGCCATTTACATGACCTTTTTAATGAGAAGATACGCAGCATTTGAAACCGAAGGAGTGAATAAGGCACAACAGTCAACTTCACTAGTTCGGTGTTCGCCCCTGAAGAGGGAATCCCCATGCAATTAATACCATATAACCTCCTTAAATTCCCCATGGGGAATTATTTTTCTTCTCCTCAAAAATTGAGAAAATTTGGGGTCTAACTGCTTAATTTGTGGACATTTTTAAAAAAAAAATTATAAAACCAATTTTGTAGAGCTTTTAGGAACTAAGAAAATGCAATAAAATTGTTAAATTTCGCCCTACCAGAAGCTATGAGTCCTTAAAATCAAGACGGTGGAATTATTAAATGGTTCGGAAAATTAAAAGTGGTATGGTAATCCAATTTATCAAAACATGTTGTCAAATAAAAATATTTCTTTTTATTCTTTTTATTCCTATTCACAAGAGAGCATTGCTAGGAATTCTACAAAACTTTTATTGTTAAATTAATTGTTAAATAGTAAGAAGATTTATGTGAATTCTAAATTTACATGCCAAATATTCTTGGGAGTCGTCTAATGATTCGCCAATCCTTTTAATGCTTTAAAATTGAAAATCAAATTTTTATAAAATTAAAGTGCTTCGGCTGATTAAAAAATGGTTTGGTCTGGTTTTGTATCAATTTTCCAATAAAGCCGAACTTTTCAAATAATAAAATTTCAATTCATGGCCAAAATTTAGCTTTTTAAAAAGAAGACACAAATTAATCGAAAAAGATTTATTGATTCAAATTATGGAACATCAATGAAAATCACTTTTCTTAAAATTTATATTCCTGATTTTAATAAACGGTTTTGCTCAATAATATTTTTTTATTTTTAGAGATTAAAATTTTTAATAAAAAATTGAATAATTTATCACTTTTCGCACTATTATGAGCAATAAATCAACAAGAATTATCGAACGAACAAAAGCATTTTTAAAATTCCAGCTTATCTATGAAAATAAATTCAAAAATTAAAAATGCAAGAAAACATTTTCAAAGTTTATAAATTTATAGGATAAAAATATATAAATTTATCATTACAAAATATTTCAAAATTAATAAAAAATTATATAAAATTTTATAATAGATTTAAATTTAAAAATTTTTAGACTATTTTTATAAAAAAAATATTTGCAATATTCTTAAAATTTCATTTAATTTAAAATGCAATTCAATGATGCAACAACGATGATTCGGAAGAAGAAGAAGCGATATTTTCATGTCCCTTTTCTTCCTCTATTTCTTTTTCTTTTCCCTTTTAATCACTTTTCTTGCCTTCTTCCAATTCTAATAATTTTGCCATTGTTGATTTCCTCCATTCTCTGCGCCATTTTTCATCTGTCACTGAACCAATTTCAAACACAGCAGAAATTGAGTTTTCTTCATTCCTGTGTTAAGGTAAGGCAAAAATAAGAAAAATAATAATTTAAGTTTTAAAATGTAAATTTTAATTGCAAAATTTATAAGTCAATTTATTTTAAAAAATATTTTATAATTATTTTATATGTAAAAAAATCAAAATAAATTTTTCTTAAAATATTTTTAAATATAATTTAAAACAAAACGCTGTATATCTAAAACCTGTTTAAAAAACATTTTTATTTTAATTTAGACCATTTATAATAATAATTCAGATTTAATTTTCACCTCATAAGCTTTCTTAAACCTTCAAGTTCAAATTAATTTTAGTCTTTTTGAAGTTCAAACTTCACAAAAAAATGTGTTTGGCCCTAAATGTCTTACTATCTAAACCATTTATCATCGAAATGACATTTTAAACTGTATAATATTTTCGTTTTTTTAAAAAATATTTTAACTAGTAATTTCTCCCGCGTTTTATACCCAATGATCATTTGACCAATTGCCAGATATGCTTTCTGATCCACTTTGTTCATATGCAACTCCTTTTTCTCATTGGTCTTCTTGTTTATTATCGTTTTTTCTAATTCACTATTGTCTAACCATTCCATCAAAATGTCCATTCCTTCGGTTTTGGCCCGCTCAATTTTATTCCTTTTTTCAAACTCTTCATTGGTCAATTCTTGTCCGCCTACACTAAATTCTGCAATAATTAGGAAATTAGTTTTTGAAATAATTTCAAAAAAAAAATAAAGAGATAATATTTTATACCGATAGAAAATTGCATTCTTTTGTTGAGAGATTGTTTATTATTTATAATTTTTAGTGATTGATCTTAGGACCCTCAAACTTTATACCCATTTTATAGAGCTTTGCATTTTATCCAATAAATTTTTTCTTATTAAATTTTTATCCATACCATTTTGATGAAGTTGTGCGGCCAATTTGAGTTGAAATAAAATTAAATCGAGCATTATAATAATTTTTATTTCAGCTAGTAATTTTTCATTTTCCTTTTGTTCTCCCTCTTTTTCATTATTTTCATTATTAATAATGTCATTTTGGTATGAAATTGCATCGACAGTTTTTAAATTGAAGACTTAAAAAAATGTACAACTATGAAAGTTTATTGAATTTCTTGAATTTTTCATATTTTTTTTGATATTTTCATGGCATATTTTACTTAATTGGAATATTCATTTATCAGATATAATCAGAATACTGTAAGATACTGTATTCTGTACAGTATCCAGTGCACTACGGTAATATCAAATGATAGTTACTGTAATGAGAATATTTTTGTCTATATTTTAGAATCTAATTTAGTAAATGTTCTATTCTCTATTGATAAGGAAGTCTACGCTAATTTAGAAACAAATTAAATTCAAATAGAAGCCAAATGCCATTCACAAAATTGAATCTTACAATTTGTCATAATCAATGGATGTTTCCTGGCAATGCCCATGAATCCTTCAATGCCAGCTATTTTGATTAACTTTGCTGGCAATTCCACCATCAAATGATAATTTGTCATTCCAAATGAATTCGTGAAAAAGACATCTTGCAATTCCTTGGTTACTAAAATTTCGATTATATATCTGTATTTTTGGAATAGTTTCTGGCGCTTCTCAACATTCAGGCAATATCCATCTAAGCTCTCCATTGTTATTGTAGAGCCAACAGTCACTTCTAAAAAATAATTTATAAGGAATCAACAATATAGAGCTAAATGTAATTTTAATAGTGAAAAAATAAAATTTTTAAAAATTTATAAATAATATTATAAAATTTTCTATCTAACTATGATATGATCTATCCAAAGAAAATAATATTTAATAATATTTTCATTAATTTTATCGTGATAATTTTCCATGGTAAATTCGGGGTACTTTCGTTAATGCCTTCCCTTTTGAAATTTTTATTTAAATATTTTTTAAGGTAATTTACATGGCTGAACACGATGTGAAATTGATGAGGCAAATTATACATAAGCAATACTTTTTTTTAGATCTAATATTAAGTTTTGAGATACATTTACATTGGGGTTAGGACAATAATATTAGAGTAAAGAAATTAGAAATATTAAAGAATCTTAATTTGGCAAATTTATATAGCAAAAAAGATATATTTAAGCGCAAAAAGTTTCTGATAATAAATATTTTTACGCATAAAAATTAAATAGGGTCTAAAAATTGGCTTCTATTAAAATTTGGAAATCTTAATTTACAAAAAATGATTGTATTTAAAAAAATTCTTTCGTGTCGAAAAATATTATATTTTTGAGGCCAAATATCTTGGCCAAATCAGACTTCTTTAGGATTCCCTAACCCCTAACCCTTAATGCTTAATCCCATCCTGCCCTGAACCTAATCCTGAGCCCTAATGCTTAATTAGGGCTAAGTTATATGTCCTCAAAAATATATTATTTTTTGTAAATTTAGTTATTTTTTTGTAAATTAAATTTATTTCATTAAAATTTTACAAAGAGATGGTGGACAAACCTTCATCATATGGCAATTTCGATATGTAAATTTCGTCGATTTGCCCAATTAAATTCTCCAAATGCGGATTATTTCTCTGCTCTTCTTCATCCATATTTTTCATTGAAAACAGTAAATGCTGCTTTATAAACAATAATTGACATAATTCATGCACTGGCGCAATTTCCATTTTTTTACTTTTTTCCGAAATTTCTTCGAATATTTTTTCCAATTCCACAAATTTTTGAGCATTTCCAACAATTTTGAGTGCATCCTCCACAGCTTGTTCCTTATTAGCCAAATTCACCACCACCGGTTTTTTGGGCAAATTAAGTTCAGCAAAAAGATGAGTAATTGTTTTCTCAATGGAGGGAAGTACCAAAGTGGCCTGAACAGTTTGCCAATCAATCAAACTTGTGTCCAACAAATGTGGTTGCAAATCAAAAGCAAATGTTTCTATGGAAAATGAAAATTTTGGTGCATTTTTATGAAAAAATTTTATTAGTTTTTTTATGATCTGCAGAATTTAGCATAATTTTTTGCAATAATTTAATTGTCTGTACGGTTTAAAAACTGGTTTTGCTAAAATTATTGTTCAAAAAATGGTCTGAAAAAACTTAAATTTTAATAAATCATAGCTCAATCGAAAGTGTCTTCGACAGTTTTAGTCCATTTAATTTTAATTATTTTAAATCATTCCATTATGTAATTTAATAGCCATTCTCCCATCTTTTTCCCACTTTAGTTTATAAAGGGCATTCTGGCCAAAACAATATTAATCTGGGTGAGTTGGGTTCCATTCCCTCCCCTTTTTTGCAGTAATCAACTTGACCGATCACCCAATTGCCGAATTGGCTTGGCCCATTATTTGAATCGGCTTGGTTCTCGTCTGCTTGCCCCCCTTCCTTTATTGCTTGCCGTTGTTGTGCCGGCCGCTTATCCCATCCCCAATTGCTTGGAATTGGCTTGCTGCCCATTGGCCCATCCTATGGCACATTGGCCCCCCCTTCTCAATTTGGCTTACTCCCCACTGGCTTGGCTCCGGATCTTCTTGCTTGTTGGCCGGCCCATTGCCCGATTAAGAATCTCGACCGTTGCCCAATGCCCACGCCCCTTTTATGCGATATAAAATGACCTCTCCATTACCCATTTTTTGTTGGATTCCTTCATTCCTTCCCCCCATTGCTGTCATTTAACATCTATTTCTGGCCCCAATAAATATTTGATCGCCGTTAATTCAAATTTGGTTTATTGGGTTCAATTTCGGTTCTTGGCTTTGGGGTTTTCTCTTTCAGATTCGTCTGCTGCCGCCTTTTGCTGTGGACACTCTTTTGGGTCGCCTGCCGTACCGTGGCCCCTCCCCTTTGTTCTCCTTTGGTTCACACGCCTTGCCGTGAACCCCCTTCCCTTTGTTTCCCTTTGGTTCGCCCGCCTTGCCGCGCGGACCCTTTTTGATTGAGTCCACCATCGGTGTCGCGGGATTTGTCGTGGACATGGATTAAGAGTAGCTGTCACTCTACCGACTGAGAGCTAATCGGGCAAAAGCTCTCCAGGTGGGTTTAACCGTTTCAAAACCCTATTCTTATATTAGCCATCAGGGCAAACTTTTATTTATAGGCCAAAAGCAAAAACTTCTAGGGACCTTTCAAACCCACTTTTTGCCATTTTGATAAATTCATCTAATTTTATTCAAAATTATCGGCCTTTAGGCAAATTCCTTCATCCAAAAATTTTATAGACTTATAGTTAAATTCCACATTTATTAGCCATTGGGGCCAATTCAAATTTATTCATAATTTACTTGCGATTTAGACAAATTCTCATTTTGTCAAAAATTTATTGGCCATTTAGAATCCTCATTTTATAATAATTTTTGGCTATTTCGGCAAATCAATTATTCTCAAAAATTGGACAAAATTTTCATCATTATTAAGCCCATTAATTAAATTTCTATTATTTATTTAAATATCCTTGGGGGCAAAAATTATTAAAATGTCTATAGTCATTCGTAATCAGTTGGAGGTGACTTTGGATAGCCTATTGGCAGAAACTGCCACGGCTAAAACGCTTTATTCCGCTGATTCCCCCTCACTCGCGGATTTAGGGGCTTCTGGTGAAGGAATAGCCCGGGGCATCAATGTTGCCCAAGCCTTTCTCGATCAATGGACTAAGGTTATGATATCCTTGTCAGCCGATGATCGAACAAATGAAGAAAATACCTTTACTGGATTTAAAGTGAAGGACAAATCACCGGCTCTAATTTTACACGAGGCGTTTCAAGCCCAAACAAATATTGATATAAAAATTGATAAATTAAGAGTGGTAGAAAGGGCTGAGCACCCAAAACCGCCGGCTCATGATTTTGTCCAAAATGTGCGCCTTCCCACTCTAGAATTGCCTATTTTTGATGGACAAGAGTCCAATTGGCCAGCCTTTTGGGCCGCATTTGAGCATGCCGTGCACGATAATAAATCTCTGACCGGCGCTCAAAAATTCACATATTTAATGGGCAAATTAAGAGGTCCTGCAAAAGGACTAATAGAGGGATATGCCATATCCGAAGCCAATTATTTAAGTGTAATTGAGCTCTTATTAAAAAGATTTGGAGATGACGAGCGGCGTTCCGCCCAGCTTCCAAGCGAATTGTTTCATCTCCCGCGCCCATCCAATTCCTATCATTCTTTACGCAATTTTTACGATAATGTAGAACGCATTTGCCGACAATTAGAAGGGATGGGAATAGATATTAACTCAAATCCCTTTTTGACAATTGCCCTTAAGGAAAAAATGCCAAATGAGGCAAAGGCACATTTATTCGATAGGGAAATGTCATCCAATAAAAAATGGACACCTAAAGAGTGGCGAGAAGCCCTCGGCCGTTTTGTTCAATTGAAGGAAGCAATTGGGTCATCCAGTGGCGATATTTCCCAGCCCAAGCCGGCCCAAAGTACCGTACCTCTGGGCCCTCAAGAGTATCACGAGCTCCGCAGGGTCTTCCCAATATTGAATGAGGAAAATGAGGGAAAAAGGGCCGATTGTTCGCTCTGTGAAGAAATGGGACACAAACCCTCCGCTTGTCCCCAATATTATTCTCCCGCTCTTATAAGAGAGCGTCTGGAACAACAAAACCGGTGCCCCAATTGCCTGACCACCGGTCACTTTATAGAACAATGCCCATCCAGAAAAAGGTGCCATCAATGTAAAGATAAAGAGCTTCATCATTTTTTAATCTGCACCTCTAGAAAACAGAATAACCACTCAAATTCTATTTCAAATCCCATTTTTAATCACACAAAAGAAATGGAAGAGCCGTCATATGGCAAAATAAATGATACAATTACCGGAGCCATTTTGTATCAAAAATATTAATCTATTACAAATATTATTTTTTGTGGCAACAGTTATACAAACTTATTAATTATTTTTTGCCAAAAGTTAATATTATTTTTCTCATGATTTCTGCCGCCTTTTTATTAAGAATTCTATCCTTTGGAATCTACGGCTTTTATTTAAGATTTCTTCCATCTTAAATCACCCCTTTTTTGGCTCCTTTAATTAATATTTGGTTTCTGCCATTTGAAATCAATGTTTTAGGGTAAACAATTATTATTACGATTTCCACTTTTCGAAATCAATTTTATCGGTAAACTATTCTGGTGATTTCCGCCTTTTGAAATCAATTATTATGATGATTTCCGCCTTTTGAAATCAATTATTTTAGCTTGATTTCCGCTTTTTGAAATCAATTAGTTTGATTTGATTCCCGCCTTTTGGAATCGAGCTCCAGGCCCTTAAATATTATGTTGATTTCCGCCTTTGAAATCAGCTTTATGGGCAATTATTGTATTTGATTTCCTCCTTTTGAAATCAAATGTTTTGGTTTGATTTTCGCCCTTAGAAATCAATTATGTTGGCATGATTCCCGCATTTTGGAATCAATTATTTTGGCTTGATTCCCGCATTTTGGAATCAATTATTTTGGCTTGATTCCCGCATTTTGGAATCAATTATTTTGTCTTGATTCCCGCATTTTGGAATCAATTATTTTAGCTTGATTCCCGCCTTTATTAGGAATCAATTATTTTGGACTGATTTCCGCCTTTTGAAATCAACACTTTGGGCCTTAATTGGTCAAGTTAATTATTATATTGATTTCCGCCTTTAAATTTTGGCTAATTTTTGTATTGATTTCCGCTCTTTGAAATCAATTTTTGTTCCCATTTAATCGGACCCTTTAACTATTATAATTCAATGATTTCTGCAGTTTGAAATCAGCAATCTTAATCAGATCAAGCTTTAAAGCGAAATTGATCTATAAAACATTACTTTTAGCCATTTATGGTCCATTTTATCTGGGAAAAGTAAATCCCTTTTGTTTAAAATTAAAAAATTGAAATTGGTCTAATTAACCCGCTGATAGTGCCGGAAACAGCGGAGGCGGCCCTGGTGGGCAGGCTGTCTTCGACAGTTTTAGTCCATTTAATTTTAATTATGTTTAAATCATTCCATTATGTAATTTAATAGCCGTTTTCCCATCTTTTTCCCACTTTAGTTTATAAAGGGCATTTTGGCCAAAACAATGTTTAATCCGGGTGAGTTGGGTTCCATTCCCTCCCCTTTTTTTGCAGTAATCAACTTGACCGATCACCCAATTGCCGAATTGGCTTGGCCCATTATTTGAATCGGCTTGGTTCTCGTCTGCTTGCCCCCCTTTATTGCCTGCCGTTATTGTGCCGGCCGCTTATCCCATCCCCAATTGCTTGGAATTGGCTTGCTGCCCATTGGCCCTTCCTATGTGGCACATTGGCTTGCTCCTCCTCAATTTGGCTCTCTTCCCCACTGGCTTGGCTCCGGATCTCGCTTGTTGGCCCATTGCCCGATTAAGAATCTCGACCGTTGCCCACGCCCTTTTTATGCGATATAAAATGATCTTTCCTTTACCCACTGTTGTTGGATTCCTTTATTCCTTCCCCCCATTGCTGTCATTTAACGTCTATTTTGGCCCCAATAAATATTTGATCGCCGTTCATTCAAATTTGGTTTATTGGGTTCAATTTCGGTTCTTGGCTTTGGGGTTTTCTCTTTCAGTTTCGTCCATCATCCGTGGGGATTGCCTTGGACATTGGTTCGTCTGCTGCTGCCTTTTGCTGTGGACATTATCATCTTTGGTGCGTCTACCGTTGCTGTGGACATTTGTTCGGTTCGGGTTTGGCCGCCTTTTGCCTTGCCTTGAATCATCAACTTCTCTTCTTTGGTTTGGTCCATCCGTCCTGTCGGGGCGTGCTGTGGACCGCGGTTGCGTTGGCCAATCCTAGCGGGATTTGTTGCCGACAGAAAGACTTTATGAGTTTTGCCTATTCTATTTTTGATTTATTATTTATATATAAAAATATTAAGGCCATTTTTTGTTACATTCAAATTAGATTTTGATTTGGGTTAAATTTAAGGTGGGATAGGTAGGATGTTAATATTAATTATGGAAATGTATTCCCAAATCTTTTGTGTCGAAAAATAATCATTTTTTGAAGCCATATAATCTGGCCAAATCAGACTTCTTTAAGATTCCCTAACCCTTAGCCCCTAATCCCATTATGTCCTGAACCTAATCCTGAGCCTTAATATCTAGTTATGGACAAGTTATATGGCCTCAAAAATATAATAATTTTCGAAGCGAAGGAATTTGGGTATTCTTTTTTTGGGAATATTTTCTCTATCAATTATTCCTTTAACCCATTTTAGAAAATTTTTTTTCTAATATGACTATATTAGAGAAATTCTTATAAAAAGAATACTCATTAGTTTCGAAAATCCTATATCCAGGTTATATGACTTAATGTTTCATATAGCCTTTAAATTATTTAGTAAACAGAAAATTTAAATAGGATGTACAAAAAATTTATTTGAAAATATAAAATGCTAATTTTTTACTCTTACCAGTTTTTTGGTTTATGGCCAATTGTACTTTACGATATTCAAAATCAGTGTTTGGTGCTTCATACATAAACCATTCCACTTTTGCGACAACATCGTCAACAATTTCGCCCATCCTCATATCAAGAATACCAAATGACCATTTCATTAAATTTTTTATTGATTCTATAAAACAAGAGATGAAAAAATCCCTAAATGGTATATATCTAAAATGACGCCATCGATTATAACTCATTAAGGGCTAAACGCTAACTGATTTTTACGATTTTGGTATAAAGTTATGTAGTTAACTCATGTTAGTTAACAACTCATGTTATCGATTGATTTAAAATTATTTTAATTGGTTCAATAATAATTGAATTATTCTAAAAAATTTTGCTTCAATAAAAATATTATGGTGGCAATGGCAGGTTATTGCAATTTTTGATAGTTCATAGGAAAATTAGAGCATTAATTTATATAACATATTCGATTTCGGAATTATCAATTTGTTGGGGAAAATGCAAATTCTTGCAAGATTTATTCAGTTTTATTAAAAAATTACTGTTTTAACGATATAAAATTCAGTTTGCTGTAATTTAAGTTCAGGCAAACTGCTCAAATCTATTTGAAATTGAAATCTTATAAAGAAAACTGGCACAAACGATTTAATAAAATAATTAGAAAATATTGAAAATCATTATCAATTACTATCTACTGAATCAAGGAAAAATCATTATTTTTAAATTGTTTAGAGTAAAATTCGTTAGAAAGAATTAGCGAATTAATTCTATCAATTCTAAACAAAATTAAATAAAAATTTCTAGCATTCGAGAGCTAAGAGATTTCTTTCTAATTTGATAAAAAAAATATTAAAATTGATTTAATCCTTGTTGAGTTATAATGGATTTTGTTTAGTTGGCACACCGAACTGACCATCATAAACATTGGCATATCTCTCATAAAAATCAGTACTCAATTTTGGTTTATCACTTAGCACAGCAGACAATGTTCTGCCACGCACAGCTCGAACGTAAAAAATTAATTAAATTTTTCCTTTAAAATTTTGATTAAACTTATCATTCGCTCGCATTCTTCCACTCCATAATAATGCAAATCGCCCTGAATTTTCATAAAGTCCAATTCGGTTGTTCTCTCATTAATTTCATGGAACAAATTTTGCAATCGGCAAAATACATCCAGCATACATCTGCCGGCCAATGCTTGTCTCAAAGTTGGCGAACTTTCGTTGTTTTCCTCCAATTCTTGGCAATGGAAGAGATCGTCAATTAAATCTTGTTTATGATTGTTCAATTCGTGAAATAATTTCCTTCGCATTCTGGCAGTATATTTTTTCGGAATTTGCTCAATTTCATTCATTATGGTGTAGAAGTCGAAGAATTGGAGCAATTCTTGCAAGGCATATTTCTGACTTTGATAGCCCACAAATAATTTAATATCAAAAATAACTTCACGGAAAATGCTCTCATGGAAGGTGTTAAAATTGCTGGGTTCTAAATAATTTTTTATAGAAACAGAAATATATTCTCTAAAAATAATTGCAATTTTAATTGCTCTATTATAGTCCTAAATTATTCATATTTAATAAATACTGGTTTAAAGTTATGTTTAAAAATTTATATTGCTGGTTTAAAAATTTTTTTAAAAAATTTAAATCAGCTTAAAACCGGGTTTAGAAAATCGAGTCGATTTAAATATCAGTTAAAGAATAAGAAATTTTCTAGCTGAATAAAAATTGTAGTTGGATTTTTAGTTATTATCTATGCTTTTAAAAAATCAAATTGGTTTTATTTTTCAGCTAAATATGTAAGTCTTATTGGTTTGTAAATTCTTTAAAAGGTTAAATCGTTTAAAAAACAAACGTATTTTGTTAATTGGGTTAAAATTAAAATTGTAAAAAGAAAGGAAAAATATAAAACCGATTTATAGTTGAGTTCCAAAATTGGATCAAGTCGGTTTTAATAAAAATAAGTTTAAACTTTTCTTGGATTTTCTTATGGCATTAACTTGCTTTTTGCTAAAATATTAAATCAAATAATTTTTTTACCAATTATGGCCAAATTTGGAAATTCCTTGACGAATTCTTTAAAAAAATGAACGCCGAGAAGCTGGATCAATTTCAAATTAGTTTCATTTATAATTCTCGATTTAGCACCATTCCTTAATAAAAAATTTTTAAATTTTTTAGCCAATCCAATATTTTCCATTTTCATCAATTTGTGCAGGGTGACAGATTGTTGACGGTGCATTTCACGCTGAAATATTTTATTAACATAAAAATTTTTATTATAATCATTTTTAATTTAATTGTTATCAAATTGATAATTTTGAAATTAGTATGAAATTTTGCTATTAAATCATTACAAAAAAATCTGTAATTCTTGTTTAAAATTTTTTGAATTATTAATTTTTTAATCATTTGAGATAAAAACATCATTTTATTCTTAATTCTTATATTAAAATTATCTATTTATATCGGGGTTCTCAAGATGTACATTTTTAAAGATTTGTACTTTATTTTGACTTCTTTGTGTACTTTATGTACATTTTTTCATGAAATTATAAAAAAATGATAAAAATTTTCGCTGCGCAGCCATTTTGGCTTAAATTTTTCCCTTTCGTTGCTATTTTTTTTATTTATTCACGTTTTTTTTGGCTTAATTTTTCGCTTCGTAGCCATTTTCGGCTTAAATTTTTGGTTATCGGGCCATTTTTTACTCAAATTTTGGACCATTTTTAGGTCAAATTTTCCTTATTGGGATCATTTTTTAGTAAATTTTTCCCTGTGGGACGATTTTTTGCTATAATTACTTTATTTTAAAATTCTGAAAAATGGGACTTCTCAAAAATACTGTCCCCTATCCATTTTTATATAAAAAAATTATTTCTAATAAATTTTTAGCAATTTTTACTCCAAAATCTTTATTTTCAAGGCGCCAATGTACTTTATTTTGAAAAATATCTGAGAACCCTGATTTATATTGATTCGGTCCTTAATTAAATTTATTAAAATCATTCACCACATTAGGCAATTTGAGGCAAATTTTTTTGGACTAAAACTAAATCATTTCCGAAAAATAATCGAAATAAAATTCATCTTTATTATTTATAATTTCTTACGACAAATTGACTTAATCTGGCCATAAATAAAGTTCACAATTAATATACCTTGAATTTGAAAACAAAATCGATGGCCTGTTTCTCATTTTGGCGACAATAATTGTCGGCTGATTCCATCCAAATTTGTGCAATTATTTTCCCATCATCATTTGATAAATTTGATAAAATATTTTCTTCTCCTTTAGCTCCAGGCAAAATTCCATAATTTCTCCATCGATTTTGCTCCAACTTTTTAATTCGATAAATAAAAATGTAAATTTTTCATGTGAATTTTTTTGTTTTTTTTTACCAAAAATAAAACTATTTTTAAAAATGATTTAACTTAATAGAATGAAAATCATTCCAAATGAATATATACTTAAAGTGTACAAAAAAATAAATGCATTAATATTAATTCAAAATATCCCTACCTTTAATAGAATGTCGCTTTTTTGTTGGGAAGAGTTGGAGAAGAATGTGTAGAAAATGGACTCGCGCAAATGAATTAACCAACAAATGTTTATTTCAGCTAATTTTACTGTCTCCTTCGAATCGAGCACCGTTTTATTAATTTCCAAAAATCGATTTTCTTTTATTGTTATAAACAATTCCATTTGGATGTCATTAATTAGGGCAGCACCACCCTTAAAATATTCGTTGAATTTATATTGCCCCTAATAATCTTAAAAACAGATTTAAATAAATTTAAAAATATTTTAAGTGGGTGAAAATATTTTTAATGCAAAAAAAATAAATTTCAAAAATTATTTATAAATAATTTATTACCAAAATAATTTAAAAGTGAAAAAATATTTATAATGATAATTATAAAGCTAAAAAATAATTTTAATTATTCAAAAAATAAATTAAGATAAAATAATTTTAATGACCAAAAAATATGAAAAAAAATTTAATGATAACTTTAGTCCAAAAAAAATAATTTTACGCCAAAGAATTTCCATAAAATCGCATTAAAATTTTCACTTTTCTAATTTACCATATTGCCCTCAGTTGACATTGTTGCTTTCGCCATTTGTAACATTGATAGTGCACCATTCCAACGTGTATGCAAAAGAATGCTGTTCAATAGATGAATTTGCATTGAATAATTCAACTTTGTATTAAACAAATATTCTGTGTACAGTTCCTCCATTTGTTTATAAAATTGTTGCAATAATGTTTCCGAATTGAATTCAGCGGCTGTAAAAAGATAATTCTATGGATGATATGGCCAGAAATTTGTCCATTTTTTTAAAAATTTTAATCAAATTCTACATAGATTTCAAAAATAATTTACAAATTAAAAGGAAAATGTGACTTTTTTGTCCCTTGCAAATTTTTTTTCAAGGCCATAAATTCATTATTTTGCGGAAAAATAATCGAAAAATTTTTTCCGAAAACATTATTGTAATTCATCCCTTTTCCAGAATCCACCATAACCGGAATTTCCTATAATAAATATTATAACGGTAATTGCCCTGGACTTTGTGCTTCTCACAATTTTAAATTGATTTTATACATCCCATCCTCCTTTCCTTATTAAATTGGCAATTAATAATTTCCCACAATTAATGTTTATTGTACCGTCGGCAAAATGAAAGACGGAAGCAGGTGCTTTTCGTTCCTGCTGCTGTTGTTTCTTCTTTTTAGATTTTCCTCCCTTCCTCTTTGCTCCTTTCCCTTTGGCACTACCATATTTCATGCTGCTATGGCTTGTTTCTTCTTCTCTTTCTTCGCTATTTCTTTTTTCCTCTTTCTCATTACTACTGTCGCTAAACTCCTCCACCATATCTTAAGAAAAAATAAAGGTTTTTTGCCGAACGAATAAGTTCTTTTTGCCGAATAAAGAGACTTCTTTTGCCGAAAGTTTAATAACTTGTTGGTATTTGATCCTAGAATACCAAATCTTATACCCATTTTATAGAGCTCATCGAGACGCGTCGATTGATATATAGTTTGACGGGGTTTGGTTCAAAACAAAAGAATTATAAACCAAAAACCATAATTGGTTTAAACTTTTAATATCTTTGTATTAACCAAACCATGACAAATTATATACCATTCGGCGCATCTCGATTAGCTCCCTAAAAGTTTTATTGATCTTGGATCAAACAAAAATATGTTAAAATCAAAAACCGATCTGTCGACAATAGAATCCATCGGATTTCTTGGCAAAATAACCCAAATCTCTTGGCAAAAAAACCATTTCTCAAAAATTCTTTTATTATCTCATTTTTTATTTTGGAATTGTAGCTTTTATATATGAATCGGTTTATAAACTTAAAATAGAATCAAAGTTGCCAAACAATTTAATTATTATCTCTTACCTTTTCCTTTTTCATTTTTTGAGATATATTCAGTCAATTTTTCATCATCAAAATGGAAACCATATGGTCTTGACCGCAATTGTGGAGGCAATTTTTCTAATAGTTTGATATTTGGGGCAAATTTGTCAATGTATGTGAGTGGCACTCGATGCCGTTTAAGAAGTTCATCAATTTGATCGCTTGAATTCGCATCCCCGTAAATAATGTTATAGCTTCGATTTTGGCAGCCTTTTACTAACGCTTGGATGCTTTCGGTCTTTTTCACAGTTATTACAGTGGTTTCAGGGCTTTTTTCTTTTACTTTATCCGGTTTATGACTTTCCTATAAAATATGTTTTAAATCTGATATGAATATGCTCAAAATAAAATAAAATAAGAAGAGATTATAAACGGTAAAAATAATAAATTTAATTAAAAAATATATTCCACCTTAAGAATTTTATCAATTTCCGCTTCGTCTTTTGCCAAAATATACCATTCATTATTTCCCATTTGTATTTCAACTTGAATTGCCTCCTCCTCCTCCTCTTCCACTTCAAATTCTTCTTCCACCGCTTCTTCTTCTTTTTCTCTTCCTTCTTCATTTCCTTCTTCATTTCCCTCTTCATTTCCCTCATCCCTTTGTCCATTCGATACAACCAATGATTCAAGCCAAAATGACTTTTTCCCATCAATATTTGTGAATTCCAAGAAAATAACTTTAAATAAATGCGTTGGCACTGCCATCATTTTCCTCTTTCCAATCACCTTATTGTTTAATAAAGGTAAAATGTTAATTTACCCAAAAAATATTATTCCGAAATTCATTCGCGTCGAAAAATATTATATTTTTGAGACCGTATAACTTGGCCATAACTAGGTATTAAGCTCAGGGTTAGGTTCAGGGCATGATGGTATTGGGGGGTAGGGGTTTGGATTATTAAAGAAGTCTGATTTGGCAAATTTACATGGCCTCAAAAATGATTATTTTTCGACAAGAATGGGTAAATTAATTTTTTTTTTTGGCAAACTAAGAGACTAAGACTCCTGTTTAATAAATATATTTAAAAAAAAGTTATGAACAAACAATAAAAAATTTGTAAAAATAAAAAATCATATTTTAAAATATTTTAAAAATTTTTATAAAAATGTTAATTTTCAATTCAATTTATAAACCTTGTATTTCATATGCCATTCGTCAGTTTCCGTATTCTTTTCAGGAATATACAAAGGACCAGTATAAACATAAGCAATTGATTCTTTATGTCCGGCCAAACATCTATAAAAATTATTTAAGTCACAGACGAATAAACCAAGAATAAATACAAATAGGCCCACAGTGAGAGAAAATACATAAAGTAAAAAATAATCGATCCAAATAAAGTACAAATCTTTAAAAAGTAGATCTGCGAACTACAGATTAACCAATTTTGGTTTGGTTTAAAAACAGAGCTAGATTTGAAATGTAGTTAGAAAAAGTTAAAATATTTTTTAGTTTACATTTTATATTTTGATAACCAGTAAATTGGATAATATTTTGGGCTTAGCTAATTTTTGGAAATATTTAGTCATTAAGTTTATATCAAAAAAAAAATACAAGGCATATTCCTCGATCACTCGCCAATATCCTGAATTCATTTCTCGATCCTGGGGCACTGAATTTGGATAAAGGAATGTTTCTTGTCCAACATTTTTATGCGCTCGAAATCCGGCCAAATGGCCATGGTTCAATTTGAATTGCTTTAAAGAAATTTTTTTACTCTTTTACTCAACCTACATTATTATATTTTAATCCTATTTCTCTAAAATCAAAATACAAATTCGTGCTAATAAAATTTTATATTGTTTAAAATTTGCATAATATTGTAAAATAGATTTATTTTTTTTATTTAAAAAATTTAAATCTTATCGATAATTTTTTTGTTTTATATTTAAAATTTGAATTTTTAAATTGAACTAATTTATTATAATTTATTTTTCATTTTTTATTATTTTAGATAATTTTAAAAATTTGAATTTTTAAATTGAATTATTTTTTTTAATATTTAAATAAATAAATTTTAATTATTTGTAATTAAAAATTCTCTCACTTTTGCAATTTGATAGTCAGCCTCGTCCGGTTGAAACTTTTCCGCCAATTTTGGGTCTGCATTCCATTTTAATCTTTTTGGTGAAAATTTTGATAAAGCATTTTCCATGGTCAATCTCTCCAAAAGCCAATTGGCTACCAATTTCCTTGGATCATATTCCACCATAAATCCCTAAAAAATTAGAACAATTTTAGAAAATTAAAATTATAATCATAATCTCTCTAATTTTTATTGAGAGAGGAAAATTTTTTTCTCATATTTTAATATATTAATTAATTTCATTAAAGTTCATTTAAATTAATTTAGAATATCTGATTAAATTAGCTAACTTTATAAATGCGAAGATTTGGATCCATTCTTTTAATTTGATGTTCATCTGCAGAAGTGATGGATGTTGAAGGCACATTTTGATTTTGGCGATCTTCTTAAAATTTTTCATAGTTCAAATAAATAATTTCATTAAAAAATTTAAAAAAAATGTTCATAATTGAACACATCGGTTAAAATCAATTGCGTCCTACCAATTTTGATCAGTGATAGCTAGTATATTGTCATTTTGAAATAAAAAATTTTTAATAAATTTTAGACAAAAATCAAACAAGTTCGGCGAATTACCAACATTCTCGATTTTATGGGCAAAATTTGACCAGAAAATTTTATTTCAAATGAACAACAAATCAATAGGATAATCAATATTTAAAATTAGTCTATTTATTTACAAAAAATGACTTGATTTATAAATAATTTTTGTGTCGAAAAATAATATTTTTTAGACTATGTAAATTGGCCAAATTAGACATCTTTAAGATTCCCTAATCCCAAGCAGGGATTGGTTCGATGGCCCAAAATAAAAAATCGAAATCGAAATTTCGGAGGGTCAAAAAATTTTTCGAAACCGAAAAACGAAATTTCGATGGGTCACAAAATTTTTCGAAACCGAAAAACGAAATTTCGATGGGTCACAAAATTTTTCGAAACCGAAAAACGAAATTTCGATGGGTCACAAAATTTTTCGAAACCAAAAAACGAAATTTCGATGCCAAAAATAACCGAAATCGACATCGAAACGAAAAAATCGAAACATCGAACCCATCCCAAGCCACTAATTCCATCCTGCCCAGAACCTAACCCTGTGTCCTAATACCTAGTTATTGGCCATGTTATATGGCCACAAAAATATAATATTTTTCGACACAAAATAATTTTTATTAAATTCAGTCCTTTTTTTTTGTAAATTAAATATATATTCCTTTAGATAATTAAAATTGATAAAATTAGCTACTGAATTTTGGCTTGTTAAATTTGTCTGATTGACAATTTTATTATAGTATATGTCTTTATTCTCATAGTCCAAATTTCAAAAATAAATTTAAAATATATTACCTTAAATATAATAATTTTTAATAATTATTTAAAATCAATACTTTTCTTTCCCACTATCAAATTTGCTTCTTCAAGGCGCGCAAGCATTTTTGTCAAATCCATGGCCAGTTTAATTTGGACAAATTGCAACATATTCTCCGCCCCACTGTTCACCAAATGTTCATCCAATTGATGATCGTACAATACGGAATGGCCACAATCCTTCATCTTTCCAATATTCCTTGGGGGTCCATCCTTTTCCGTCCATTGGCCAATTCGAGTGCAAACCAATTCATGTTCACCCATTTTCTTCCAATTTTCAACAATAAAAAGGGAAGTACAAAAATGTGTTGGCACAGCTTCCAATATTTGTTCTTTGTCCTAAAGAATGATCGAAAATTCACTTATTGTTTTAGAATTTTAAATTAAAAAATCAAATCTAAAGGTTTTTGACCGTGCGTGATCTTCTCCACAATAGATAAAGAGCAGTGCAAATGTGGCCACGTCCACACTCCACAATGTGCTCATGTCCACAATAGTCAAATGCTAATTTAATTTAATTTGAAATTAGATATGGGAGATGGGACCTAGATTCTTTCAAGAAAAGTTTTAATTCAGTTTTTTGGAAAGAATTTAATTAACTTTTCCGGAAAGATTGTTTCCGGTTAGATTCACTCCGGAAAGATTATTTCCGGTTAGATTCATTCCGTAACGAATAACGATTGTTTTAGTTTAGATTCTTATCGGAAAGATTGTTTCCGGTTAGTTATTTTCCGGTTCTCATTGATTTATAAATATTTATAAATATTTTATATTTTTAATATTATATTATCCATTAATTAAGATCAAAATTAGCATTTGCATTATTATAGACATGATATAGCTCCTATAAGAAATTGGCAATCTATTAAAATGATATTCTATTCGAAATGCATGAGTTTCTTCTAAAAATTTAATATATTTTTTTAGTGAAAAATTAGTGAAATGATTTCAATTTAATATCGCTTTCAAATATTTATTATTGCCTCGTTTATTTATAGGCCAATGGCATTCCTTAATGAATGTCCATTAAAAAATCTACCAATTTTATTTCTTAAATAAATATGGCCAGAATTTGATTTAAAAATTCTCCAAAAATATTTATTTAAAATGTCTAAATAAAAAAAGGTGTTTTAAATGTACCTACCAAAAATTCGGGAATATATTTGACTCGAAATGCGCGCCTCTTCCCTGCAATTGACTTCATGTCCAAAATTGTAATGGCCCCGTTCAGCATGAATATTTTGGTTGTTCTATCATTTTTGATTTTCATCTTTTCCGATTTTTTTACACAACTGTAAATTTAATTAACAAAAAAATTATTTATGCTCTTCTCAATTTAGTCGTTTTCTTTGATTATTATAGACTCAATGTGATAATTAACTTAAATTTATTGAGAAAAGCCAATTAAAAAATTTCATGAAATTAAATAAGCCATTTTCTAAAGGAATTTTATGTATTTTAAATGGGAATAAAACCTTTCCGATTTCATTTACTGAACAATGCTCAAAAATTCAAGGTTAAATAAATATAGTGTAAGTTTTGAATTTAATTTTAAAGAATGTTGGCCAGTGCCAAATATTTTAATTTATCCCTTCCCTATTCATTCCCCATCCCCAGCTTTACTTTGCATATTCCGCCATTGCCGGTGACAAAACTTTCTTCTCAATCCCAGCGTTTCTCTCATCAAACATTGAAAATTCGCTAGTCCATTCCCTGATAATCGTATATTGGTTTATTTCAGCCAATCGCCATTCAACCTTCTTCGTCCTCGCGTTTCTTTTTATTATATAATCCTTAAAAGTCAAAATTTTAATTTTTTATCCGAAAACAATATATAATTTTTTGTACTTCTTACTCAGGAACCAATGTTTATATACCATCGATCCCAACTTCACTAGAGATCAACTTGTTGTGAACAATTTCAATAACTCATATTGAGACTTTTGCCGATTTTGATATCCAATTAAAGAATAAATTTATGTCTATCAAATTATAATTTAAAAAATGGTTCAAATTTTCTGAACTATGCCTCAAAAAATTAACTAAAAATTAATTTTGGCGAAATAATTTTTGAACATATTTGCTGAATTTTGAACCAATATTAATGTTTCATTCAATAGTCAATGCATTTACTTTTTAAAAAGGTATCAATTCTATTAAATTTGGTTTCGACTTTAATAAGTTTTGTTTTAAAGTTGGCTTATGCAAAGGTATAAATTGTTTCAAGATAAAATAAATTGTGCGGTTTTTCTTGCATCTAATTTGGGGACATTTTGCATCTGATTTTGCGAAAAATCGTTTTTTGGCCATAACTTGGCCAAATTTTTGTCTGTCATAATGTATAATATACCATTCAATAGTCCACAAATAAGCTATTAATTGAAGTTTATATAGATCACTTAAATTAATGGCCTCCAAAAAACTCATTTCTATAAAAATGGCCATAAGTCAACAAATTTATGGTCTAGCCCCTAACCCTAGCCTAACCCTATCCCTCGTACCCATGCCGGAAAAATTTTCCAGAGAAAAACAAAAATAGTCAAATTAGATGCAAAAAGGATCAGAATTAGATGCAAGAAAAAACTTTTCCTTAAGACAAAGACCCAAAATTATATCAAAATTTAAATTATTTACCTTTTCCTGTTCCAAAGGCTCGAATGGAGTACCAAAATACTCAAAATGTGAATGGATTGAATGTAAAAATTGATTGGCATTGGCATTTCCCTCAATGGCGCCTTCATCCTTAATTTGAGGATTTAATTTTTTCTTTTCCTTTTTCCCTGCTGCTGATTTTCCTCCATTACAAAATATTACCAAAAGAAGAAGACCAAGGATGGAATAAAATAAAATGAAAGAAAGGCGCTGAAGCATCTAAAAAATTATTTTGATAAATCTTTTTTGGAAAAAATTTTTTGAAAAAATTTTATATTAATTTCACATTTTTTTTTAAATATTGCACAAAAATATAATTTGGAAAATAGGGCAAGGGGATGGGGAGGAATGAAGATTGCCTGTGGCTAAATTAGCATTAATGCAAAATTAAAAATGAATATTTGCAAAATTTTCAAAAATTTTATGGAAAAGTCCCTACCTAATAAATTAATCAATGGAAAGGAAAAATTGATTTTTTCTATTCTGGCCAATCCATATAAGCAAAAAGAGGGATTTGAATCGATGGGAGGAAAATAGGATCAGTTTTTGGCGAAATGAATTCCACTCTTTTGGTAAATTGACACTGCCCAAAAAGCGTCCATGCCGGCGATAGGGCCTCTGCGCGAGGACTGGTCCAATTTGGGCCATTCTATATGGCCGGCGAATCGATCGAAGTAGCCATCAATAATAATGCCTTCGTTGGCTGCGTTGATTAGAGAAAGAAATCGGCGGATTTAAATTAAAATTTGATATAAAAAATGGTTTTAGAAGAAATAGCATAATTAAATTTTAAAATAGTTTTATTAATATTTTGAACGATTTTTAAAAGTTGGTCCGCAAGACAAGAAAAAATTTTCTGAAAAAATATTATTTTTATTAAAATATGAGATCCTTCATAAATTCATCGAAAATGAGCAAAAATGCAAAAAAAAAAAAATAAATTTTAGAAACTTTTATTTGCTTCCATTTCATCCAGCAAAAATGTGGTTGTCATATTGGCTCCTGGATTTGAATTTGAATTATTATTTTCCTTCGCCGTTGATGAAATGGAACTGCCGCTTCCATAAATGTCCGCTTCTGTGGCCCTTCTTGACGAGTTGTTTTTTAATCTTCAGAGAAAAAAATTAAAAAAATTAATTTATGCGGCTAACTTCATACATTCGGATTTTAAATTAGATTAAAAATACCTATTTCTTTTTTTATCCAGTAAATTAATTCTCCAATTAAAGCCTTTTGTGGAATTCTTAAATATAAATATGGACACGATTTGTGAACTTCTTAATTATCCGGGTGCAGATTTGAAAATTTTTTGAGATACTTAATCTTTTACTCATATTTTATTGTAAAAAAATGAAAAACATTTTAGGTGGTTGATCAATTTTAGGGTCAACTTAAAGTAATTTTGAGGGGAAAAATTTGCGCCCAAATAATTAAGAAATATCCTCGATTTTTGTAAACATTATTTATGCCAATCTTGGTATAAGTACAATGAAAACATTTATGTTGGATATTTCACGTACAATTGTAAATGTTGGCATTGCCCCCTTACAAAGATGGCTAAATATGACACCGAAAAATGGCATCCTGTTTAGGTATACATAATTATTTGAACCGTTTTTCGACTAATTAGTAGATGTGATTTGTAAAAATAGAATTTTTGCCCGAATAAACTGAAAATTTATATAGATTGTTTAACTTTAATAGAACTTCTTCTCAGAAGATTGAGACGGTTTTCTTAGGAATTTTTCGACATTTTCACGAAAATATTCATTGTTTGTATCTTAAGCCTATATTATTCGATTTGTTTATTTATTCCATTTTATTTTTTTTTAGAAATTTAGGTTATCAAATAATGAACATTATCGGATAAATAAATAGCTCATTCCACTCTTTAAAGCCTAATATCCACACTCCACAGCAGAACTAACTTCCTTTTGTCCAAAATCAAATGAATTCCGCCACTTTTTGTTGAGCCAGCGAACAAATTCGTCGATTGATTTCCCACCGGCGGTGGGCCATTGCCCAATCGAGTTGAATGGTTGATTATTGGCAATGGCAAAAATGTTGCCGTTGATGGGGATTGTGGCGATTGAATTTGATGTTGATGATTGTGATTGTGATGTTCCCAACGGGAATTCAATGCATTCTCAAAGAGGAATGGCCGAATGAGGTATTGGCGTGAGGCAAATTCCCTTCAAATTTATATAATTGAAAATATTTTTAAATTACGGAATACTTATTATTTCATAAATTGAATAAATTTTAAATAAAAAGCGATTAATTTTATTTTCTGCCTGGACATTCTGAATTCTGTTGAGCGTAACTCAAATTTAATGTATTTTAAAATTTTTATAAAAATGAGATCAGAATTATTAATTGTAATAATCCCGGATAAAAAAATATTTTTGAAAAATAAGAAAATATTATTCAGAGGATTTTTAAATTATGAATATAAAATTAACCTCCAAAGGTGTTTGACAATGCCCACAACAATCAATTCACCGGCATTGTTGGCCAACAATCGCAGAATAAAAATCTTAAATTTGTTTTATATTCAGTTAAAATAATATTTTATAAATTGACCTAATAGGCCATTAGGCCAAGTTTTATGGCCATAAAAATTTAAATAAAATTTTTTAAAACTTTTTGAATAATTTCAATATTTAAAAGAAAATAGTTTCAAATTTTTTTTAGATAAAATACAAAACAAACTGACTCCATCGGATTTAAGGAATTGGTCAACAAATTTTTCTAAGGCATGCGAATTTGGCACACGAAATGGGCGTCGTCCATCAGCAGCTGATGGAGAAAAATCGCCATGTTCATTTTCATCATCAACGGCAATTCCCCTCATTGGCATTCTCTGTTTTGACAAATTCCCAATTCGATCATTGTGCTCGGCAATTTGCATGAATTTGAGGACATAATCCATTTTGACTGCTTGTACCAAACTGTTCGTCATCCAAAATAGGGTTGCACAACTATGTGCAAAATTATTTTGATAATTAAAATTAATATTTGAAATTGTGATATAAAAAATATTTAAAAATTTGAAAAATCTTTATTAAATAACTGATAAAATCATGGAATTTATTAATTTTTTAATGTCAAAAAATATTTTTTTGAACCCATATAAACTTTTATATAATAAAAATTGAGGCCTATTTGATTTAGAGCGGGCTTGGAATTTTAGCCAGTAAAGTGTTTGAATATAAGTAGATTCCCGATTTAGACATGTTTTTTTGTGGAAAATTCTTATTTTTCTATCGAAAAGTAATGGCTAAATTTAACTAGCATCCTAATTTTAAATATTTATTTTAAAATTAGGGGAATCAAATTAAAAAATTAATTTTTCAAGAGAATTTTCTAATTAACAAATAATGCCATTTAATATTAAACTTCTTGTAGAGCATTTTAATATAAAATAATTGATAAAATTTACAGGAAAAAAATTTTTGGCCAAAAATCAAATTGTAGGATTTGACTTATTTGCTGTTGGATTAAAAATATTTTTATTATTTTCTATTACACCCACTATTTATTTTCTAATCAATTCATCCAATTTGTTAAAATTTAATTAATAGATAGATGTATACATAAATCTACTTTTTGTGGTAAAATTTCTCACGTTGTTGCGCAGAGGAGTACACAATACCAAAGCCAAAAAAATGCAAAAACTTTTTCGTTAATAATATTTATGAGCAGGGCACATTGCACAGTATATCTGATAAAATTAAAAGAATGAAATTATATTTAATTAATTGATAAATAAAAATTTTAATGCTTATTTACCTGTTCAAATTTGCCAAATAGCGTACTTCAAAATCGCAGAGTGTGACCCTCGGAAAATGACCAGACCTTTATTGGAGAAATAAATAAATTTATTTAAGGCAAAAAATATAATTTAAGTATCCCTGGATTGGGATAAAAACTATAATGGCAATCACTGATTTCCTAACCAGGGATATCAAAAAGCCGTTCCAATTTCCTCCACCTAAAACCAAAAATATTCCCTTGAGGCACATCTGATATATTCCCCAAAAATTATTCTCGAATTTTTTTTCGTTCCTGTCCTGGGGTTCAAATCAATCAAAGTTATTAAATTTTTCTAGGGAAAATTGATACCTATTTATTTATTTTTTTTTTCAATTTTTATTTATTTTTCCTCCCGCTGACTTTGTCCACTCTTTGCCGGCCATTAAATCGCCGATCACCTGGAACCCATAGAGAAAATGTTCATCGGATTTGAGTGCCGTGTTCAGCAGCATAAATTGCAACATAATGTTGAGGGTGTAGCACAATTTAATGAACAAATAAAGGAAACACACCAAATGGCCATTGAAGAACCTATGTGAATTTAAATTGATTGGTGTAATAAAATTTACCAATTTTTTCAGTAAAAATTACTTCTAGGTTTACTAAAATTGGAAATATTTTTATAGATCATTGGTTCTTATGAATTAATCAGAGAAATAAATAATGAATTTAATTGAAATTGTTTAAAAAATTGACGAAAAAAATATTAAATAAAACAAAATAGGACGGTTTTTGGTCTTTTTTTTATAATTCATAATTTCTTTTCAATTAAATTTCGGTCAATCTTTTTAATACCAAAATGAACTACAGAAATTAAAAATGATGATTAATATTTTATTAATTGCTTAAAATATTGCTGATATATCGGCCAATGTGCGTAAAATATGGGTGCAGAATTTCGTGAATTCTTTTCTCGTGAATCTCAATCAAATCTATGGTAAATATTTGAGTCAATCAAAATCCAAAAACTCCACGTTAGAATTTTAATAAAAATAATTTTTATAGACAATGTCAAATGAATTGCATACTTTTAAATTTTTAAGGGAAAAAATTCCCCATTCCAAAAATTATTCACGATAACGATAAACCTAATCACGATAACGATAACCGATACGCGATAAGTAAAATTTTTCTTCGTTTTTCTCTCATTTAGTAAAACCATTAAGAAAAAATGTTTGTGCGAAGCAAATAGCAGCTGAATAGAGAATAAGGGAAGCAGTGTTGCACAAAACGTCCTCGTCTTAGTCCGTCCTCTCGTCTCGTCCTTAGTAAAGAAGGACGGACGAGCGAAAATTTGAAAAAGCAGGACGGACGAGAGGACGGACGAGCGAAAATTAAAAAAGAGGGGACGGACGAGAGGACGGACGAGCGATAAAAGAAAGGACGAGACGACAGAAAAAGGCAAAAAAGACAGGCGATAGGCAAAAGAAAATCAATAAAAAAATAAATACATCCATTATTTGCATTAGTTTTATTATATTATTGCCCTATATTTAGCTATTCCAATTTCCATGAATAAATTTTATTTTCTTTTTTTATGCATTTTTGAAATTTTTAAAAATTTATTGAAAGACGAGAAAGGACGAGAACGGGACGAGAGGACGGACGAGAGAAAAAATGAAAAATAGGGGACGGACGAGAGGACGGACGTCTCAAATTTTGTGCAACACCTGAAGGGAAGTGGCTTGAAGACAGCACACAATTTTCATGCTCTCTCGGAGAAATTCGCACCTCTCTAGCCCGCCATTTTTTTGTATGACAATTGCTGCCTATGGTCCATGGGGCTTGCTAAATCTTTTCTCTATTTACTACAAGGCATAAACCCAGAGTTGTGATGTTCGGTGGAATAAAAGAGAAAACTAGAGCCAGAGATTGCAATTTGGGTGAGAGAATATGCGAATTTTATGCTGCCTTCAAGCCAATTCCCTTATTCTCCATTCAGCAGCTATTTGCTTCTCACAAACATTTTTCCCTCACAAATTGGTAAAATAAAGAGATAAATGAAGTAAAAATGTTTCGTTTCGATTCCGAGTCAAATTTCGATTTCGAGTTATACTAATTTTTGGAGCGGGGAATTTTTTATCCCCTTAAATTCTTCACAATTCAACTTCTAAATATTTGGAAAATTCCTTATTTTTTAAAGTTAGTATGAGAATAATAATTCATAAACGGATTGTGAAAATTTTCCGATGTTTTGATTCCGTTCCGATTCCGATCAAAATACAAAATTGAAAAATTTTTTTACTAATTCCTAAGGTATGGAATTTTTTAATAGCTTGAAAGTTGTTGAAATATTAGCCAATAAAATACGTGGAGCTGATAACCAAAAATTTTAATAAAAAATAATAATAAAACAAACTTATTCGGATTTTTAGAAAAGTCAATTAATAAAATAATTTTCTGGGAATAAAAATCCCCCGTTCCAAAAATTAATCTATACTCCCAAAAAACGAAACGTCCAAAACGAAGAATAAAAAATACAAGAAATAATGCCTTTTCCTAATTTATGCGGGAAAAATGTTTGTGGGAAGCAAACACCAACTGGAAAAAGAAGAAGGGGAAGTGGCATGAAGGCAACACCCAATTCTCATATTCTCTCACCCAAATTCGCGCTTCTCACACTCGCTGTTTTTTTGCCGCTTAGCATCGCCTGCCTATGGGTGGGTTTTATGGCAGGGTTTCTCTCTTCTCTATTTTATCTATCCACTTGGCAAAACCAGCAGCAGAAACTGTGATGCTCAGTGTAACTGGAACCAAAAAAGAAAACAGGAGCCAGAGAAGCACGAATTTCACTGAGAGAATATGCGAATTTTGTGCTGCCTTCAAGCCAATTCCCTTCTTCTCCATTCAGCTGCTGTTTGCTTCCCACAAACATTTTGCCCTAGTAAATAGAGAATAACCGAAATAAAAGGAGAGAGGGTATTTGATCATGATTAGGTTTTTATATTGAATAATTTTTGGAACGGGGAAATTTTTTTAATCCCCTTAAATTCATCAACACTAATTAATTTTTCAAATTTAAGGATAATTCGAAAATTTTTATTTTTTGTCAAGAAAATAAGAATAATAATCCTAAAAGATATTGGCGAATTTCTAAAAATGAAGTTCAATTTAAAATGTTAGTAAATCAGAAAAATTTTTGGAAAATCCGAAAAAAAAATTTGAGAATCGCTTATAGGCAAATTTTTCATATTTTTTATTTCTTTTTTTTGCATTCATTTTTTTATTAAATGATTTTTATGGACCTGGTTGGCCTAAATTTGGCCAGCATGGATGCCGATGGATGCGGTTGACTGCCCACATCCCGGAGGTCGATCATTTCAACGAATGTACCGGCCACTGCTTGTAACACTTTTTCCCGTTCATTTGGATCCAAAATTGTGCGTGCTTCATCCGCAGCCGAAATTAAATGTTGAATATTTGCACCTTAAATAGGGCGAATTTTTATCAGATTTAATTAGATAAATATGAAGGCGTTAAAGGAAAATTTTTGTATTTGTCGAAAAATCCGAATAACCTAAAATTTAAAAATAGTAAAGTTTTCATAGAATTTTATGAATTCATTAAGCTAAAGATTGATTATTCCCTCAAGGTAAAATTATAAAATAATTCTAATTTTTTGTCTTATTATTCGCATAAGCAATTTTACTTCAGGGAAAAATAATAGATTCTCTATTCTTTTATCTTACAATTTTTATTTCTTCTTATTATTTATACGGAAAAGCCAAAAAGAATTTTTAATCGAATTTTTTTTGCTTTTCTAAAATTTGACTCAAAATCAAAATGGAACACTAAGATATTAATTTTTTTACCTAAATCAAGGCCTAAATTAGAAACGAATCCCTAGTTCTAAACACAATTTCAATTTCGTTTTTAATTTTCTGATATTCTAAAGAAAATAAAATTTAAAATTTTACCATTTTGCCAATTCAGCAATCGCCAAAGAATGCAAGGCAATGAGAACATCAATGCTTGAGCAATCAAAATGAACGGAACCTGCACAAAAAATTGGAAGTAATTAATTAGAAAGGGAATTTTGATGAGTAAAATTGAAAGAAGCAATAATTTTATACTCTAGGCTAGAGCCCTATGAAATTAAATTTTCGGATTGGTGACAGCAAAATCTCTCGAATTCGACAGAAAAGTGTCAGATTAAGGCAGATTAAAAAAGCCGAATTGCTTTACCTCCTTTTAGCCCCTCTTTTACCCATTGATAATAGCCAATTTGTTGTTCCTCTCGTCTCTCATGGCTGTCCGGAATGTGCTCGTACATTGGAACCCTAATGGTAATGAAAAATTACAATTTTTTTAGCAATTTCGTTGTCATTAAGGCTATCCGAATTTTTATGTATTGGTCCAATATCTTACAATTTTTAGACAATTAATAAATTTTTACATTAAATTAAGTTCTTTCTGTTGAGCTTTTTAAATTCAAAATAATCTATAAAAAATAATTGACCAAAAACATAAGGCCAAATATAAAATTGCGCGATTTTGAAATGTTTTGCCCATTTTTTGGCACTACAAATTTCTAATCAAAACCATAATTTTAATATATTTTTCTTGTTAATTAATTAATAGAATGAAATTGACAAAAAACCGAATACATAGACTAAATATTATATACCTAATTAAGAAATTATTAAGATATTTGGCCAAAACACAAAATCAAATAATCCCAAATTTAAGTCTTAATACTCACCAATACGTATTCTGAATCCAGCAGAATGCCTCAATGTACTGCTCCATGCTCTCCCTTGAATGGGGATTCACCCAACATTCAATGGGGGAACCACCAAATTGCTTTGCCGAAACAACCAAACAGGCAATGGCCAACATAATTGGCGTATAGTAATAATTGAGACGATCTACAATGTCATCATCACCTGCGTAAAAAATTTGGATAATGGTGGAAATTGGAATTGGAGTTAATTTTCCCCGAGGAAAAATTAAATAATTTCAGAGAAATATTTAATTAAATAGCGAAACGAAATTTTCCCATCCAAATATTGTGTAACAATTTTTCAACTGAAAATTAATTAAAGAAAAAATTAATTATAGATTTAATTGAAATTGGCAAAAAGCTGAGATCAAAAAAAAAAATAAATTGAAATAGGTCCAAAAATTAGGCAGCATTGGTTAATTTAATTTTGAGATCAATAATTTTGATACCAAAATGCTCTACAGAAAAATTATAATTTAATGTTTTAAAGTTAATAATTAGTGTAGCTTTTTTGCATTAGTTTTTTGATGGAAATTAGAAAGAAAAATCACCCAACGGCAAGCGATGGTCGGTGGAATAAATGAGCGAGCTAGAGAAACGTGAATTTGGGCGAGAGAGTATGCGAATTTTGTGCTGCCTCTAAGCCAATTCCCTTGTTCTACATTCAGCAGCTGTTTGCTTCCCACAAACATTTTTCCCTAGTAGATTGGGAAAAGAAAGCATTTTTATAGAATTTACAATATCATTATGCCAAAATATAAAATTTAAAATAATTTTTGGAACGGGGGGTTGCGCTTAATCCCCCTTAAAATTGTTCATAAAGTGAGTGGCAAATTTTCTTAATTTAATAAGATTTATGAGACAATTTATTGCCCACATTTTATAATCAATTCCGACCGGCATCAATAAATATTAAACCAGTAATTAAACTAGGAACTAAAAAAATTTTTTATATGTGAGAAACAAATGAAAATGAACAAAATAAAAATAGATAAAATATAATAAGTAAAAATAAAAATGTTCTATATTTTTTTATACAAATATTCTCAAAATAAAAATTTTTTTCTTTTTTGAATCATTCGCTTAAAATTTCTATATTCATAGATTAATAAAAAATTATTAATGTAAAATCATACTGTTTTAAGTATTATAAATAAAATAAGTTTTTTAATCCGAAAATATTTTCAAAAAAATTCTCTACCCTTTTTCTCGCCGCATATTTGCTTTTATAGCTTCAATATATAATTTCTTTTTATAATCTGTCATTATCAAAAAATAGACTGATGAGACCGAAATCTATTCAAGAACAATTTTAAAGGGGATTAAAAATCCCCCGTTCCAAAAATTATTATATACCATTATCTAAACTAGGTCCTATTGACCAAACAATATGTTCCACAAAATGCTGCCTTTTTCCCAATCACTGAGGGAAAATTGTTTGTGGGAAGCAAACAGCAGCTGAATGTAGAACAAGGGAATTGGCTTAGAGGCAGCACAAAATTCGCATACTCTCTCTCCTAAATTCTCGCCTCTCTCGCTCATTTCTCTTTTATTCCAACGAGCAGCACCAGCCAAATGGCTTAATTTTTCTTATTCTTTTTTATTCACACGTACATCTAATCTAATGAGTAATTAATGAAAAAGCTAAACAAATAGTGGTCATTTGTTTTAACTTTTTTGTAAAATTTTTTATATTAAAATGATTGATGAAAATTTCCCGATTTTTTCGCCCTATTTTGCTGCTTTTTTTGATCATAAATTTTTGAAATTATTATTATAAAATCCATTAATTATTTCTTCAATCAATTCTTCTCAATTTTGTTTAGAAAATGTTAATCGATAACGATGTCCCTCGCATACTCTCTCTCCTAAATTCTCGCCTCTCTCGCTCATTTCTCTTTTATTCCAACGAGCAGCACCAGCCAAATGGCTTAATTTTTCTTATTCTTTTTTATTCACACGTACATCTAATCTAATGAGTAATTAATGAAAAAGCTAAACAAATAGTGGTCATTTGTTTTAACTTTTTTGTAAAATTTTTTATATTAAAATGATTGATGAAAATTTCCCGATTTTTTCGCCCTATTTTGCTGCTTTTTTTGATCATAAATTTTTGAAATTATTATTATAAAATCCATTAATTATTTCTTCAATCAATTCTTCTCAATTTTGTTTAGAAAATGTTAATCGATAACGATGTCCCAACTGATGGGCGACGGCGCTTGTAGCTAATTAAGAGCAAAACCAATATTGATGATTCTTGTTTTTTGTATCAAATTAAAGAGCTCACTTTCTGGCTATCGATTGATATAAAATTTATTTGGTTTAGTTCAGAATTAACAGAGTTGTACTTTAAAAACTTTTAAATAAGACTATTATTATAAATTTTACGAATTTTCACGGTTTTTCTAACACAAATCCACCAAATCTTAACCAACCAAATAATTTTTTATCAATCAATAGCAGGAAATGCACCATTTATTTTAATACCAAAATCAACACTATCGGTTTAGCTCTTAATTAGCTACAAGCGCCGTCGCCCAGTTGACCGTGTTCTCATAAGTTGGACCCATCATTTTTCTCTAGTTTTGAAACAATGGGACACAAGTTCTTTAAGTAAAACCAATTTTGTTAATTTCGCAAAAATTTTGTTACCTCGAACACGCAATGCCGAAATGAATGTCCTGGCCAATGTTGCATGGAAGAACATGTCTGTGGTGGCACCGGCTGTGGCAACTGCAGCGGTTCGAGCCAATGGCTCCGAGCCGGTGACGGCCGCGCTGAATGATGAAGCAATTTTTGTGTGTGTGTTTTTCACGTTATGTGACACGGTAAAATAAATATATGCCCTGAGGGAAGATGTAAAAAGCCCTCAAGGGCACACTGGATTATGGAGGTTTAGGTGAGCGCGGGGTTCTAAGAAGGCAAAGGAAAGAAAAGGAGGAGATTGGTTTTAGAGCCACCATGTCGTTGGCATTGGCCATAAATCCTTACTCTTGGGCCTGTCCGCAAAACATCCTGTGCCCCCTTTTGCCACCACCTTTCCATCCAATTCTCATTTTCTATCCCCCTCCCTTTTCCTCAATCCCCCCCCCCCCCCCCCCTCCATTTCCTTTTTGGATTTGATGGCTTTTAGAGAGGGTGCCAGCAATGCAGAAGATGGATGGAGATTGGAGATTGGACTCTCTTCGTAACATATTTTCTAATTTAAAACCAATTTTTAGAGGGTAATATCATTTTCCGATTGCTTTTTGGCACATAACCTCTCTAAAATAGGATCTTTCGGGTGTTGGAACGGAAATGCCTTTTAGAAGCCGATGCAACAAATTTAGAGGGATTTAAAAGATTGGTCTTTGGTTTTGTAAATTCTGAAAATAAATTACTTTAAATTGACAGCCTTCGATTTAGTGGTTTCATTTGTTTAAAGTTTAGATCAGCATTCAACGATGTATAGCCAATTTATTTATTAGTATAAAATATTCAATTAGCTCCACTTAATTTCCTTAATCGTTGAATATGATATAGGTGGGTCAATGTTTATTGCAGATTTTTTATGCTTTTTCTCTCCCTTTCTTGGCATTGGCATTCATTCAACTACACAGGAACGGAAATCTTTTACAATGATCCCGCAACAAATTGGGGAATGGTTTTAAAAGAAAATTTTAGGTTTAGTAAAAAGGGGTAAATATTAATTTGCCGAAAAAATTAATTAATTTGCCCAAATTCTTTCATATCGAAAAATATTATATATTTGAGGCCTAATAACTTGGCCATAATTAGATATTAGAGCTCAGGGTTAGGTTCAGGGCAGGATGGGATTAGAGGCTTGGGGTAAGGGAATCTTAAAGAAGTCTGATATGACCTAGTTATATGACCACAAAAAATGATTAATGTTTGACACGAAAGAATTTTGTAATTTAATTTCATTTTTGTGTAAATTAATAGGAAATTTAGTTGGATTATTTAAAAAATTTATTCCAAAAAATTACATTTTTCTATATTTTTTGGGGGAACACATAGATACCCAAAAATAGGTGGTTTTTTTTAAATTTTGGGAAAAATATCCTTCAAAATGAATAAATTTGAAGAATATGTAAAAATGTGCGTATGAAATGGATGAGCGAAGTGATTAAATATTCGACAAACCACGGGGGAAGGGGGCAATGAAAAATGGGCTTGCGGCACGTTTCAAAATTGGCTTCTTCTCCAATTTTCTTTTTTCACTAAAATTCGAGAAAGGAGGCGGCAAAAAATGCTATAATTTATATTTTTGGTTAAGCCGTAAATTTTTTTGCCAGAAAATATTGCATTTTAAAACCCTTAAAATTTGGATTAAAAAGAAAAAATGGATGATAACTGATAAAAGAATCACTAAATTAGCTGCTAATAAATTTTAGTCCATAACTCTGAAATTTGCAAACTAGAATAATATTCTTGGCCAAAAATGCTTTTAAGCCAATAAAATTTCCGATTATATGAATTGAATATTGAGAGGATTTATGGAAAATTTCAAAAGAACAATTCATGAAAAAAGCAAAAGACTTATTTATGAACTTTTTGCCTTAAAAGAGGAGAGCAGCAACATTAATTTTTTTTAAACATTTCTATCAATTTTATTTGGTCATCCGAGTGGAAATTCAATGGCTTTTTTAAGATAAAATAGAATTTTTCGGTAAAAGCTTTTTCGATGAAAAATAAAAATTCCCATTTTCCGAAATTATAATAAATAAGAACGATTATAGAAAAATTCTAGTCCATATAAATGTTTTTTGGTAAAAAATGTCAAAATTTCAAAATAATCTTTGGAACATTTTTTTGAAAAAGCTACCATGGAAATGGTCAAATATGCTGGCCCATTGTGTTTTTTGTGACACCTATTGTACTTGATTTCATAATTCTTGCTTGAATAGCAACGAGGGCAATGAGAATACCGCCTATTCATAATATCAGCATTGGCTTTTGGTACTTACTGCCCCTACCCCTACCCGCATTTTGGCAAACTATTAAATAAAAATTTTATACCATCTCTTTCTATAGAGAATTTTATATGTAAATTAAAAATGATAAATTTAATTTGTAAGGAATTTTTATTTAATTAAGAATTTTAAACTATTTTTGTAGAAATGCGGTCTTTTTTTTTCCTGAAGAATTTATTTTATTTCCACCAGCTTCCAAGTTTTTTAAATTATTTTTGATTTTAGATATTTTTAATTATTAATTTCAAAATGCTATTTTATAGAGGAAACTCAGACTTTTCGAATTTTATATCCCTTTTCCAAATTGGCTATTGTTATATTGAGTTACTAGTTAAAAATTAACTAATAAATAAAAAATAATCAACGATCTCATATGAACCATTCGTTCATTTCACCCATATTCCCCTTGAAATTATCTTCAATTTTAATTTTTCACCTTCCTTCAAGATCAATTAAAATTTTGCGTGCACGTTTTAATCATATGTCCAAAATCCAAACAAACTCACAAGAGTGATGCCCTTCGCCACGCACTTCCCACTGGTGTATCGGCGGCTGCCGGCATTATTCTCCACTTCCGTTGTTTTTTGTTTTTATGAAGTTTGATTTGTTCGCCACTAGCAGTAATATTCGTGACTTTTGACAATGACACAAAATTTTTCCTCGAACTTATTTAACCTTTCTACTTCGGACTATATGGCCACCGGTCGAATAGAATTGTTTTTAGTTGCTAAAATGCTATTGAGATTAATATAAAAATAAATGGCTTTCATATATGGACGCCAATAATTGGGGAATTTTTTGTTTAGAAAAACAAACAAATATCAATGTGGAATTTCGAAGGGAATATGCGAATAAAGAATGGATTTCAGCGTACTTAAACTTATTATTACAAGAAAAGTGGCTCTGCTTAATAAAACATAATATCGGCGATTATTTGAAGATGAAGATGGATGTGGAATGTGGATACGATAATGATTCCTTTATCCTTTATTTCTAGAGGCTTACCTATTGTCTTTTCATTTTTGCTTCGGGGCTATATGTCTTTGTCTCGCAACTAATTATTATTTTAATAAGTCCAGATTCAAAGGCAAAATGCGCCCTATTGATATATGGGCCTAGAGCCGGTGAAGATGTTAAGGAAATGAAAAAATCGCGTCTAATGAATGCCAATGGGTGCGAATTTGCCAAGAGAACAAAAGAATGTCAATTTCCGGAGGGTGCCAACATAATTTTGGCAGGGTTTTATGTTTTGTCATGGAGATTTGGTGACATGCCCACAGGCTGAGAATGTGAGACTAATCCAAAATTTGTTATTCGTGAAAAATGGCATTTTTAACAAAAAATGGCATTTTACTATTTGTAAAAATTCGCAAAAAAATTGGAAAAAATTTGACTTAAATATTCGGAAAAACACAACTAGTTTAATTTTATTTTAAATTTTTTTTTTAATTTTTAATTTTAAAAATTCCTTTGGTACGCGGAAAAATCGATTTTGAAGATTTAAGGAAAAAATGCCCTTAAATGAACAACATAAAGAATAATAAATGTTTTTACAATTTATAATGGGAATAAATTTGTGCCTCTCTGTGTGTTTTTGCTTTGGGATTGAGAGAACTCTCACAATGAAGCAGTGCCGTACGTGGGAAAAGAGATATTTGCGTGATTGTAGAATGCGCAAATTGGAGCAAGGAAGAAGGAAACGAAGGGGCAAAGGATAATTAATTAGTAAAATGGATAAAAATTTCTCTCCTTTTATAATAAGTGAGATTGCTAATTTAATGAAAATATGGTTTTATTGATTTTAATAAAAATTATAAAGGGCTATTCCTCAAGAAATGTGAATTCATACATTAAAATAAATAAAGCTTTTTAAAAATTTAATTTACTAATATTTAAATACCAAAATTGTCTCTCATAAATATGAGAAAATAATTGATTTAAATTCAAAATTTTATATTTATTAGTCCGATAAAAAATTGAATAAAAATATATCATCAGATTAAGCTTTAATTAAAATTTCATTTTCTTATCCACTGTCAATGTCAATTCATTTCAATTTTTGTGTTAAATCCATTTGCTTTTGATCAATGACAATGAATACATTATTTGCAGAAATTGACCCCGTACGGAATGCGCGCATCCATTTATGGAATTTCACTATCCAGCTTGGTTTACTTCTAAATCTTTCCAAAAATAGGTTCAATAGATTCAGCATAATATATTTACTTTATGTGATTTTATTCTAAATTTGTTTTAACCCCTCTAAACCAATTTTTAATCCAATTTTTCAAATCAGAAACGCTAATTACATTATGTATGTGTTTACTTATTCCCACCCTGTACGAGTTGCAAATGTACGAGTTGCCCTTGACCCGTTGCAAACAATTGTTGAATAACATTCATTCCATCCAAAAATATCGAAAATTACCATTTATTATTATTTTCATTAATTGAATTGGCAATTATATATTTATAATAATTTTTTCTGAAAAAATTTTTTTTAAAGTGCAATTCAAAAAATTTAAAAGTTGATATAAGAATAAAATTGAAATTAATAACCAAAATACTATATTGAGTAATTTAAATAAACTAAAATGGATTCATTTTTGTCGCTCTTGTCTTTCTTTTACATCTGATATCGTGGTTGTTGTATGCAATTTTCCGATTGAAGAAATAACTTGAACTCGAGTTTGACGCGTTCCAGGAATTGTAATAGGCAAAAAGGGGAAAATGAATTTTAAATCTTTGACCAGCTGTATGCGAATTTTAATCGAAGCCCAAAGAAGAAGAAAAGAAGGGAGTGCAACACAACTGGAGTCGATTATCCATGTGCTATGTGAAAACCATGCATAGAGCGGAGTCAAATCTGGCAAACTGGAGAGTATGAGGACAATTATCTGTGAATTGAGAAATATGAAAAATTAAATTCTAAAAAAAATTACTCACAAAATTGGACGCAATTAATGCATGACCAAGGAACGTTATTACTGTGTAAATCAGAATCCTTTTTTTCACCTCTTTCCTGCTGTCTCTTGTTGCTTTGTATTGTACTGCTTTGCTCGAATATATGCAATTAAGAGGCCCAAATTAGGAGCACAGAAATTCCCATGAAAACAAATGCTGAAAAGGTGTCTTGTTGGGCGGCTCCTTCGTAAATTCGGTTTTCCTTTTAAATATATTAAAATGTTAATACTTAATAATTAAATAATTCGCACATATCCCCGATCCGGATTGATGGAAATAATTGTTGTTCCATTAATTGTGTCGACAATTGCAGAAATATTTGTGTCAAAAATGAATGCAATTGAAATGATTGGAATGGAGTAGGTCAGAAAAGTACAGATGGGGAATAAAATTTTCCAAATCTGGAATTTTATTGAAAAACGTACAGCGACACTTGCGGACCCGACACTTGCGGGACGAAATGATCTGGAGCCGAAGGTGGTAAAGCTAGAATGGCAGCAATGTTTATAGCATATAATTAGGCATAAAATTAGCTACGAAGTGACATTAAAAGTTTTGGTCAATGTTGAATATTCACCGAGTTATGACCAAAAGACCGTCAAAATCGCAATTTTAATTAAATAAATGATTTTTGGCCATAACTCGGTGAATACTCATCAAAATTTGCCAAACTTGATGCCATTTTGTAGCTAATTTTATGCATAATAATATGCTATAAACAATGTCACTTAAGCTTTACCACCCTCGGCTCCAGACAATTTCGTCCGCAAGTGTCGGGTCCGCAAGTGTCGGCCAACCGAAAAATTATATTTAAATATATTACATTGTCTTAAAATCAAGGAGAATTAAAAAAAATTGCGGATTCATAATAAAAAAAAAATTGATCAAATCTTAATTAATATATCAAAGTATAAAATATCATTATTTCTTTTTGCTTATGCTTTGGATATTACTCATTCCATTTTTTAAACGTAACTGTGAATCACACTCTTCATTTTACCTTTCGATGGACAATTGGACAAGCAACGGATGTGAATCGATTTGCTAAGAGGAATATTGTGGCCAGATTATCAGCATGGAAGAAAATTGGTGTCCCATAAAAAATTAGAGCCAATAAAAATTTAGGAAGCCACATAAAAAATTTAGGAAAAAGACCAAGTGTTGGTAAACGATAACAAAGTGTTGAATTGAGGAAAAATAACAAAAATAATAATTATAAAATTTATAAAATTATAATTTTTATATTTTTAAAAGATATAAATTTAATATTGATCGAAATAATTCAAAAAAATAAATAATAAATTTGCTTATATTATAAACAAGAATCTGTCAAAAAATTTTCGAATTAACATTTTTATAATAAAATAATTTTAATAAAATAATTATAAATATATTAATATTTAGTAAAATATAAAATATATTATTCCGATCTATGTGAAATATTAAATTTTACAGATCACAAGTAACAATAAATTTTATTATTGAATTATAATAATATATCACAAGAAATCAATTATTTTAAAATTACGAAATAAAAATTATAAAATTTATCTGATTGATATATTAATTTTATTAAATTAAAAAAAAACTCCTAAAATTTAATCGATAAATAAAATGAAAAAATTGAAAATAAGCGAGATAAATTTTTTCCAAAATTATTTAAATTAAAATATTTATAAATATTTAAAATTTTATTGAAATTTAAAAATATATAAAACTTTCACATGGAAAAAATTTAAAAAAATAAATCAAAGTATTTAAAGCCTAAGTAAATATAATTTGCTCTGCTTATCTGCAAAATTTTTAAAAAGAGAAATAGTAATATAAAAATTGAAAATATTTTATTATGATGACAAGATAAATTATTAAAATTATCAAAACACTTGATATTCAATTAATAGATCTTAAATTTATTTTTATTTAATGAATTATTAATTTAAAATAATAATGATTTTATCAAATTTTTGAATATTATTTAAAAAATTTATTTATAAAAGAATTCAAAATCTGAAAAGAATTTCACCGTCGAAAAATTCAAAAATAGGAAAAGGATTTTAATATATTTTATGATATTAAAAAGGGATCAAAAAATGATTAATTATACTAAATTTTTTATTTCAAAAATATAAAAAAATTATCTAATTAAAATATATTATCGAATTCTATAGAAGAAAAATTGATTATAATGGATGCAAATTATTCTATAAACTAAAATGTAATTAAATTATCTAAATTAATCAATTATGAAAATATTTTCCAAAAGTAAAATCTCATTAAAATGGCTTATTTATAAATTTATAAAGTAATTATAAAAAAAAATAAAAATTTAAAATATAAATTTTCTAAAAATTTTTTAATGTTTCTAAATTTCTATAAAGACATATCACAGAGAATTACTTAATATAAAAGTGTATTAAATGAAAAAATTTTTATGCTGTTTCTTTCTCAATTGCTGTAATTAAATTAAAATTTATAGTTTAGATAATTATTAATTTAATCATAATAAAGCGATCTATATTTTTTATTTAATTTATTTATATCTCGACTAACCCGTTTAAAAAGATTCAACAGCATCTGTAAATATGAGTATTTCATTTTTTACGGTTATACTGATAAATACAAATGAAGGTAAAAGGAATAAGTGATAAAAAATTTTATAAAATTGTATTTTAAAAAGTCAATTGAAAAGATATTTAAAAAATGTATAGGTATTAAAATTTTAATAAGTTTGAAAATTTTTAATTAGTCAGATTAAATATTTAATAAATTATAAATAAGAATTTATTAATTTTATAAAATAAAATAAAAATCTAAATTATTTTTAAATTCATTAAGAATTAGAATCAAACTATGAAAATCAAATATAAATACTAATTGCATATAAATTTTACGCAATGGATTACAGATACAAAAAATGTATTTTAAAGAATTATAAATTGTGTTAATCTAAGAAAACTAGCAACTTTTTAGATTCCTGCCAATTTCTCAAATCCGAGAAGATCGTCAACATTTTTTAATTTTATTAATTTGAAAATGAAAATGGGTCAAAAGGTAAAATTGGCCTGGGTAGAATTATCAATATAAAAATATTTTATATAAATTAAATTTATGATTCTGTTGAATTAAAATAAAAAATTAATTTCTCTAATAAAATGCTTAATAATTAAAAATTTAAAAAAATGAAATTACAAATCCATGGCCTAAGAATGAAAATTTTGATAATTGCTACCCAAGAATATTAATTTCAATAAAATAATGAAACAACCTATTTACAGAGAAAGTATCATAATTAAAATAATAAATAAATAAAAATTTTTGAATGCTTCAACAGTTATCAATGTCAGCCCAACATATTCAACTTCAAATATGTCTGCCGAATTAATTTACAATGAGGAACACAATCGAGAAAACGAATCTATAAAAATACCTTTAATAACTAATATTTGAATTTAAAAAATTTATTTTTTCTAATGAAAAATTAGATATAGAATTTAATCAGTCATAAAATAAAAATACTTATTTATAAATAAAAATTTTTTATTAGCATTTAATAATATAAAATTAAAAAAAAAGAATTTGTTATAATTTGTGCATCGATTAAAATTTGAATTGAAAAAAAAAATAAAATTATTTAAATGAATTATTTAAATTAATTTTTACATAATGGAACTATCCGGTTAGCCGATAAAATTTGTTAATTTGTTTTTTAAAATTTTCGATTTTTAATAAAATAAAGAAGGAAAATAATGAAAGATTTTTTGAAATGATTCATTATTATTAATTAACTTATTTTTTTAAATTTCAATGGTGCCATATATTTGATTATGACTTTGTAATAATTGAAACATGAAATTTAAATAAAATTTTTCAAAATAATTATAGAAATATATATTAGAAAATAATTTTTAATCAATTTAAATTTGTAGGAAGATACTTTTATGATCTTTATTAATTATTATTGTGATTAAAATTTTTTCTTGAATATTTCTTAAAAATTATTTATAATAAATATATATAGAGATTTAAATTAATGAATAAATAAATATATAATGTCGTAAACGAATTTCAAAATGACTTATCAAGAATAATAATTGAAAGATATTAAAAAAATATATAAAATTTTAATTAAAATATAGATTAATTTAAAACTCTCGTTAAAAATATTTCAATTTTTTGGAGAGAAACATAAATACTTTATAAAATAATTGAAACAAAATTAAGTGAAAATCACATAGAATTAATGCACAAAAATTAATCATGTATTTATAAAATAAAATTTTATTGACAAATAATATTAATATAATTAAAAATAAAAGTGACCTTGAATTTAAGAAATATGAGCTGCAGAATTTAATTCGTCAATTTGAACAAAATTTGGTGAAATAAATTTTTTGAATCGAATATTTTATTTTAAAATATACTAGAAAGAAAGAGCGTAAATGACGAGTTGAACTTCGATCTGAAGTGTTTTAATTAAATTCAGTTTAAAATAAGAATAAAAAATTATAATATTAAATAAAATCATTTTCAAAAATAAATAATATATTTATTATAACATCGCAAGAAGCCGAAAGAAGCGTCATTCCTAAGAACGACTTCGTTTATAAGAAAATGTTTGAAAAAATAAAAATGTATTTACATATAAGAATATTATCATTACAACTAAAATACCTAATAATATAGTTAAAATAAATAAAATAAAAAAAACAAAAAGCAAAAAATTTTAATATAAAAAGGTTGTTTTCTCAAAGCAAATGGAAAAGAATGAACTCGAAATTTTAATTGAATTGAAAAAGAAGAATATGAAAAAATGAAAAAGAAAAATAAATAATTTTAGGAAAAATTGGAAAAAAAGAATTAAAATAAAAAAAATGGATTTAAGGAGAAAAATAATTCAAATAAAAAATTAACTTCTTCAATGATAGATTCTTTTCCATTAAATAGAATGATAGGCCGTCTAATATGCATAAAAGCGCATTGCACAATGACGAAAAAAAAATATAAATTAGTGTATATAATAGGTTGATTTCGTAGAAATACCTACAACGAGAAATAGTGATGAAATAAATGAAGTATTTTAATAAAAAAGAAAATATATATTGAACTATTAATAAATATATCATTAAATTTTTAATTAATTATAAAATATGGAAAAGGAAATTTTATAATAAAATTAAAAAAATAATACAAAAATAAAAAATAAGATTATAGTATACAGAATTATTAATAATTCATAAAAGAAAATCCAAATTTATCGTACGCAATATATATAATTTTAGATGGTAATTCTTCATATCAATAAGACCAAATGAATAGGAAAAAATAAATATGTTCAAAATAATAACAATTTTTACAAAATATTATTATTAAAAATAATTTTAAAATCATAAACCAAAATCGAATTTTATTTGATAATTTTTTAAGTATTTAAAAATTATAAAATTTTAAAACACCACTTCATGACCATACGACCAGGCTATTGGTCATTATAAATCTTATGAAAATGCGCACAATAAATATTGCATTCTTTATTTTTAGTACGATAAATACGAATATTACCCGCATATTGGTTGCAAATGCATTGATAAGAATACGCAGCGAGCACTACGAATCTGTTTGGCTAATAATAATGATTTAAAAATTTATAAATAAAATGTAAAAATAGACGTAATTTAAAAAATTGTTTTAAAGATGGAGTATTAAAAAACAAAATTTTTCTAATAAAATGAAAAAAGAAATATAATGAAAAATATTTTATAAAGAAAAAATAAATATCATTTTTAAGATGCTAAAAAGAAATAATTGCAAAATCTAATTTATTCAAAAATTTTATACAATTATATAAATTTATTAATGAGCGAAAAATGTATAAAATTAAATTCATTTGAAATATAAATTAAATAAAGTTTTTTAGGATTTTAATCTAGTCAGATAATATATTAAAAATATAAAATACTGTTGTGAAAAAAATTTTTTAGTTTATATAATTGAAATAATGAAATAATTTCTTTAATAAAGAAAAAATTTAGAAGAAGAATAGTTAAAAACAAGAAAAAAATTTAAAAATTATCGATATTAATAAAATTAAAGTAAAGAACTGAATCTATTTTTTGAATAAATCTCAATTAATTTTCTAAAATAGATTTTATGAATATATAAAAAATTTTTAAAGAAAAAATCAAATTAAATGACAAATAATAAATTTTTTGAAAATGATAAAATCCAATTTTCTCAAATTGACCGCGGTTAAATATAAAATTAGAATAGAAGAAATCAAATACCTTAAATTTTTTATGTCCAGGGATGGAGTCCGGAATGATCCGAAGAAAACAGGAGCAATTATCAAAATGCAGAAATACCAAACGTTAACAGAGAACAGAGGATTCATCGGCGCAATGATTTAATTCAAAAAATTTGTCCAAGACTTTGCCGAGCAGTTTCTTAAAATTTAAAATATCAATTTAATTATTTTTGTAATAAGAAATATAATTGATAAAATCTGAAGCATTATTTTTATTGTTTTATTTAAATTTCATTATAATAAGTTTATTAATTATTGAAAAATTTCAAATAAAATTTTATCATATATTAATTAATTATTAAATAAAAGGAATAAAAGAATCAAAAATAATATTATTATAAAAATATATATTAAATTGTAGAAAAAATATTAAAATTAATGACATAGATTTTCACCTTTATGGATAATAATACACTTAATTTACCCTAAAAATATTTAAAAATGCATTGAATTTAATGAAGAAATTTTTAAATTAATTTTTTCATAAGTCGTTTTTCTATGGTTTACAAAAAAAATAAATACAAATTTGAATAAATAATAATATTGTTAATTTATTTCGATATAAATAAAAATAAATTAAATATAAATAAAGTAAAATCTCTAAAAAATTTCTGTGCATATTTTAAAAAGAAGATCTTTATCACTTAAATATCTTTATAGAAATGAAAAATAATCTATTAGTTAAAATAAAAAATTTTATTATATATATAGATATATTAATTATTAATATTTCAAATAAAATTTATTTATTTAATTCTAATAAATAAAGTCATAAATATCAATTAGTAAAGAAGTCGGTGAGAAATATTTAGAAAAATTTTTATTAATTTTTAAAAGGAATTCAAAAAATTTTAGAAGAAAATGTAATAAAAATAATTAATTTATTATATAATAAAATAGTATAAAAAATTATTAAAATCTTTAAAAAATTATTAAAGTTTATATAGCATCGATTCGCATAGATTTTGAACGAAAATTTTTATTATTTCTAAACAAAAATTTTAGAAAATAGTAAAATTAATTTAAATAAAAATTTACTTAAAGATTTCATAAATAAATAAAATCTGAATAGATAAATAAATAAATTTCTACAAGTATTAGATAAATAATCAGTAGAAATGATAAAATTTTTGTATATTTATATGATTAATAGAAAAATAATGAAAATTTTTTTTATAAAATAAAATTTTGGAATTAGTTCTTAAATTCTGACAAATATTAAGTTAAAAAATTTTTGAGAAAATATAGAAAAAAAATTAAAATTATAATTACAAACAGATATTATAATATTGAACAATATAAAAAAAAGAAAAATTTTAAAAAATTTTGCAAGAACAATTAAAAGAATGATTTTAAAAAATTTAGTCAATTTTTTTTAGAAAATTTAGTCAATTTTTATTAAATTTCGATTTTATTTAGTAATTTTATATAAAATTAACAAGAAAAATTAAATGATAAAAAATAAAAATTTATAATTATTAATTGAATAAATATTGTCAGAAAAATGCAGTTAATAAATTAATATCATTTCATTCTTCTTAACATCAAATGTCCGAATGCTGCAATAAAGCTTAAATATATTTGAAAATATTTTAAATATATAAAAATAAAAGTCATTATTATACAATAAAATTGGAAAAAAATGATAAAAAATAAGTGCAATTTAAAAATTTAAATTTGATTGTAAATATTTATAAAAAAAATTTATGAGAAAAAAATAAGCTAATAAAAGTCAATTATAATAAATGAAATTATAAAAAATTATATGAACAGAATAATTTCAAAAAAAGTTATATTATAAATAAAAGAAAATATAATATGAAATCTAAAATATTTGTAAATAATAAGAAAAGAAACTTTTATATGAACGATTATAAAAAAAAAAACAATAAAATTATCGAAAAATAAAAAATTTCACATATTATATCAATCATAAATGAGAGCGAGATGCGAGTGAAATTGTTGAGGAGGATAGCAAGGAATAGGTCGAATTTGTTATTAAAATTAAATAACTATTCAACAATATAGATATTAAATTTTAGTATATTAGAATATATAAAAAATTTTGTTCTATAAGCTTCTAAGCTTAAAATATATAATAATTACAAAAAATTTTACATCACCACTATGAAAAATAGCATGTATTGCAAAAACTATTATTTAACAAATAAATAATTTGCAATATGTAACCATCCCAAAAAATATCGATTAGAAAAGATTTAAAATGATCTCATCATTTTGTTTTTATGGTTAATATCAATCAAAACATTCCTAAAATTATGAAATTATAAAAAAAGCATAGTTTTTTGCTATACTTAAATTTATAAAAAATTTATTAATTATACAATTAATTGAATAATTAAAATGATAAATACCACAAATTTATCCGAAATTACCTTAAATAAAAAAGTAGAACAAAAATTAAAAAATTGATAATTAAAAAATTGAGATAAATTTCATATTCGCTGTAAAGCTTGGTTATCTTTTCAAAACTTCAATCAAACCTAAAAAAAATTTCCAATTTAAAATTTAAATTTAAAAAAAAATATGTAGATAATGACTTAGTGGCACATTTGTGCTAATATTAATGTGAATTCTTCTTCATTCCAATTAATCTCCGGCGCTTTTTTCATTTAAATATTTAAAAATTGACATAAAAATATTAATGCTTAAAAAATAAGTATTTATATAATTTAAGTATAATTCGCATAAAAATAATTATATAAGAAAATATTATAAATTAATAAAAAAAAGGTGTAAATTATAACAAAATGAATTTTTTTAAAATTTAATTCAAATCTGAATATTTCAAGCTAAATTTGAAAAAATGGATTCGGACTTAAGGGAATTAGCATCATCGCCCCGGGAATTTATTATGTACGGCAGTAAAATTGGGAAATTTTGTAAAGATTTCACTTCGCCTAATCTATATAAAATTAATATATTAATTAAATTATTAATAAATAACAACAACTTTAAAAAAATATTTATTTTATTTTTATTTAATTAACTCTCCGTATTATATAATTAATTAATTCCTTTCATGTCCAGATAATATTTATTAATCAGTCCTGGCTCTATCATTTTAATGTGAAAGTGAATTAGTAAATGAATTTAATAAAAAATTTAGAAATAATATTATAATTTGCTAAAAATATTCTTTTTAATTTTTTTATAAAACTGTCATTCATAGTCTTTGAAGGTAAATGAATTAAAATATAAAAAAATAAATAAAAAAAAAATTTATTTAAATTATTATTAGAGGAAAAAATCATAAATTTTTTAATGCATAAAATAATAGAATAAATTTGCTTTTTAGAAAAAAATAGCATTACATATTCAAATAAAATAAATTGTTTTTATTTAAAAAATATATTGCTAGAACCCATCAAGCTTTAAGATTTATCTGGAAGAAAAGCAGTTAGAAAAAATAATTTAAGTTAAATAAAAATTATTTAAATTAAAATCTAATTAATATTTTTTATTCTAGAAACTTTTAGATTAAATCTGATAAACAAAATGCAAAGAATCAAGCTTCACATATTGGAAACTTTTAAATAAGTAATTAAAAGATAATCTAAAATAGAAAGAATGAAAATGTAAAAAATATATAATATAATAAAAAAAATAAATAATAAAATAAATTAATAAAAAGGAAAACTGTACAAAAATTGCTATTTTATGAAAAATGAATATATAAATATCTTTGAGAGAAAATTAGAACAAATTATATATTCCATATTAATTAATTTTTTCATCTAATTTTTGTATAATTTTGAATTTAAGTTTTAGATTGAATTTTTAAAAATTCGTAAGATATTGACGAATTATTTTGATAGCAATACCTGATTTGAAGAAACTCGAAATCTAAACAGATTTTAAAAAAGAATTTATTAATTATTTAAAAATTACTATAACTGAATAAATTTTATCATAAAAAAGCCCGAATATATACATGACCTAATTTGATTAATTATAATAATATCGCAATCCGAGAAATTAAAAAATAATTTTTTATGAAAAATATTTATTATTAAATTATTTAATTTAAAAATTTTTATAGTGAATTTATATTTCCATTAGAAGAAAATACAAATATTTTATAAATTTAAAATATTTTAAAAGCAATACATAAAATGCAATAATAATATCAGAGAAAAAGAATTATAAAAAAATTAAAGTTGAAATACAAATTTATTTAATAAAACTTGTTAATAATTTAGATATTTTAATTTAGAAGAATTATTAATTTTAATTAATAAAAATTAATAATATATATAAGAAAAAAATATAAAGTGTTAAATAAAATATAGTAAAATTCAGTGTATTCTAATATATAATTGATAAGAAAAAAAGAAAATCGATATAATTTAATTAATAAAAGACGAAATTATAATATATAAAATTTAATATTAAAAAAAGGAAAAATTCTGAAAAGAATGTACTTAAATCCAAGCGGACTTGACTGGAAGTAATCATGGCATCTTTGTTTTCATGTAACAACACGTTCAAGCATCGAGGTGATTTTAAAAGAATGTGCAATTCGGAACGCTCAAAGGCAGCCGAAACAAAAATAAAATAAATAGAATAAAAAAACAAAAATAAAAAAAATAAGATAAAATTATATTAAATGAATTTATAAAATAGATAATTTATATTAAAAAATAAAATTAAATTCTATGATTAACTCGGCAATTTTCTTTCGGATATATATTCTATTTGAAATAATATTAAAATAATATATATATTTCGAATTTGTAACTTTTTATCAAATTTTTCAAAATTAGTCTTAAATAATTAAACCTTAAATAATATCATAAAAAATTAAATATAATAATTTTTCAATTTTAATAAAATAGAAAATAAAATAATAATAATAAAAACGATTTTATTTTATTTATATCGAACATTTATCTAAAAAAACATTAACTTAAAAATAGAATAAATTATATATTTCATGCTGTAAACCATTTTACTATATTCAGCTAATAAATAAAATAATGAAAATAATAACTTTATTTTAATCAAAAACATTTAAACTAATAAATGAATTAAAAAAATATATGCCAAAAATTACTTAATCAAATGTAGATTCAAGAATTAAGAAATTTGAATAATAAAAATTGCGATGAAGAATAGGAAAAGTTAATTCCGATCCAATATTATCCAGTTGGTAATTATGCCTAATAAATCCAACACTAAAGTTGATTGACAATCAAATGTTGAGGATGATGAGTGATAATTGAAGAGAAGTGAAAAAAAAGGGGTTATATTTTTTTTTAAAAATACCAATTATTAAAAATATCAATATTTTCATGGATTTTCAAAATTAAAAACAATTTTATAATAAGAATTTGCTTGAATATTAAAATATGAATAAAAAAAAGTGGGACAAAATTCAAATTTAATCATTAAAAATATTTTCCTATTATTTTTTAATTTGTAATTTACAAAATGCTTTAAAACTGTTTTAATAAAGGAAAAATTTTGTCGATATTATAAATTACTATTTTATATAATTTTATTTTATAATATATTTTTTTAAATTTCTTTCATTTAATACATATTTTGAATTTAAAAAATATATTTAAAGCCGTGAACGAGAAAGAAATTAATTTAAAAAAATATTAAATAAAATATTAAAATCAAAATATTATTTTAAGATTGGTCTTCATCAATCCTCTACTTGACTTTTTCCGCGCTTCTGCGATTTATGGCCTATGCTTGTCGAGCATTGCTGCTAAATACTCATCATTAAAAACTAAATTAAACTCTAACGCTTTATGCCATTTATTTAAGATTTTTTAAATAATATTTTAATATAACAAAGAAATTAAATAAACATTAGTTAAAATAAAATTATAAATTATTTTATGAAGAAATATGTGTGTTCAGTAGAGTTGATCGTGTAACAAACTATTTACTTTATCATTTGCTTTATAAGCATATTATAAAGAGAGCACAATTTTATTCTATAAAATTTTTCCAAATATTTTTTTATAAAATAAAAAATTTAAAAAAAACGTACAAAAAATCATTATAGCAGATAAAAATAATATGTGATCAATCAAAAAAGCATCAATAAAATAAAATATTAAAAATAAAATAAAATGAATTTATTTTTCTTCCATATGATTGTGTTCTCTACATGCCTTATTATCTTTATTGGCTTGTTGGCAAGAGAAAATGAGTAAGTTTTAATTAAATATAAAAAAAGCCGATTCAGATCTAGTTGTTTAAAAAAATAAATATTATGCAACTCAGCAAAATTGACTGGACTAATTTTAGCACCGGATACAATTCTAAAAATCGAATATAAAAATTTCAAAATATCATAAAATATGAATAGACCCATTCACCACTAAAATTGAGTCTTCGACCCCCCATTCAATACCCACTACCGTGGAACCGACAATCACTGGAATATCAAGAAATATTATATTAACAATGTGACAATTCTGTCAAGAGCTAATGGAATACTAGTTTAATGAATATGGTTAAAGCTCTCAATTTATCAAAAATCAGAAAATTATTATCGATTGAATTTAAGGTGTATCAAATATTATATAATAAATTCATAAAATAAATTTGAATTAAAAAATAAAATTAAAATGAATTGAAATTTCTTTTAAGACAAATAAACATAATTAAAATTAAAAGATAAATCCTAAAAGATATTTTTAAATAAATTATTTCACTAATATTTTTTAAAAATTTGATGAATCATGAATATAATAAAAATCATATAATAAAAATCATAATTATTTGTTTATTTTTAAATATTATAATTACTGACACACTATCTTCATCGTTATCTATGATGGCTTAGAATGGTCAGATGAGAACGGGTATAGTGAAGACCGGCCGCTTCAACACAGCCCTGGGAATTGAAAAGTGAATAAATTATTGAGTAGAAGAAATTTGAAGAAATTATTAAATAAAAAATTTAAATTTATATTCAGAATTTTTATGAATATTATAGATATTATTATTGTAAATTTTTACATTATATTTAAATTTTTAAATTTAATTATATAAATTTAATTGGGAATAAAAATTTTTATTAATTTTTAAGAATTATATTAAGTGTATTATTTTATTGATTATTTATATTATATTTAATTGAATATATTAATGTATTATTTTAATGTTTTTTATGGATGGTTGTTAGGATTGGATTGGATTGGCCGATAATGATGTTTTATCAACAACAACATTTTTTCGCGCATTTAATTACAAGTGGCGCCGCAAAATTATTAGCTTATAATCTAATTTTTATGCTTATTATGGCGCGAGGCAAGTTTCGACCCTTTCCTAATTAAAAAGTTAAAAATGGGCGGAATTCTAATTGTGTCCAGAGGAAATGGCAAAATAATTTATTGATTTAAAAGAATATTATAATCGAAAAGTGGAAGAAATGGCAAAGGAAGGAATAATTTACTTTATTTTATTTAAATTATGCACAATTTTATGATATCATTTTATTAATTTAATCATTTGTCTGGTATTAAAATAAAATATATTAAAGTATATAGATTTAAAAAAGATTAAAAAAATACATCAAGCAAAATTTTACATTATATTTTGTCTTATCAAATTTAAAATAAAAATTAGCTTTTTCCTCATAAGTTTTAATTATAATTTTATTCATAATTAAAATAAAGCTTAAAAATATTTATTAATTTTGTATAGAAAAAATATTTTAATTTATAAAATTATTTAAAATGCAAAGAAGATATTATTCAAAAATATAAAAAGATAATTAATTAAATTAATTAAAAATTTAAAATAATTAATTAAAAAAAAAATTATATGTTTTTTAAATAAAAATCTAAAATAATAATTTATTGATTATATATTTTTTACTTAATTAAATTTATTGAAGGAAATAAAATTGGCTGAATAATTTGAAATATTGCAGGAAATTTTTTGCTGATCCATCAATCCCTCGTCCCATCTCCCATCCCCCCGTCATATTTTATCCGCCCTCTCTAGCCGAATCCCAATTTACCTCCTTCCATTCTGAATTTTGCGAATAATTATTTAATTCAATCAAATATATAATGATTAATAATAAATTAGTTTTTTAATAAATTTTTAGAATTATCAAATGAATATAATTAACAATTATTTCACTAATATTTTTAAAAAAATTTGATGAATATAATAAAAATCATATTTATTTATTTATTAAACATAATTAAAAAATAAAATGCAATAAATTAATATTAAAATATAAAAATTTTTTTATAATTTATATAAATAATAAAAAAAATAAAAATTATTAATTTATAATATATAATAAAAATAAAAGTATGCAATTTTTTAAACAAATGCTAATTGTAGGTGGAAATATTTGATAGTAAAAAAAAGCTTTCGAAAAAGGATAAATTATTTTCATTTGTTTATATAAAATGATAAAAAAATAATTTTCTAGATGAAATATTAATATAATTTTTATTGAAAATTTTAATACTAATATTGGAATTTGAAGTTAAAAAAAAGAAAATCAATGTTTTATTAAATCTAAAAAATAGAAAATAAAAAAGATTATTACAATGACTGATACCTAATTAAATTAATAAATATGATATAAAATCAAGTATATTAATCCTTTAATATATTAGAATTATCTGCGGAAAAGAGATTCAACGAAAATTCGGAAGTATAGATTTTTTAAATTATCATTAAGAATTAAAAATAATGATTATTTTTTGTCTTATATTACAAAGAAAATTTATTGCTATGATGTATTTAAGCTAATTTTGAATTAAAAAATTCACTTCTTATAAGCTCGAATCAAATTAGTTTTTAATTTTTTTAATTAAATAAAAATAAAGCTTAAAATTTTTGATTTAGGAAAATAAATTAACTAATGAAATCTTTTGGGACATAACTAGAATATGCGAAAAATTAATATATCTATAAATAAATTCATAGTAACTTATTTATAATGAAGAAAATTGTAAAAGTATAACAAAATAAAAATGAATTAAATATAAAATTATCACTAAAAATTATTTTTAAAAAAAAGAATTATCGATAAAAATATTTGAAAAAAAATTTAGTTCGATGATGGTTTTCTGGCGGAGCAAAAAATTATGCCTCTGAATTCTGGACTACGAACATTAAGTTACTCGCCTTCCTTATTACTACCTATTTAATTGAAACTTGCTTAGAAAAGTAATTGAATATTCCAAATATTGTAAAATAAATTAATATAATTTTTATTTCATGAAGGTATTAATTTAATTATAAAAAAAAACTTGTTGGAAGTATTGGGTTATTGAAATATTTAAAAAATAAAGATAAAAAAGCCTGTTAATTATAGAATTGTTATTTGAATATAAATATTCTAAAGATAAATAATTTTAATATATACTAAATTAGTGAAAATTATCTTATAATTTTTCAATCAGTCTATTAATTTTATTGGGTAGCCTCTCCTTATTGAGGAGAATAAAATTAAGAACAAAAATCAATTACGAAAGAAGAAATAATATTATTATATTGAAATAAGATAAGATTATTTGATTTTTGAATATTACTTCGCCCATGTTTATTGGAATTATTATTTAGCGATAGCAAAATAAAATATATATGAGAATATATATAATTTAAGCATTTTTTAAAAATAAAATTTCATTTAACAAAAGAATTCTTAATGTTTAAGTATATAAAAATTTTAATAAATATTTTAGATTTAAAATCATAAAAAGCATAATTCTTCCATCCCTAAAAATCATAAATAAATATAATAAAATTAGCTAAAAATTTTAAATTTTAGATTATATAATATATAATTGTACAATTATTAAATAAATGAATAAGAAAAATTCAAATAAACAAATATATTTTATCAGAAAAAACACTTAAATTATTTATTAAATTGAAAATTTATTAAATTTAATGGATTTCCAACCTAAGATAACAATACAAAGTTATTTAAATTTTAGATAAAAATTGAAGATTATAATAATATATTAATACAAAAATGCTTTTCTTAAAAGGATCTATAAGTATAAAATAAGGTAAAATTATTTATTTTTTGTATTGGAAGTATAATTATAATCTTTTTTAAAAAAATAAAATTCCAGTTTGAATAGAAAAGTAATATTGATTCATAATGAAAGCTACATTTTGAAAATAAGTTATTAAAAAATAATAAAATCCTGATTAAATTTATAACATTATAAGAGAATTTTAAGTTAATTTATTAATATTATAAAATATAATAAAATCCAATTCTATATAATAAATTATAATTATAAGGATTTTGCCTCCCAAAATCTTTCCCCCGAATGATATTATATAATATAAATTTTAATTAATTATTTATTAATTATGAAATTAATTAACGTAAGTAAAATTCAGCATTGTCATAGAGAATTTAACAATATCAAGAAAATATATAAATATTTTAATGCCTGATCACTTGAGATATTTAAATATTTTTTTTTCAATAAAAAAAACAATGACTGCGTATGTGCTCATTGTTGAATTAAACATCAATAGCGTAATAAATAATATTATTTTAAAATTGAAATATAAAAATTGAATACCGTTACTTCAATTATTATTTTTTTGATTTTATTATAAAACATAAAAGAAACGAAGTATGAAAAATTTGACCTTAATCGATAAATAAAATACCAATAAATTTTCCTTTAAAAAAGGAGAATAAGGTAATTATTTTTTAAATGAAATTAAAAAATATATAAATGAGTGAGATAAATAGATAAATTTTATAATTTTAAAATTAGATTTTATTAAAATCTGAAAATAAATATTTATATATAAATTAAACGTTTATATATTCAAGTTATATTGTCCGAAATAGACTTTTTTATATTGACTTTTACAGGATGATCGATTGTTTAAAACGGGTGAGTACGATAAAGCAAAGAATGTGTTCAATTCGCTCAGTTAAACTATTAATTGGATGTTTTTTCCCGAAGAAAAGCTCTATGATGGTGAATTTTAATAAGATATTTTGTATTTAAAAGAATTGATAGGGGTGAATTAAAGCGAGCATGATCACGATGGCCATTAGTTTATAGATATGCTCTTTCCTCCATTGGCTCCAAGTGAGCGGACCCAGACCAAATCCAGGTCGTGTGCCAGTGTTGGCAAAAGTTGATTCCCCATCAAAACCGCAAAATCATTTATTCAATTCTGGTGAAACCAGAATTTTTCTCCTCGGTTATTTCTCCGAAATGGTCATTGAATGGATGGTCGTTGATATCCGAGAATCTGGCCGTTTGGTGATAACGGAATTTGTTAGCAATTAACCAATCTTAATTGGATAAAATTTATTAAGCATTAAAAATTCCATTTAATAATTATTATAATTATCAAATATATTTTAATGGCATTATATTCTTATTGAAACTATTGATTTATACAATAAATTTAGTTAAAATTATTTGAATATATAAGAAATTATAAAATAATCATATATATTATATAGATAAAAAGATTTATAGATGTAAAGAAGAAATATAAAATTGGTCTCGCTCGGGGCAGTGTCAGATGGCTGACTCTCACACAAGCCGCTGAAATTGATTTCTATTAATTTATATTTTATAAAGAATTATTCGATATCCTATTTTAAAATTATTATTATTTTTATTCTAATTATCGAATATACAAATATAATATGGATAATGACGTTGCCTGATGAATTATTCGACGGATTAAATTAAATTTATTAAAATATTTATTTAAATAAAAATAATTAAAATATAAATAAAATCTTATGGATGAAAATATAATAAAAATAACAAAAGTAATACAATTAAAATTATTATATCAAACACTAAATGCAGACAAGGAATAGTATTTTATAAGAAGGAAAATTAATTATTAAAATAATTATATTTTAATATATTTTCTGAGATAAAATGAAAAAGTAAAAATAAAAATATAAATTTTATGATATGCATTAATAATGTATAATTTTTCGTACTAAAAGACGCAATACCATTTGAAATTTTAGAAATAAAAAAATTAATTTTAATTTAGAGGATAAATTTTTCATTTAGCGGAAATTGCCATCAATCAAATTGGAAAAACTGGTGAGAAAATTTAGGGAGGAAAATTTTTATATTTAAAATTAAAAATTATTTTACATTTATTTTTAAAAAAATTATTCAGTTTTAACATTTTGTCCTTTTAAAACATTTTTCACAATTGAAGTTCATAAAATATATTAATTCTTAAATAAATATCGTAAAAATATTAATTAAGTTAAATTTTTTATTCAATAAAAACAATTTGAGGGATGAGCTCATAAATTTGGTTTTCCATAAAATTAGGAAACAAAAAATCGTAAAATAATACAAAAAATTCTAATAAAATTCATAAAAAAATATATAATTGTTAAATTACCTGAGACCATATGATTTTAAATTTTAATATTAATGATAAAAAAAATTTATTTATTCTTAATTATATCAGAGCATCATTAAATTTTCGCATAGAGAAACTTAATTACACTAATTCTTTCATTCATATATTGTCCTGCAATTATGATGAGCAATAAATAAGAGGTCATGAATTTGTGGTAACTGCAGATCTAAAATAACAGAAATAAAATTTTGATATGAAATAATCAAATTTAATTACATTAAATAAATTCAAAAAAAATAAAATTTTTAAGTTTTTTATATTTGAATTTAAATTTAAAATAATTTAAAAAAATAAATTGTTTATTAATCAAAGTAAACATATTTAAGAGAAATTAATTTCATAAAATTTTGCTTGACTTAATTTTTAATATATGTTAAATTATTTTGCATATAAAAGAGATGATGATAATTTAATACGATCCAATTAATATGAAATCATTTCATTATAAATTCAAACATGATTAAAAGGAAACATGAAAAAATTTAAATTATTTTAATTAAATAGAGAAATATGAATAATTTATAGAATTTTTAAAATCAATGATTTTTTTTATTAAAATAATTTAAAAATAAAATAGTTTTAGCTTAATGAGAAAAATTATAATATTTATCTAAAAGGCTAATAAAATCAATTCAACAATTATGATAAAATTTCATTATATATTTGACAATTTAAAGGAAAAATAATAGAAGCTTTCGAAATCCTGATTGATGGAAGAGCAATATGATCGAAAAATGATTTTATTTTCACATTTGAAGATGATGAATAGAAAACGATCAATGAATTCATCAAACTACTTAAAACAATAAATAATTTGACGGTTAAAATAATAATAAAACGGTAATCAGGTTTAAAATATATATTTAAATTATAATTCAATGTAAAAATTAATTGAGATTGAACAAATTAAATGATTGAAAAATATAATAAAATGAATGTGAAAGAAAAAAAATTAAAAAGAAAAATTAAATAAAAAATATTAATAAAATGTTTTAAATTCAAATTAAAAAATTTTATAAATCTCAATCGATTAGAAAGAAAATGAGAATTATCTTTATTATAAAACAATATTAATATATCGTAGTATATTAAGCAGAATTTCCTTTTGAAACTCAAAAAACGGTTTAACTGAATTTAAAATAATAAAAATTAATAGTTTAAGCAAAATGAAAAATTAAAATTGGAGAAGATGGACGAGGAAATAAATGAAATTATATTGGATTATTATTTTTTGAATGTTGAAAAATTTGTGGTGTCTGTAATTGAAAAGTTGATTTGAATGAAATAATCATGCGAAAATAAATCAAGAATTTTTATTAGCTTTAATAAAAATAAAATTTAAAAATGAAACAATTTTTGATAAAAACAAATTAATATAAATAAAATCATCAAAAATCGATTACGAAAATATTAATCATCTAAAATAATAAAAAATAAATAAATGATATGAATGAATTTCAAAAAATTAAATAATATGTTTCTATATGATATATTTGGTAATAATAATGAATGTCTTTTATTATAATTATGCCAAAATAACATAAAATTTATCATATCTACAGTATTGAAACATCTATTTAACCGTAATTTCACACACGATAGCAAAATTTAAATTTGAATAAAAATAGTTATTGCATAACATTTCATAAGATTTTGCAAAAGATGCATATTTTATTACAATTTGTAATAAAAAAAAGAAATAATTATTCTAAAAATATAAGAAATTTTATAATCTATACAGAATCTAAATAAATCTATGGAAGAAATTAACATAGAACAGAATCAAGTATTATTAAAAAGAATAAACAACGCAAATTCATTTGTAAAAAACACTAGAATGCTGACGCATCCATTGTAAACTTAAAAAAATTTAATAAAAATAAAACTATGTAAAAATAAATTTTTAAAAAATTCAAAAATGGTATATTATGAAAAAATATAATTAAAGAAATTCGAGAAAAAACAAATCGTTGCGAATAATTCAAGTAAGATGTTAGTGTAAAAAATTACAAATATATTTATTTAATTATCGATAAATTATATAAAAGAATATAGTAAAATTATCTATTATTAAAAAGATAAAGGATATGGATGAAACTATTACTCTTTTAAATTTATTGAGCCTTTGCTGCTCAATTCTATGATTTGTTATCAAAATAACGAAACGAAATTCGTAAAAATTTCACCTGAACGATATATCTGTCGAAAATTCGGTCAATTATTTGAGCCTTAAAATAAAATTTTAAAATCCGAAATTAGTAGTTTAATACAAATATATTTAATTATTAAACCAAATCACATGAAGAACTAATAAATTTTAAAAATGTCATGTATTATTTAATCTTTTATAATAAAAATTTTTGGATTGTGGATTTGAAACTCAAATTAAATTAACAAATTATAATTAAAATCGAATAAAATAATAGAAAAATACAAATATAAAAAATAATTTCATCAAGGAAAAAAAAAAAAATCTTCTTCTGATTATAATAAAATTCAAAATAAATAATTTTAAAAGATTAAATATTTTGCCTCTTTGATGGCTGATGAATTTATGCAAAACTACAAGGAAATTCGAAAAGGATAGAGAAGTGCAGCCTCCGACAGATTCAATATAAGTAATAATATTTTATATCTGAAGAGATAAAGCGAACTAATTAAAGATGAAAATATTTGTTATGAAAGTTTTTCGGATTGAATTATTGGTGAAAAAACCTAATTTAATTACCGACATCTAGTTTTAATGCATTAAAATCAAGCATTTGAGATCCAAAATATAAAATTTTAAAATATATAAATTACATATTTCAAAAATATATTTTCCCATCGCATTGCAATTAGTAAAATAACAATATTCAGACATCAGATATTAAAATATTTATGTAATGGAATAAAAAGTTTAAATGGAACTAAGATGACTAATAAATTAAAAAGACAAAATATCTCAATGATTTTGGACTGAATGAAAATAAAGAAAATATTTATGATTTTAAATAGGAAATGTGCATTAAAATACCAAATATAAAATTAATCTCAAAAATATTTCGTCTGGAATGACAAAAACTATAAAATTTAAAAATTTAAATTTTATTTATTAACTAATATTTAGTAAATGTAAGAAATATATTGATTATCATTGATTAAAACTTGTAAGCATTACTTCATCTGGCAATTTATAATTAAATCGAATAATAGAGTATGAAAATAAAAAATTTTTTGGTTTATTGGTCACAAATTAGCGATGATTTTTAATGATGAATTTTAAAAAATATAAATCAAATTTATTTATCAAATAATAAAAATTAAAATTTATTTGAATTCTAGCAAATCGCAAACAAGTAATTATTATATTGAAAAAACTTCAAATAATTATAGAGTAGTTAAAAATTTATTTTAAAAATATTTCGTTCATAAAATATTGAAATATAATTTAATAAAATAAAATTTGAAAATAAGAATTTTGGATAAGAAAGATGTAATTAATTAAATATATTTAATGTAAAATTGATAGTTTAGAAAAAACAGGCAAAATTTCGATAACAAAATATATTGATATATTTTTCGATCAGAAGAAATTAAATTTAATTGTTTTATATATTCCATGGATGAATAAATGTCAGTCTAATTTTAAATAAAATATATTTAACATATAAAGATAAAAATTATTTTCAAAATTTTATTTAATAATACTTATAATTAAAAGCAAAAATATTAGATAATGACAATAAAATCAATATAAAAATTATATAATAATAAACTACTGATTTTTTAATTATTTAATTAAATTTTTTAATAATTTTTATCAACAAATTCTAAAATTAAATTCATCTGTCGAAAGTCCGTGTTTTGAAATGTAGGTTTAAGTCCTTTTATAGTGAACAAAATCCTTGAGTTTATTTGCTTAATAATAAAAAAATCCTGGAAGACATTTCCCTATGATTTTTTTTATCCAAACTAATATTTTTAATTAAATTTATTTTTAAATTACAACATAATAATAAATTTCCGGCATAATAGCCCCTTTCTTAAAAATAAATTTCAAATGAGACTATTTATAATACACTTTTGTTTTTCATATTTCTTTATTATATTTGGATTATTTTAACATTAATTTTTTTTGACGATTGATAAAAAAAATTTATTAAAATGAAGTAATTAAAAAGAAATTTGATATTATATAAAATATTCTTTTATATTTGAAGATTAAAATAATTGAATCTTAATGATATTTGTTTGCATTAACCATTAAAGGAAAAAATGCTGATTATATCATTGTAATCACTATAAAAAATACATTATCTGTGGAAATGAAAATCGATGATTTTTTATAATTTATAATAAATTAATATCTTAATTTTAATTTTCAAATAAAAAATTTATTATATTTAAATATTTCATTCAAGCTGTGGAATTAAAATTGAAAAAAATATTAATAATAGCCTAAAAAAATGTTGTAAGTTTCTTTCAAAAGGTTTATAAATAATCTGAAAATATTGCTATATTAGAAGAAAACAAGTCATTAATGTAATAATGGTGAATTATTCACAGCTTTAAATTATTATTCAAAAAATTGTTATAGAGATAAAAAAAAGTCAATAATAAAATTAAAAAAATTTAAATAAAATATTTTATTATTAATTTTAATTATTTATTAATATTAATTTTAAATAAATTATATAAATAAGTTTTTTTAAAAAAGTTGATTAATTAAATATTAATAAGATAAATTTATTTTAAACAAATAAATTTGATAAGATTAAGAGTTTATGAAATAGTGAATAATAAAGGACTAATTAATAAAGTAACTATTTCATTGTATAAAAAATTCGAAAATGAAAATTAAATGGAAATATCGAATTAAAGGATATAACGTTATAATTTTATTAAATAAAAAAAATTTAGTAGTGTATTATCAATAAAGAGATAATGAGGGAAAATAATAAAGAAGAATTTTGTCCTATTTGCTGGTGTCTAAAATTATTGATTAAAAAATTATTTATATAACACATTTATATCTGACAGTGCAAAATATGGTGCAAATTTACTCTAAATTGTACAAACTTACATTTTCAATTTATTTTTTTAAAATTTAAATTGAATATTTCGTTTAAAATTTAAAAAATAATATCAACATTAACAAAAACCATAAAAAGGCCTGCAAAATTGGGACAATTTGAGTAAGAGTAAAATAATCTAAGCAATCATTTTTGCCTTGTGAAGAGAATAAATTTATAAAGGATAAATCGAGGCAATATAAGTTATATTTTATTAAAATGCGCTGATGCAGAAAGAGAATTTAATATCTTTGGAACTATTAAAACAAAAAGGATTATATATAATATTTTTTTTAAATATTTTTACAAATAAATAATTTTAGATAAAGCGAATAAAAATTTCTGATTATTTTAAATTTTTTATTTATTAAAATGATCTAATTTAATGAGATTAATTATATGAGCAAAGATCGCATTAATTTTTGCTAACTCTACAAAACGCATAAATATGTGAGAATTTTAATAATCGTCTTCTCCTAATTAGAATAAATTATATGAGAACAAAATTTTTATAATTTAAATATTAGTCATGAGACATATGAAATCTTTGTATTTTCAGAGAAAATAGCATTATTTACAAGGGCAATTAAAAAAGAGAAAATAAAATTTTAACAAGAAAAAATTTGAAAAGTGCCCTTCAATATTGTGAAAGAAGACATCATTACAATCAAATACTCATTAAGTGGGTGTTTGATTTTGTTTCTGGATATTATTTATAATGAAAACTTTTAATTTATTTAATATTATTAATTAATTATTAGGAATTATATCAATATGAAAAATTTGGTTAAAATTTTCTAAATTATGATAAAATTTCTATTGAATAAATTATAATATAAATGAAAAAGAAAATTTGACTATCAATATATTTATAATTTAATTATCTTATATAATAATAAAATCTGAACATATGAAATATTTAAAATAAGAAAAATTAATTAGAATATTAAAAAAATTATCTCATAAATTCGGTGATGATGTGTGCAAGCTTTTGATAAGTAATAAAATTATTAAAAATTTAGAGATATTTTGTTAAAAATATATATATTCAAATGAAATACAATTAATTTGATATTTGAAATTTTTTTTAAAATTCTGGAATAATTTCAAAATGAAATGTAAATAGACCATCAATCAAGCAATGGCAATGACTATATATAATCAATAAAATAATGATTGCAAATAAAATTATTATTTTGCAAATTTCAATAATACGAGATCCAATTAAATGTAGGATGCCATAAGATCTTGAACATGAACAAATTATATTATGCATATTTTCCAAAATTATTTTTTAAATAAAAATTCCAATTTTTTCCTCTAGTCGAATGAATATGGATTAGAGTGATTAGTTAGGGAATAAAAAATTATCATTGATATTTTTAAAATTAGTATGTTAAAATATATATTAAATAGAATATATCTAGAAAAAAATTCAAACTGAAATTATTTAAAAAAATCCGTTGAATAATTTTATTGATGTAATATTAATTCTTTCAAGTTTAATGGGAATATAAAGTTTGTTTAATTCTCGCTATTTTATTGAAAAATTTTAATTTAATTATGGCAAATTAAAAAAAATTCACAAACTCAATTTAAAATATTATATTTAAAATTCTAAAAGCTAAGATCTAAAGGAAAAATACGGATAAAGAAATTTAATGGAAAAAAAATGTCACGCCTAAAGTCCATATTTCGGTCGCCTATTAACCAACATTTGCTCGCAAACGGTGTTGGTTCTCGACCCGAACAGGCAATTGAGCATTTACACCACAGATTTATTTTACTGGCCTGCTTAAAAGGAATGCTTTTAAAAATTAAATCATAATTTTTTAATTAATGCTAATTAAGAATTAATAAAATATAATAAATTAGGAATAAAATTTATAATCAAATATTTTTAATATATAAAATATAGTAACAATTGACAAAAATATTTAAAATGAATATTTTATCATATTAATATGAAGAGAAAATATAATAATTAGATGAAAAATAGTAAATAAAATTTGAAATTTATTAAATCCTAGAAAAATGTATTACTTTAAAAGCAATCAACTTTAATGAAATCATTTTATGCACATTCTAAATTATAGTCGGGAAATAAAATAAAATAATATTAAATAATATGAGTTATTTTAAGAAAAATTATAAAATAAATAATGGGACTAAATAGAAGAAATTAAATAAAATCTAAAACTTTTATTATAAATTAATGACAAAAAAAATTCAAAAAAAATAATTAAAAAAATTTTAAATTCTTAAATAAATTGAGAAATAAATTAATTTAAAAAAATAAATAAATTTTTGCGCAAATGAAATTAAATAAAATTATAATTTAAATATAAAGAAATTTCAAAATTTTCATAAAAAATTATAAATGGACTACTAATTTAAAATAAAAGCCTAAAATAATATACCCTTAGAGGAAAAAAACTTGGAATCATTGAAAAAAAATTAATTTTATCATATGATCAAAATTATTTTAAAATAATTATAATAATTATTAAGATAATTTAATCTATTATAAATTTTGATAAATATATGCTGTAAAAATATACATAGAAGCAATGAATTCAAATGTCCATTTGGACAAATTATCAACATTATTGCATCAAAAATTGAAAAATTATAATTTATTCGTCATATCATAAAAGTGCTATAATATACTGAAGAGATAACTCAGTATTTTCATACTAATTTAATATTTCGAAATGAAGTTTGTGAAATAATTAAAAAATAATAATAATTTTTAAAAGTAATATAATTTAAATTAATTTGTTTAAAAAATGTCATGAAAATGTAGAGGAAATCTTCTATTCGCTGGTCATGATGAACGGCACATAATATATTTTTTTAAGATAATTTTCAATTAAATAATTTAAAGATCCTTCTATCGCATTTAAATTTTAAAGATACATTTGATATATGATATTATTATTTAACGAAATTTAGATAAAATTAAATGTACGGTATCATTTAATTGATTAAGATCATTTTCAAAATATTTTGAAATTTATTTGTAAATATAAAAATGGAAATTTTTAGATATTAATAATCAAATCATAATAAATAAAATTGCATATGAAAATTTTATATATTCATTGGTATAAATATAAATATTGATATGATATCTATTAAAAAACTATTATTTTTAAAATAAAATATTATCAATTTTTTTTTAAATGAAAATTCCAAAGAAAAAATTTAAAATTAATCCATAATTATTTCATTGCATATAACAAATAGAGCCAGCGAGAGTTTATATTATAATAATTTATATTGATTTAGTTAAATTTAGCTATTGCGGGTCGATGTTTGGAAAGAGGTTGTATATATGTTGCACAAAATTTGAGACGTCCGTCCTATCGTCCGTCCCCTATTTTTTAATTTTCGCTCGTCCGTCCTCTCGTCCATCCTTATTTTTTTTCAACGTGTCTCGTCCGTCCACTCGTCCGTCCTTATTTTTTTCAATGTCTCTCGTCCGTCCTTTATTTTTTCATTTTCGCTCGTCCGTCCTCTCGTCCCGTTCTCGTCCTTTCTCGTCTTTCAATAAATTTTTAAAAATTTCAAAAATGCATAAAAAAAAAGAAAATAAAATTTAGGCAGAGCGCAGAGGCAGAGCCGCAAGCAGCACAACAGCCAGTGGGAGGAAGGAGGAGGAAATTGGAAGAGGCAAGCAGGCAAGAGGGAATTATATTTTATTGATTTTCTTTTGCCAATTGCCTGCCTTTTTTGCTTACCGATATCATAAAATAAATAATAAAATTTTAAATTTATCCATGAGATAATAATGAGAATAATTCTTCAAGAATCATTGTTAAAATTTCGGATTTATTTTTTCTCTCGAAGAAAATGGCAAGATATTCTTGTGCAGCGTATTACCTATTGCGATTTCCAATTTGAGACATTGCATAACAAATAAACACTCAGATTTACACATCTAAACATAATAATAACAATCCAATAAAGTGAGCCGATAACATTTATAATATTAATAATTGGTAAATAGTAATTATCGATACATAACTATTTATTCTTCGATCAAAATACCAAAAAAAAAGATTTGATATAATGATTATTAAAAATCTAAAAAGATTAAAATTAATTAAGAAATATTATTAATTATTAACAAAATTGATTATTTTCTAAAAATCTTTTTTCATTTTCTCTATATTATAATTAATTAATATAAAAAATATAAATAAAATTTAACAAAAATTAAATTTTGTACAAATTATTTAAATTAAATTATTATAAAATAATTTTAATTTGATAGTTAATGTCGACCAAGCGCGGCGACCGAGCGCTTGTTTTCTCTATATTATAATTAATTAATATAAAAAAATATAAATAAAATTTAACAAAAATTAAATTTTGTACAAATTATTTAAATTAAATTATTATAAAATAATTTTAATTTGATAGTTAATGTCGACCAAGCGGATTTGAGAAAATCATATTAGCACGGAGAGATTTAGCCAAACAAGTCATAAAAATACCAAGACATGGAATTAAACTTTAAAATAAATTTCAAGATTAAAGTGCCAAATGTTTCTAAAAATAATTAATCCAGGTATAATTTTTATTTAAAATAAGGAATAAAAAAATAATTTTTAAATAAAATAAATATCAGCGCACAAACATTTATGAGCGAGCGCGCTTATTTCCTGAAAAAAGATTGAACTATAATAATGAGCGAAAAATTATAATAATATTAAAAAATATTTTTAAAATAATAATAAAATAATTGATAAAATATTTATTAGTTTTAAAATAAATGAAAAAAAAAATTCTAAGGAGAAAAAATTTAATTTTTATAATTTATTTAATAAAAATCCATTACAAATATAGATTCAAATATTATTCTGCTTACGCATTAAACTTAAAATGAAAAAGAAATTATATTTACTATAAATATTTTAGTCACTTTATATATTATTCGTATATTTTGTGACAATATAAAAATTCTTATTTAAAAAGCGTTAAATATTTTTTAAAATATCTACATATACACTACAACAAAATTATTCCGGTAAATTAATTCAATGGCGGATTGTTAAATATTAAGAATATGGAATTTAAATTAATATAATAGAAATATAATAAATCTTATTAGCAAAATGACTACATATCGGCAATCAATCTTTTTATAAAAGATTTATTTAAATCAATTTTTTTCAATTTTGTTCGGCAGAAGAAATATTATGGAGAGATATATTTTTTATTTTAAAATAATTTTCATGAAATAATTAAAAAAAATTTTTTGAATATTATTAAATTGAATTCGAAACATGAAAACACCATAAAATTTTGACGAGGAAAGTTTGACCCGACATAAAACAATAAAATTAAGGAGAAGAATATTGATTAAATTAAAGTGAAATTAAAAAAGCTAATCATTTAAAAATCAAATTGACGATGAGGAATAAAAAAATAAAATAAAATTTTCTTAATAAAAATAAGATCGTATAATAAGAATCTTTTTGAAATTTTCTATAAATTTCAGGACTAGTAAGTATTTAATAACTGTATAAATACAGAATAGAGTCTTTATAAATATTGATATTCTATATTTAATTATCTTTTATTGATTATATTAAATGATATTAAATTATTTATTTTAATATTAACAAAATTTAATAAAATTAAAGATTAAAATATAAATTGAAATGAATAATATATGGATTAATTAAAATTATAAGTAAGAAAATTCTAAATTCATAAAAAAAATTATATATAATTCAAAAATAAAAATTTCCTATGCGTCTATGATTCTGACATTTAGGGCCCTAATAAAAATACTAATTAAAAAAATAATTATTAATATGAAGAATTAATTTAATAAAAACATTTGTTAAAATTTAAACCCAATTTAACAAAAAAATAATTAAAAGAATTTTCGAAATAAATTCTTACATATATTATAATCCTATTTGATGATATAAAATAAGAATTAATTAATTGATTTAAAGTTTTTTTTGGCTATTTAAAAATGTATAATTAGGTCGAAGGAAAAATATATGACTATATATCCTGATTACTTTAAGAAGTTTTAAAATAAATTTGGATCTTGAAATAGAGGAAAGGTAAAATAAATCAAAAATTAACAAATTATTCGATCTTATACGAATTATAATAATCTTAAAATATAAAAATAAGGTGTATAAATAATAAAAAAAATATATCTAAAATAATATTTGCTTAAAAATTTTTAAAAATATTATATTTAATAAAGGGGAAAAAATTTAAAAGAATTATATAATAATTATTAAAAACAAGTGAAATAAATAAAAAATCATATATTATAATTTTCTTTTACTGAGAAAATTTAAAATATGAAAAAAAATCAATTTTATTTAAATAAAATTTATGCAAATATATAATAGAAATTTATACAAAAATTTTGATAAAATTTTGCTAAAAATAAATTAAAATTATAATGTAAGATTAAAAATTTATGAAATATATTATTTATTTTGTAAAAATTTTATGTCTATTTGATTAATAAATAATTAAATTTATTTTCATATAAATAATAAATATATATAAATATATTTATACAAATAAATATAAATTTAGTTATGAAAATAATTACTACACGCCCAAAAGACTAAATTGCGTAAAGATTCGCAACCATCAGAAATAAGAAAAATTAAACAATTTAAAATAAAAATTACAAAATATAAATAATATTCTTCAAAAGATAAAAATAAATATTTCAATTTTGATTCTTTGATAAATCGTGTTTAATTGTACTTTTATTAAGAGAAAATACTTATTATTTAATTGAAATATATTTCAACATTATTCATGATCAACACTGTGATTAGGTTCATTTTTCATTCCTTCGTTGATTTTCACTTTTCAGCGAAAAAATCAAAAAATAAAACTTATTTAAACTATAGAAAAAAATATTTAATAAGTGCCATTTTCTATTTTGTTTTAATTCCAATTAAATTGGAATTAAATTATTGGAAATAATATATAATTTTAACGTATTGAATTCATTATAAATTCAAATATTAAATTTAATATATATTCATTATAATCTTTACATAAACGAATCCGTATATATAATTTTTCTCTACTCCTTTACTTTCATTTTTTTATTTTATGATTCTAACATATTCGAATTAAGGAATATTTATATTTATTATAAAAAATGCTTATGCTGTCAATTTTTACATGATTAAACTTAATCAAATCATCTAAATAATTAAAAAATGATCAACTTTAAATATTTATAATTAAAATATTAATTTTTACATAAAAAGGAAAAAAATAATTTGTAAAAAAAAATTAAAGAAAAAATAATATGTGTCAAAAAAATATAAATTGATTAAGAATATTAATTTGAAATACTTACATTTAACATTTAATACAATATATGTCAGAGTAAATCAAATATTTGGGATAAAATTTTAAATTGAATTATTTTGAAGAAATTGAATTTGTTGATTTAGTTAATTTATTGAGGATTTAATTTTGCTGCTATTCAAGGGGCAATTTTCTAATAGATTTCATTGCCAATTTAATTTGATTGAATTAATAATTGACATGTTAAAAACTACTAAAAAATTTTGCCAACATTTTTTAATTGAAGCACTTGATCTCTATACATAAAATGAAATTAAAATTTAATGAAAATATAATAAAATTTGTAATTTAATATTTTTTTATAAAATTTTTTTTTAAACGTTTATTTTTCCACCAACAATGGGGTGTGGATGCCCCTAAAATAAATTTATTGGTTTAGCTGAATAAATGGAAATTGCATATCGAGTTCTTGATGTGCCGAAAGGCAAACTAGAAAAGTAAAGAGTGTAGGTGATGGAACATTTCCCGGAGTAGTGTATTGGTACTGTTGCAAGCGAAGGGAAAATGTAACTAATTCACCAATATGTTGCTAAAATTTTCCATTTTAATATTTTTTAATTTATATTTTTAATTTTATTTTAATTTAATTTATATTTTTTATTTTATTTTAATTTAATTAATTTAAACAAATATTAAATAGCAAAAATAATGGTGGCAAAAATAATGTTTAACGCGAATGATTCCTGTCTTATCAGATAATTGACACTTTAAAGAAAATATTGAGCTCTAATTAAATTTCACTTGTAAATAAAAAAAAATATGAAAAAAAATTATTATTATTATTATTATTATTTTCGCCCTTGCTTCAGTTTAAAAATTTTCTTAAGGTTAATTTTTTAAGCTATTGAAAATAACTAACAACTTGATTTAATCATAATTATTTGAAATAATAAATTTTATCAGATGATATAATCGTTAAATTTTCACTTCACATAATAGAAGTTAATCAGTAATAATTTGCAAAAAATAATTTAAATAAAGAATATTTATTGAAAAAATTTTTGAATTTAGAAATGAATATAAAGAATTTTCAATCAAAAATTCTTTTGATAGAAAATCTAATTCAATCATATAATTATGTCACTCAACGATGTTTAATGATTGACTTTTTAATTAAAATAGGAATTATAAATAAATCAAATTCTATGATTTCTAAATCCATTCCTATGATAATTGTAAAATTGAGATTAATTTGTTAAATAAAATTTCGCCATTTAATTTTAGATATTATTTCTTAATTTTTTATAATTTCTCGGCTGGCTCATCAGTAAAAACCGAGAATTTTGATATATTTAATTAAATGTAATTTTAATAAAATTATAATATTTTGTAAAATTTTTTAATCAAAGATCATTTTATGGGTTGGGAAAGGAAAGTAGAACTTACCGAAAAATTTAATAAACTTTTTTGGTTGCGGGGAGATGGTACACAGCCTTCCCTCAAAATGTAATAAAATATTTTTTTGTCAAGAGAATTATGATTTTACGGGTCGATGTTTGGAAAGGTGTTGCAGAGATTTGAATTCGATAAAATCCATTATAAAAATTGAAAAATTATTTTATTATTAAAGATTTAAATATAAATCTTTTATAAATAATAGAAATTATTTTTAAAAATTGCAATTTATTATTAATTAACTCTCCAAATTAAAATTTAAAAGATTAGATAGAGAAAAAAAATTAACAATAATTTCACATACAAATATCTTTGAAAAATACAGATGAAAAATTGCGAAAAAAGTATTTTGAATGTAAATAGATTAAATTGAGGAAAAAAGCGTAAATTTTTTTATTAAATTTTCCCAAATTATAATTACTAGAGGGAATAATTTTAATTTCGTAATTTGTAATTATAAATAAAGATTAATCTTTATTAAAAAATTCAGACTTTTAAAAATTTATGGAATTCTTATTTTCTTTAATGCTCATTTCATTTATAAAATAAATGGAATCTAACAAAGTTTTTATTCTGACTTGAAATGACTATATTACTAAAAATAATTTTAAATTATAAATTTTATAAACTTAAAGAAATATTTAGATATAAAAATATCTAAATAATTTTATTATATTCCTTTAATTGTAGCATTTAATTTACAAATAATGTAAATAATTCAAGAAATTAAATTTTAAATTAGAATATCAGCAATTTATAATTAAAATAAATAATAAATTATTATTAGTTAATTTTTAAATAATAAAAAACTTATTTTTTTAATAAATTAATTATTTTTTGAGTTAAATAAATTTCTTAAATGACTACTCTAGAAGAAATTTATTTTTTGAAAAAATAATTGGTTTAATTCTAGATTAAAAAAGATTTTTAGCAAAATGAAACACGCCAAATTTTATTAAATTTGAAATTTTATATGTTAAATACGTAATTAATTGGTAAAGAAAAAAAATAAATTACTAAAATAAATAAGATATTGATGTAACTTAATTTAGTAAAAAAATAAATAAAAATCTAAAATAAAATGTACTTATAATTAAATTTAAATCCATGAAGAAATTAGAAAATTTATTAATAAAATTTTAAAAAAATTTAAATATAATACTTGCCCAGAGTAATCTTTTCCCATTCATTAAAATACTTCTTTTTTTCTGAAATACATAGTACCTCTTTCGTCAATCACTTATTCCATACAGCTTAACCGAAAAGGATATGATAAACTTGGACTACCAATCCTGAATGGTTGGAATTTAATGCTAATCAATACTTTTTCTTTTGAAGTGATTATTTTAGATTTAATAATTATATGCCACAGGATAATCTAAATTTTATAATCCAAATAAATTTTAAATAAAATGCGAAATTATTTTTTCAATGATTTTAGAAAATAAAAAAATAAAAATGTGCAAGGTACAATTAAAATTTTATTTTATTTATTTGTATCTAATCTTTTAAGAGAAATGCGAGCATTTATTTTCAATTTGGAGAAAAAGAAAATAATGTAAATTTAAATTAATAAAGATGAAATAAATAATATTAATCAATTTCATTTTGAAATAATATTAAATTTAAATTTTAAAATAATTTGTAATTTATTCTATATAAAATTTTATTCATTTGTTCTTTCAAAATTATATTCAATTTCTCAAAAGAAAATTTTTATTAAAAGAAACAACAAACTTTTAGAAACAATTAATATTTCTTTTGATTATAGAAAAAAGAAAAAAGAAAAAAATCAATTTTTAATAAATTTTATAAAATATATTAAAAATAATAAATAAAATAGAAAAATTACAATAAAAAAATTCCCAATAAAATTTAGTGAAATTTTCATATATGAAATTATAAAATAAATAGATGAGTAAAAAATTCTTATTAAATATTTAAAAATGTTTTGAAAATAATAAATCATAAAAAATTCAAAAAATGAAATTCTTAAACAAAATTTATTAAAAATAATCTAATTTTTTTCAAAGTATTTTAATAAAGAAAACCTTTTATGAAAAAATGCTCTCGGATAATTACAAAATTTAAATATTCAATATTTTTATGCACAAAATTAAAGTCAGAAGAAATAATTTAATAAATTTAAAAATAGAGGAAATTTATTTTCTTTTATTCAGGAATTATAAATTGGTAACATCATCAATTCAGTTTCAAAAAAATTACTAACTTAATTAATTTTTAAGTTTAAATGAGATATAAGAGCATAGAAAAAAATGAAATGAAAATAAATAAAAAATGAAAAAATAAATTAAAAATGTCATATAACAAAAGAAAATATTTTAAATGAATGAATTTTAGATGATAAATTGCATATCTTCGAAATTCGGATGTCCTTTCAAGCTTTATTTCATTTGATTGGAGATGGCCTCTGCATCTATGAAAAAAATAATAACAGATATTAATAATAGATTTGAATGTGAAAGTTTATAAAAATTGAATAATCAATTATTATGATGAAAATTATCAAGAAAATTATTTCATATAAAAATGAAGGCACTCAAGAAATAATTGGAAAATTCTCTAGTAAAATGTTATAAAAAAAACATTGAATAAATCGGAAATGATTTTTATAATTGAAAAAACACATTCTTTAATGGAATCAATGATATCCTTTTCAGAAAATATTGAAAATATCGGCTTTGTAATAAGAATATAAATTAAAATTAAAAAAAATATTTATTTCAAATTTCTGTTGCGCCAAATTATATCTATTAAAATTTTTGAGAAAATTAATTCAACAAATTTAATAAATATATATTTTTGGATTAATTGATGCTACTAAATGACAGCAAAATTGCAAGAAGAAATTAAAAAATAATATATAAAAATTTTGATATAAAATTCTATCCCTTCATCATTAAATGATTAAATCTTTTTTGGCAATATTTCAAAAAATTTTTAATTATAAGAAACAAATAATATATTTTGTGACATAAATTTTATAATGTTAAAATATATATACTTCGAAGCAGTTTAAAAATATAGTAAATTTTAATATGAATTAGAAAAAAATTTAAGGTGATATTATTCCAGATTTATTTTTAAATTCTATAAAGAAATTTTATTACTAGTATTATTAATAAAATTATTAAATGCTTTTAAATGATTTAATATTTTTATATAAAATAATTTTATAAAAAATCAAAAATATGGATCCTTATTCATAAAAAGCAATTTAGGATTTTTCTAACAAAATTAAAATATAAATTAATATAAATATTTATAAAAAAATTATTCAGATTAACAAATAAAGTACTATAAAAGGAGACATTCAGCTATAATAAAGCAGAGAGCAGCATAAAATTTAAAAATATTAAGAGATAATTTTAAATTATTTTACATTAAATATTAATTCTAGATATATATATTTTTAAATTATTATAATTAAAAATCAAGATTAGGAAAAAATTTTTCATAAATCCTTTATTTAATTAATGAATTTTATCGCAAAATATTTGTTTGCTATTTGGCTTTAATTTACTAATATATTATAAATAAAAAAAAATATAATTTTATTAAGAAAACAAATTTTTTTATTTAAAATAAAAAAAATGCAAACTAATTTTCTATAGCTTACTTGTATCAATCATGTAGATCTACTTATTCTCAACAGCATGAAAATTTTGACTTTTAATATTAAGGACAACAGAGATTTCTTTAGAAGTTTTTCGTGCAAAAGCCAAGGAATTAATTAAGTAGAAATTATGATTAATTTGATTTAATATAAAAGATATCGATTTTATAAAATTTTTATTTAAAAATTTTCTATCTCTGCAATGAATAGGAAACAAAATAAAGTAAAAATAAAAAAATATTTTTCAAATAAAAACAAAATAAAAAATATAAAATTTATACTAAAAGTTAAATTATGGTCATTATAAAATAAATAAACCTTTATTAAAATATTCTAAAATAATTAATAAAGAAAAAAATAATTTATTTAAATTTTTATAATAAAATTCCATCATATAAATGATTTACCTTGGTATAGTTTTTTCGAAAATAAGAACAAATTTCATATTTTCAATATCGAATTTGAAATTAAACCATGCTCCTCTATGCACTAAACGAAATGGGCATAATTAAATTAATAACATAATTGATTTAAAATAACTTTATAAAATAGTAAAATTTATCAGAAAAATATCATGTAATATAGTCTGTTTTTCAAAAAGGTATTCTTTTCGAGAACTCAAGATATTGTGGCTGCAATAGATAAAGTACATAGAAATAACATAAAATTATCTTCGTAAGAAAAAATTATTTTAAAATACATTATAAATCTATAAGCTAATTAAAAAATTAATTAATAAAAAATAATTTATTAATAAAGCAAAAGAAAGAAATTGCCTATAGAATAGACGAAGAAATTCTAAAGTGAAAAAATTGAATTTTAAATTATAAATTGAAATTAAAACTTTTAAATACCATTAAAATTTTGTCAGAGAGGATAATAATAATAACGTTAACAGATTATAAATGTTTTTTGAATCTATATTTAATCAGATTGTATACAGTAAAATAATTTTAAAAATGTCCAATAAAGAACGATTATAAAATTATATTTTTAAATAATTTATTTGATATAAAATGAATAATAAAATCACATTCATAAATAATGATAGATATTATAATAATAAAATTTATTATAAAATAAATAATAAACGTAAAAATTATTTGACTAAATTTAATTATGCAAAATTTGAAAAATTAAAGTATAAAATAATAGCAAATTTTTATGAAAATTTAGAAAAATTCTTTATATTTATTAAACTATAATATAATTTATTAAATTTTAATGATTTAATATCGTAATATATAGTGAATTACTGATAAATAAAAAAAATTCAAAATAAATAAAATTTTATTGTGACGAACTTGGAAATCAGGACAACAGAATGAAATCATAAATGTAAACTAATTGATATCACTTTACAAAACTTCGTTTTATTTTGACTAATAAAATCTACAAAATACAAATTTAGGATTCTTTAACATTTTTATTTTTATCCAAATTTATATTCTATTATGAAGATTGCTACATCTAAATAAATTTTATAAAAAATTATCAAAAAATCTAATATATTTATAATTTAAAGAAAACAAACAATATTCTTGAAATCGTTCCGAGAATTTCAATGTGATATAAAGTATCTAGCAGTGATAAAATTTCGTGAAAAATTTATTAATTGATGAAAAAATAAATACAAAGATATAAAAGAATCTATATTTCTTTTTTGGTTATTTTAATCAAATAAAATTATTATAAAATAAATAATTTTATAATATGAAAAATGATTTTTTTTTAAATAACAAAACACATATCAAATACATTCTTAAGGCCGAGTGAGGAATAATTAAGAAAAAATTCGTAAAATGTGATAAAAATCACTATAAAAAGTAAAATTAATTATATCTTTAGATTGAATTTTAATTCTTATAAAAAAAATTTTTAAAAAATTCCGGCTGAAAAGATTTTAAAATATTAAAATTAAAATTAATTATTAAAAAAAAATATTTTTGCATGGAAAGATAAATTTTGGCTTTTTAATCAACAATGTTTGTAGTTTTAAATTATATTAATTAAAAATCTATTTATCAAATTAAAATTAAATGAAAATAAATAATATCATAATATTTATAATTTTAAAAAAGGTAAAATCATCAAAAATAATTTATTAAAAAAAAATTAATTTAAAAATATTCTCTTGAAAATATAAAAGAAGAGCGTCGATTTGATAAAAATATTATAACTTTATGTTAAAATTTATAAAAATAATAATAACAATTTATAAATATAATGAAAAACATTAAACCAAACAATATAAAAAAATATATATGCAAAATTAAAAACAATTCATCAGGATTCGAAAAAAAATTCATAAAATTAAGTAATTGAATCAGAAAAACATTTAAATTAAATTGCAAATATAAACTCTAAAATAGAATTGTAATAAAATGTTTATAAATCTTATTCATAAGTTTTAATAAATTTTAAAATTTTTCATAATGAAAAATATTTTTAAAAAAATAAAAAAATCTTATTAAGCAAAGAAATAATTCGAAGATCTCTTTAATTGTTAAATATTTTATATATTTTATTACAATTTATAAAATAAATCTTAATCTTTAGAGAAAAATCAGAAATAAAAATATATTAAGGAAACAAACAAATTATTCTAAAAAAGTTATATAAAAAATTAAATGTGAAAATGAAAGAATTATCATATACTAATAAAGTACGCAAAGTACATGTGTAAAATGATGTAAAAAATGTCGTGATTTCCATAGCAAAGATAGAGGATGCTTTATTTTAATTAAAAATATATTTTTGATATTATAAAATGAAAGGATAATATTGAATTACAAATTATATAAGCATAATAAATAATAAGATTATTATTCAGAATCACGATCAAATTTTAAATAAATGAATAAATATAACCAAAATAAATAATTGAAGAATAATTTTGATTTTTTAAATTATATTGGAACGATAAATTAAATTGCCAGTAAATAATAGTGAAAAAATTTTTTAATCATATTTAATAATTTAAAAGTATATTTTTTTCAACGAATTGATTTAGAAAAGCAAATATATAATAAATTTTTATTTTAATTTTAATAATAAATTATCAATATAAATTTTTATCAATAATTTTTAAAAAAATATGAAACATGGACTATCTGAAAATGTATCAAAATGGAAATACAAATAATTTCAGTGATTACTATTAATTGTAGCTAAAGATTAATAAAATATTCCGTGAAAATTCCTTGCTCCAAAGTCGGAAAATCTATTTAAAGGGATGAAAATGTTGATTGGGTCTTGCATGTTGAAAAAAATTTAATGGAGTCAAAAAAATTTATTTTGGCAAATATCCCTGAAAAAGCAATATTTATTTACAGCTAATAATAAAGCGAAGAATTAAGATTTTAAACAATAAAATTTAATTAATAACAATATATATTATAAAATTAATAGCAACTGAAATTTATTTAAATTATTAAATAAAAAGTCATTAAAATTATATAAAAATTATAGAAATTTAAAAAATTGATCTAAATAAATGAAAATAATCAAAGGAAAAAAAATTATTTTATGATAATATAAAATATTAATAGAAATTTAGTCCAATAAAATAAAAATATGAAAAAGTTTACAATTAAGCAATTACAAAATATATTGTATAATAAATTATTCATTAAGAAAATAATAAAAAACAAATACTTTTATTATTATAAAAATTCATTGAGAGATTAATTTGAAATTTTATATTATATATTGTCAGAAGCTAATCTAATTAAATTAATGATCATTAATAATAAAAATTAATCAAAATTTGAAATTTAAATTATGCTGTAATAATTATTGATTGGTAAAGAATAAATTTTAAAATAAAATTTTATAAAAATAATATTATTATTGATGTTCATTTAAATATTAAGATGCATAAAATTTTTTATATTATATTAAAATATATTATAAAGAAGATAAAATAAATGAATATGAAATATAATTTATTAAAAAAAATTAATTTTATTTGAAATAATTTTTATTAAAATTTACAAAAAAAAAAATGCTATCAATATTAATTTAATATTTTTTATCAATATCTTATTTGATTTCATTTGAAAGAAAATTATTTACTCAAATATATGGAAAAAAAGCCTTCATCTGGATATTATATAATAAATTTTTATAATATATAATAATATTATATGTTGAATTTTATATATAATTATTCAATAAAAATTATATTTAAATAAAAATATATAGAAAGGAAGATTTCAAGAAAAATAACTTAATTTTTCGGTTAAAATAAATAAAGTATAAGTAAATTTTGGATTTTGTAATTTGCATTAATAATATGTAAAAATAAATAAAATCCTATGCATATATAAAATATATTTCTTGAAAGCTGGCATTGACGAATGCTGACCGACATCGAAATGCCAATGTGCCGAAGCTCATCGTCGTCGTCATAATAATGGAATTAATGATTTAAATTTATAATGTAATAAAAAATTTGAATATATATATAAAAATTTAATTAAAAATAATAATAATTAATAAAAAATAAATAAAAATAAATAAACAATAAAAAAGAAAATAAAGGGAATTTGAAGATATTAACCAGGAATATATTATTAATAATAAATTAATGATTACAAAACCTTTAATTAATTATAGGACATTAATAAAAATATAAAAATATTTTTTAGAGCAATATTTTTTTATGAGAATATTTAATTATGTAAAATAAATTTTAGTAAAAATCAAAATTTTGATTTTATGGAAATTATATATAAAAAATAATTAAATTCTTTTAAACCTAAATTTGTTTGTATAAATAAATAAATTATTATATATATTAATTGAATTGAAATATTTTCGTTGCCATCAATATATATAATAAGCTTACGAGAGTATCTTTCGCAGAGGTCAAAAGAAAGAGGAATGCATTAAATAATTTTTACTAATTATTAATTAATAAATAAATTATTCCAAAAATAAATAATAGATAATTCATAAATGTAATAAAAGTTATTAAAAATATTTCAAAAAATTAATAAAGAATCAATATTGGACATTCAATGGCAAAATTTATCTATTTAATAATTTCATTCCTGCATCATTTATTGTAAATATAATTTTTCATCAATATTATAGAATATTTTGAATTATTTTAATTATTGATTTGAACTAAAAAATTTATATTTAAAAAAGTTTGATTTTATTTTAAAAATTTGCTGAAAGTTGGGAAGCTCATTTTTTTAGTGATCCATCTTCCATGCGTGATATATTTAGATTCCTTCACAATCCAGGAAAAAATTTTAAAAATAAATTCGCAGCAAATTGATTTATACTATTTTATTCTGATAAAAATAAAAAATTAAATTGAAATAAATAAAATAAAGAGATCGTTTGCAATATGATGATGATAATTATTAATTCGAAAAAATCAATTTTATTATTTAAATATTAATGCAAATGATTCTTCGATCAGGCTTATGGAATCAAATTCATAATTTTTAAAAATCAAATATTATTGACAAAATTTTTATTTGATGATTTTATTTGCGAAATTAATATATTGTTCTTCGTTCTATTTTAATTATTTTTTTGAACAATAAATTTTAATGCTATTAATAATTATTAATTGTATTAAAAAAGCTGGGACATGGAACTTTATAAATGAATACGCAAATTTAAAAAATTGTCTTTTAAATATTAAAAATAAGAGAATTATTTAAAATTTAATAAAAAAAATAAAAAGTTTATTAAAATGAAGAAATAATTATTAATTTTGAGAAAATTTAAGAGAAAATGAGAAAAATTTGGTTAAGAAATAAATACTTAATATAAAAATTACTTTTAAAATTTATAAAAATAGAAAAATAAATATCAAAATCAAATATAACAAATTTATATTTAATATGAAAATTTTAATAAAATAACATTATTCCCTATCACCTATAAGCGGTAGGTCAATTTAAGCGTACAATAAAAATATCATTGTTATTTTAAAACATTTCTTAATTAATAAATAAATAGATTTTAAAATATTTTTAATAAAATCGGCAAAAAATCAGTTAATTAAATATAAATTAATTAATATTTATTCAAAATTATTTAAAAATATTTTAATTTATTTTTTCTTTACAGCAGTCATGACATTGATGCTGATCATACGGGATGATGTTTGTAAAAACGTACAAGAATGGTATAAAAAAAATAAATTAAATCTTTTATTAAATGAAAATTAAAAAATAAAATTTTATCAAAAAATTTTTAGATGAAGAAATAAATTAATAATTATAAATGAAAAAATTTACTAAATAATTGATATTGAATTGAATAAAAATTTAAAAATAATAAATAAAAATTAAAAAAATGCCGATTATAAAAATTCGATCTATTTATTATTAATGATAAAGGAAAAAGTATCTCGTTTAAAATATTTCTTTTTTAAAATATTTTAAATAATCATTAAAAGAAATTTAAATTTTATAAAATATCAATTTATATAAAAAACAAAATAATAATAGATAACTTTTATTCTATTGAATTTATTGTGTATTTTTTTTACAAAGGACCGCCCGGTACCGGAAAGACTAGAATCATTATTTTGTCGTAATTTATTATGCCACAGTTCACCAAAAACAACCAGAAGAAATATATTAAAAAAAGGCAAACATATTTTTGGTTTGCAGCAGCAATGCGGCTATAGTTTTGGATGCATTGGTTATGATTGATCTTTTGTAAATTTTGCTAAATTAATAAATATTTTATTAAAAATGGCATTAAAATAGAACACTGAAAGTTTGTCTATATATTGAAAGCTATTCTGCAGTAACATATTATTTTATATTCATTAGAATTTTTTTTAAATTATTTCAAAAAAATTAACACTAAACAAACTATATTTTAAAGAAAATTAAAAGAAATTTTTATATCTTAAATTTAATAAATAATTAAATCAGAAAATAATATTCATAATCAAGGAACTTTCATATTATATATTTATTATGATAATAAAATAAAAAAGCGACTGTGACGAACAATGAAAATCAAATAATTGAGATAGGATCATATTAAAATATCCTTAAATTTTGTTAATATTTTAAAATTTACATATTTTTTTAAAAAAAATAATTGAAAAAAAATTATTATAAAAATACAAAATATTTCAAAAATTATTTAATAAAATTAAATTTTCATATCATCGAATAATAATTATAAATATTATTTTAGGATAATAAATAAATAACTAATAAATAATGCGGAATAATTTTATCAAGATTAAAAATGTAAATATATTATAGATTTTATTAAAAAAATAAATTGAGGAATTGTAAATCTTTATTACCAAAATTAATTTTTGATTAAATACCGATAAAATTGGTGAGAATTTTATAAGAAATATTTGTTTATTTTAATCTAGTTTGACTGTCTCCTTAAAAAATTAAACTAAATTCAGCATTGTCAATTACTTGGAATTGGCAAAAAAAATATATTTTATTTAATAAAAAAACATAAAAAAATATATGATGCTATGAAATAATTTTACATTAATCATCATGAAGAATTAAAAATAAATTGAAAAAATTAGGCATAAAATGTGAAGATTCAAATATTAAAATAAATAAAAATAATATAAAATTATTTTCAAGCAAATTAATCTAAATCAAATAGACCTAAAATAACAATATCATAGCCATTGATATCAATGTTAAAAGAAGCAATATGTATAAAATTAAATTCAAATTTTTTTTAAATTAAAAAACGATTGAATACGGAATAGAGCAGAATTTATAATTTTTAAACTTGCGAAAATTAACACTGTGATCAATAATTTTATAAGAAGAAACATGAAAAATTATATATTATCTAATAAAAGAACAAATGAAAATAAAAAAAAGAAACAAATTTATGATACATTTTAAAAATTTTTTATTAATTTTCCTATCTACAAATAAAATGAATATATTAAATATATATAGCATAAGAAATATGCTAAAAATTTTTAATAAACTAATAAAAATTTTTAAAATTATCTAAAGTAGGAAGCCCAATAAACCCAATGGTATTAAATTTCAATTAGTGCAAACACCGAAACAATGATAAGCAATGAATTGTGGATGCTATGTTCTGACCTTTTTGAAAAATCAAATTTCCTACAACCAGGATATAGATGCATTGAGAGAATAATGACGAATTAATATATAAAAAAATATTAAAATAAATTATAAAAAATAAAATATATTTTTTATTTCAATTATAGGAAGCACAAATAATTTAATATAATTCATTTTTTTATTAAAAAAATTATTTTTAAAAAATGGAAGATAAAATATGTTGAAATTTTTCAACAAAGAACGCGGCTATTATGCTGGCCCCAAAGAAAGATGGCCAATAAACTAGCCCCAAAAAGAAGGTGGCTATTATGCTGGCCTCAAAAAGAGGGCGACCATTTCTAGCTCCTAAGAATTCAACCATTATGTTTGGGCCAAATGATGAGTAGATAGTATTAATTTAATAAAATATCTTAGGGTAATAATTAAAATAATTTTTAAAATAACAATTATAATATCAAGAAAAATAAAAAATACTATTTGTATAACTGAATAATAACATATGTTTTTAAATAATAATATGTTTTTATATTTCAATTTTATTTTAAGACCTAAATAAATGTGCAAATTTAAAAATATAATATTAAATTATTCATATGATTTTTCGAGCATTTAAAAGAGCATTTTTGTAAATTCATTGAACTATTTAATTTTAAAATATACAATATTAAATAATTTAAAAATGTAAATTTAAATTATATTAAAATATATAAATATTTTACAAGTTTATTACCAAAAATTTTAAAATTAAAATAAGAAAAATTCAACAATTTACTGGATAATTAAAAAATAAAAATTAAAAAAAATATTAAAAATCAAGTTATATATATTTTATTCGAACGATTATTCCGCATTAGTTTCAATATTAAGAAAAGAATTTTTTAGGATAGGCATAAATGAATATTTAGCCAAAGTATTAGTTTATCTAAATAGAAAATTTTATTGGAGAACCCAAATTACAAATGGGGAAAATAATGATAAGAAAAATTGAAATGTAATTTTATTGGATAATTATTTTTAAAAAATTTAACCGCATGTGGAAAAAAAATAATTTGAAGTGTTTACAGCCTTAGTAAATGCAATTTATTATGTTAATCTACAAAAATTGAAAAAATATTAATATAAAAAAAAAAATATTTTATTTTTTTGATAAGATAAATTATTAAAATTATGACCATTGATATTATATTATAATATTTTAAATTTATTTTAATTGAAAAAAAAGAATAATTAAATATTACAAATTTATTTGATTGATAACAAATAAAAAAACTGGCACATTCGTAAAAACTTCGTTATAAATTTTGTTTAAAATTATAAAAAATAAAACAACAATTCGATTATTTATATAATATTACTAGAAAAATTCCTATACAAAATTATTATTACCATTTGAATTTTATGAATATAGAATAAAATTGAAAATTTAAGTATAAAAAATTAAAATTATAATATAAAATTTTTAATATTCTGAATGAACATCATGATTCTCGTCTTAAATAGAAAAAAATTATTATTAATAAATTACAAAATAAATATTCAATAAATGAATCATATAAAGAATGTGGGAATGATATATCAAAAATTATTATCAAAACTCCAAAGAATTGAAAGCAAAAATTTTTGAATTTAATCAAAGAAAATGAATTGATAAATTTCCAAAATTATTATTGTACAATTACAAGCAAGTTTATTGTGAATGGAACCACAACGATTTTTTTTGTGAATTTTTTGAATATATGGAGTCGTTATAAATATTTTTATCTATGTTTCTTTATATAAATTTAAATAAATTGAAAATAAAAGATTATATTATAAGATTTTTCGAATACATATATATTGCCTTGTATTTCAAATAAATGGAATAAAATGGGAAACAATTCAGTGTTCAGATATATAATTCAATTAATTTTATGAGATAAAATGCGAAAAATTGTTTTTATTCATTTTTATAATTTATAGCCCCATTTTGGTAGAAAATAAAATAATAAATATAATATATATATATTTATTTTTAACATAATTTTAAACATTTCGTTAAAAAAATTTATTTAACTTCATAGTTGAAGGGAAAGATGAAATTAAATTTTGTTGTTTGCATAAGAATATTCAAGATTAAAGATTAATATTAATAAAAAAAATTAATAAAATTTTTTTTTAGAATTTTTATGAAAATATTTAATCAGGTCTAATTATAAAAAAAAAGTATTGGATAATGATTCAATTGTTAAAAATTTTCATTTAAATTAAAATAGAATTTGCAAAAATTATTTTATAAATTAAAAAAATTAATTAAAATGATGGACTATATATTTTAAAATAAAATTTTATTCAATATATTAGCAATAAAAATTCTTATTATTCATATATTTTCAACATTTAATTCTATATTGGAATATAAAATCAAATTAAATTTTATATTATAAAAAAATTAGCATCATCTCAATGTAATTCTTTAATAAATTAAAAATAAATGCTAATGAAAAATTTGATTGGATTTAGTTTCTATAATAAATGAAAATTATAGTTTAAATTCAAAAACCTATTATGAAGGAAAATAATATGTCATAATTTATAATGATGAAATAAAATTAAAAATAAGATAATTATTATATATTAATCAATCCTAATAAAATTAAAAAAAATAATAAGTAGACATATGAATTTTCTTTATAATAATTTAAATAAAAATACATTTAATAAGAAAATCGAGAATCTACTACTAGAAGGAAAAATAAAAATAGTTTACAAGGAAAGAGTAGCGAAATTCCTAAAAAAAATTTTAATAAAGTAAAATCAGATTATAAAAGATAATATTAAATTCATAAAATAACTATTGTTTTATAAAGAAAATAGGAAAGAAAATTATAAATAAAACAGCAAAATGGAGGAAAATAAAATGATGAATTGATTTTGATAAATTTTTTATTTAATTTAATTAAATTATCAATTTTTTTAAATTTATTTTATTTATGATTCGAATAATGAAAATAAATGTTGTTGTTATTTATTTTGAATGTGGAAGGAATGGAAATTTTAGGTAGACATATTTTATAATGTTGATAAAAATTAAAACATTAGATAAAATAAATAAATATTAAGAGTATTTTAATATAATTTGGTATTAAAAATATTTCAAATTTACCATTTTAAAAAAATTTATTTCCAATATGGGACCAACCAGGATTGGTCGCAATTGAGCTAAATATTATTTTAGGTCCGGAGAGCCACGTTGGCATTGCTGTAATTAGCCTCTTGTGCTTTCTAAGGAATTCTATTTCTTAAACAATAGTAAATAAATTTTATCAATTGTTTAAATTATTTAAAATTTTTAATAAGGATATAATTCAGTTAAATTATCTTATAAAATAAATTTAGATATACAGTCCTAATTTATTATATATATTTTATAAAAAATTTAATTTAATAATTAATATTCGGAAAAAATAAATATTAATGAACTGGTTGGTTCATTTGACAAATTTAAAAATATAAATAAAATATAAATATATAGAGATATCAAATGTTATATTTTAAGTATTGATTCTAATAAGGAAATAAAAAATTTTTAATCGTTCTTTTTCCAGGAGAGAAATGTTAAAAATTAAGGAAGATTAAATAAATAAAATAATTTGATAAAAAATGGTAACTATTAAGATCACTTTATATTTAAAATAATTCTAAAAGAAAGTTTAACTTTTAAAAATTATAAAATATAAATTTAAATTTTCTAGTCTTGCCTCAGCTAAAAGTTTGTTTTATGTATAGTAAAAAAAGTGGGCATTTATATATTTTTGAAAGAAACAATTTTGACTACCACAGTTGGTCTAGATTTGTTAATTCCAATTTTGGGAATTCATATTCATACATAATTATCGAAAAATGTTTCAAGTAAACTAATTTGCATTTTAGCATTAATTTTTTCCTATTTTAATTTTCATAAAAAATCTTTTTTATTATACCAATTATCGATTAAAAATAAAATTAAGGAAAAATTAAATAATACAAAACTATAAAATGAATTTGCACAATCCAAACCTAAATAATATTATTTAATAAATGGATAATAAATTAAAACAAGAATAGAATTATTTAAAAAATGAAATTAATATTATATGCATTTAAATTTATTTGATTTAATAAAAAATTTTTTTTCATTTATTAAAAATTTTATTTTGTAAAATATATAGAATTAAAGATTTCAATATAAAAATAATTTTTTTATAAAAATAAAATCTTCTAATGAAAAGATTATTAATGAAATGAAAAATGAAGTTACTCAATTATTTTTGATCATTGTTTTATGTACATTTTTTAATAAAATATCATTTTATATATAAAATATTTATGATTTATTTAAAATAGAAAAATTAAAAATTGTTTAAAAAAAGAAATTAATTATTATTATATTAAATATAAACAATAGTAAATATTATATTAATAAAAATTTAATTTTTTGTATTACAGCATAGAATTAAATAGATTAAAAATTATTATGATGAAAATATTAAATTTCTTAAAATATTTTTTAAATTTAATATTAAAAAATAAATAAAAAAAGAAAAATTATTGAATTGCTTTAAAAAATAAATTGTTTATATAAATCAATATAAATTGCTATATATTCTTTAATAATTGTAAGATAAACATTAAATTTTGAAATTTTTTCCTTTTAATATTAAATTCAAAAATTACTCAGATGAAAAATGCTTTAAAATTTCGATGATATATTTATGTTTTATTAAAATTGATGCCATTGCTAAATTTTTTGCCCTCATAATCTAAAGATCAATTAATTTATTGAGAACGATGAAATTAAAAGAGTTCTTGTTTTTTATAATGATCTAAAAAAAGCAAAAATTTCTAATTATAATTAGTCAAAAATAATATTATGAATTTGATTTTGTATCTGTGAGTGAAAAATTTAATAAAATGGTTAGTTCATCTTTTTTTGTAGTAAAGAAACTTGATCAACGAGATATTAATGACCTGATTATCTTAAAATTTAAAAATTGCTTACTAGCTATGCAGATTTAATGGAGAATATCTCAATGATACAATATAACAATGTGATAAAAAGAGAAATAATTGGAATTAGGCATTAAAACACCGATTGTAATAACATTTTCCTAAATCATAATATATTTATAAATTATATAAAATCAAAATATATCTAACTTTATTTAATGATCTACGTAACCAATTTTTCCGCATCGAAATCGAGAGTGAAACTTTATCTTCACATTTGGAGCAAATAGAGGCTTACTAGGGATATAGTATTACTAATTAATTTTTTTTTAAATTCTACAAAAATACAAAAAATGTAAAATGCTATTATCACCTGTCAAAATTAATTTTAAAATTAATATTTTAATAAATGAATTTATTAATCAATGAAAAAATATATTATTCTAAACATATTAAATAAATATTTTAAAAATAAATTATTCATAATTATTATAAATAAAAATAAAATCAGAAAAAAAGAGAAAAAATTAATTCTACTTTTTGGCAAGTTGTGCATCTTTTTTTAGTGATGGCATTGCGGGATTCTCAATATTTTTATTGAAAATTTATAAATGATTAAAAATTTGCTTCAATTATGTTAGAGAAATTGATCAAAAATTTTGAAAAAAAAATGTATTTTTATTTAATTTCTTGAAAGAATTTTTATTTACAATATAATTTAAATACTATTAGCTATTGTTAAATTTAAATTAAATTATTTTGAATAATTTATACATCTTTTAAATTTAATTGTAAAAATTCATATGTAAATATAATTTTTCAAAAAAAAAATTATTTAAATATATGTAAAAAATGTTAAATAATTTTAAAATTTTAAATGTTGCAACTTCCCTCCAAGTCTTTTAAATATTTTTTATGAGTGAAATGAAATATGCGAATGACTTGCTTGATTTATATTTTGAATTTTCTTGAAAACAAATCTAATTATAATTAACTAAAATTATGTAATATTTTCGTGTAAAGATAATATTAAAAATAATAAATATTAAAATAAATTAAAATTATTAATTTTACGACTCGTCTCGCCAATTTAAACATTAGTCTTTGTAGATTTATGGTTGCATGGCCCATAGTCTGCGAATAAATCAATGGCATTGCGCTCCAAATTTTTATTTAAAGAAAATAATTTTTTAGATTTATTAATAATATATACCTATTTTTGTGAAATATTATTTATGAAAATGATTTTTGATTAATTAAAAAAATCTAAATAAATATTTTAATTATAAAAAATAATTATAATAATAAAAATCGGTTAAAGGAATTAAATAATTTTATATTAAGAAGGATGCATATAAGCTATTGATGCTTGTTAAAATTGATAAATTAATTCAAGGTATCCTGTAAATATAAAATTAAAGTTAAATTAAATTAATATCATAGGTGTTCAAATAATTTTAAAATTATTCAATATAATAAGAAAAATTAAGCATAAAATAACTATAATTATAAAATTGAAAAAAAATATTTATTTAAATAATTGGTTAATAAAAAGAAGCAAATCAGTGATTAATATAGGCAGAGATTTGCAATAGAATTTTTAAGAGAAAACTTGATGGACATGAGAAAAAATTTAAATATTGAGCTTTTAGAATATTATAGGAAAATGCTCAATAAAAATTATTAAAATTTATAAAAAAAAATAATTTGAAAATATATAATAAAAGATGTTAAAATATTTTACTTCAAATTTTATTTAAAACAATTCATCTGATGTATAAATTAGATTAATTTTTGATTACAGGTAGTAATGAAAATAAAAACCTAGAAATACAATATTAATTTATAAATAAATTTAAAATAATAAAGAAAATTTTTCCATTTTTCTTTCTGAAATTTCATATTTATTTCTTTTAAATAAGTCATAATAATTATATTTCATTATTCACTTAAAAGATTTAAGATAATTATCATTAATTAAAATATATTAATTAAAAATTTATCGTCATAAAAAATACAAATATATATGAAATAAAAATTTAATAAAAATTTGCTTTATAGTGATAGAGATAATTGCAAAAAATGAATATATACAAATTTTAAATAAAATTTTTTTGCGGAATAATATAATGTTGTTTTAAATAATAATATTTTTAAAAATTAATAAAAGATTATTTTATTTTTTATAAATTAATAAAAGATTATCTTATTTGAATAATTAAAGAAAAAAATAAAATAAATTCACTTTACAATAAATAAAAAATAATAAATATATAAATATCAATAATAAAATAGTGAAAAGAGAGAAAATTATCTTTTTATTGATTATTATTTTTAAAAAAATAAAATATTTTTAGTTATATTATATTGAATTAATTCGCGAAAAGATATTTAATATTGACCCCCTCTGTTGGCTTGCGAAATCCTACCGAATCAATGGGCCCATTTCATTCTGCATCGGAACATTGGTTGTTCAGCAATTTGGAAAACTTACCTTGCACGCCATCTAAGTGAAGGCGTATGCAATTTCAAAACGGGTATGGGTTATTCATTTAAATTAAATTGATATTCTTTGTGAAAAATTGTAAAAAAATAAAACCAATATTGAATAAATATAGAATAAAATTCGCTCTAAGTTATTTAAAAATTCCTTAAAATAATACTATTAAAAATTAAATTTTAAAACAAATTAAAAATTATTTTTTAGCAATGATATGGATCAATAAAAGTAGATTTGGCATTTGGAGAAAAAATTACAATTTTATTCAAATAATGTATTCCTTATTACAAATAAATTATTTCATAATATCTGAATAAAGATATAAATTTGCTCACGCTATTAATTATAAATTTATCTCAAAAAATTTTAAACCATTATATTATTTTATTATAAAATTTGAAATATTGAATTTTTAATTATATAATAAATTACAAATATATAAAATTCCGAATCAATTTCAAAAAAATATTAATAATAAATAAATATCAATAATGTTGGTACGAAATATATATTAATTAAAAATATAATTTTATTATTTTTTAAAAATAAAAATTAATAAATTTAGAAAAATAATTAAATTTAATCTATAAAATTTACAATTGATTTAATACTTTTTTTATAATTCTAATTTTTCAATTGTGGTACGATGCCAACAACATCCTTAACGACATAAAATAAAATTGGGATTGACATTAAAGAGGCCAAATAAGTTCGAGAAATTATGAGTATTTAAATAGAAAATAAAAATTATTTTTCAAAATTTATTTGTCTCGAATATTGGAAAGAAAAAAAGTTTTATATTTATTTCTCTTGAGGAATTCAATTATAAAATTTAATGATCAATTTTCTTATTTCACTTTCAAATTTGAAGATTAAAACAATATAAAAGTAAATGAGCTTTAAGTGTTCGAAGAAATCGATTTATTGAAATTAATTTTTCTTTTTAAAATAAAAGTTTAAATGTTTTGAAAATTTTTACCAAAAATTAAAGAAAAAAATATATGTAATAATTTTATTTAATTGGGTTCTAAAAAAGTGTACGAAAATATTTTAATAAATTATATCAATTATATTAATAATTGAAATGAAACAATATAAATTTAATTTCAAAAGTTCTAACAAATTCAAATTCATAAGTAAAGTGAGAATTTATACAAGCTCCATCAAACATTGGGATTTCACCGAAATGATTTTAATAGGCTGCAAATACATTAGAATTTAAATAATTGATATTTATTTGCTGAATGATTTTAAAAAATTTTTTACATAAAATGAAATGAATTGTAAAAATAAAAATGATGAAAATTCATAAAAATAATAAAAAAAAATTCCAGAAAAAAACTCTAGCAAAAGAAGCTCAACAAGCATGATTTGATGAATAAAAAGGAAAATAATAATAATTTTTAAAATTAATAAAAAAATATTTTATAATAATAATACTAATCAAAATAAAACTTGATAATAAAAATATATATTTCAGAGATTTTGAGAGAATAATAAAAATAAATTAAAGTGATTAATTCACTGAAATTATTTTGGAATATTCAAAAAAATTGTAAATAAATGATAAAATAAAAAAAGGAAAAAAATGATAGAAAAGATCGCAAAATTTTAATAGTAATGGATTTTTTGTTCTTGTGGAGGGGAAGGTCTTCAGTACTAGTGAGCAACCATTTGCCACCAGTAATGGGTTTTATTTGTGTCCTTCCCGCACAACTTGGAGTATGACCTTCTCCAATTTCATCTCCTGGCCACCAATTGAGACCAGGAGGCTTGGTGCTACCACTGGCATTCGGTGCCAGACCGCGAATGCATGATCGATCCGAAAGTTGTCTTTCTTCACAACCGATACATCCATCCGGAGGATGGGATGCTGCCTTGGCGAGTTCTTTGGCCAATATCGCGTCGATTATTCGCTGTGGGATATTAACCAGTGCCATCTTGGGGTTGATCCGTCCCAAGGCTTCATCTTCACCATCCGGATACGCAGTGAAGGGCGGATGGGTTGTCCATCCCAGAGGTGACTTTTCGCAACACTGATTGGGCAGGTCGCTTAATGATGCAAATCTTTCTGGGGATTCGTTGAATGGTTTGGGTTTGACACATTCAGATGATTTTGCTTGGCTTTGAACCGTTTGTGGACTTCCAAATATGCACGGGGGGTTAATCCGGCATTTGGGCTTACTTCCGGTTTGGGATGATACGTGGAATTGCTTCCGGCTTCCATTGGTTGTGGCCAATGGGTTTAAGTTGGGTAAACCTTGAGTCTTTGTTCCATTGAGCATTGGATGCAGTTCGGGTTTGGGTCGGCAATTTGATGGTAGAGCATTGCTGGGCTCATTGTGGTCCAAAATTTGTTGATCAGTCCTTGAGTGGTTGATCACCCCTTCTTCCATCGATTCTTGGGCGGACATTTCTTCGTTTTGAACGGTTTGCACATTGTGGGGCAACGCATTCTTCTTCCCAATTCCAACATGGGGATGTAAGCCGCCACCACAGGTCATGCTATACTTCACCCAACCACAGCCAGAGCTCGAACCAAAACCAAATGGCATGGCCGAGCCACCAGCTGGGTTGGATGGCGCCACCACAGGTCGTCCATCGCCCGCATTGAGAGGATCTCGTCGTGCCATTCCCGAGACGCCACCACAGGTCGAACACGGGGCCAATCGGTCGCCACCACAGGTCTGTTGATTGGAGGTTTGGTTCATTGCTGTTGTTTGCAGTTTGTTGTTGTTGAGAATTGTTGTTGCGTTGAGCACTTTGTGCAATTCGTTTTTTGGAATAAATTGAGTCGCCGAAAATTTATTGGAATTTTGGAATGACTGCCAGTTCCTTGGGGAAGGAAGATGGATTGGGGTACTATTGGGTTACTTATATAATTTCCCAGAGTTCGGGCCCCGCCCTTTTCTTCCATTTCACATTTTTTTGCGAAGTTCTCTTTGGGGATTAGCGCATGCCTCTTCCCAGCTGTTTTATGCGAGGGTAATTTGACGCGGGTCTTCCCCGGCCGCCTCTTCCACTCTTTGCATGACGCCTATAGGCTTCGATCTTGTTGGTCGAGGGCAGTCTGACTGTGAGGGTCCCTCACCAGCCTCCTCCACTCTTTACATGCTGCCAAATTGATGGCGGCGATTTTCCATTCCTTTCCCCGCTGACTCTTCTTCCCGTTATGTTTGTGCACAACGGAGCTCCAATCTCCCGCCAATTCACCAATTCCGCGGAATGGGAATTTTGGCTTGGGAACGCCTACCCATCCTATTTAATTATAAATAGGGATTTGGACGCATTCTTCGGTTTTGCCTTTTCGGCATCCGAAAAGATATGGAACTCTTTGCCTTATTCAGGCAAAGGATGAATTAATTCATGAGGCAGAAAAATCTGCTCCGTTACACGCCCCTCCTTTTTTAAGCTTGGTCCCTCAAGCTTGTTAGGCTCTTGGGATGGGGTCCTATTGGAGTACTATTGGAGTAATATTGGATTAAATTTATTGCATTGAGCACTAGGTGCAGTTCGTCAAAAAAAAGGGATGAATTCTGTCGGTTTTCACCGTTCGTCATCCTTTCATTAGCCTTTATGACTAGTTGCATCCTTGTGCTAAGGGTTCGAACTTTTAATGCTTTTCAATTATGGATTTGAAGGTTTTATGTTGGAAAATGGATATTATTTTCATCATTTTCACATTTCTTATTTATTTGCTGGATAAAATAAATGATGTTACATGTTAAAACTGGATTTTAACGATTTAATGGGGGATAAATTCGTTATATTTCTTGAACTTAACCCTTCTTCCGGATCTTGTGACGACTGGGTTGTTTTCTTCTAAATTAATAGGCTCAGCTTCAACATCTTGCTGTTGGCTTCGCAAATCTGGGACTTCATCAAATTCATCTTGCTGAATTTGGTCTGGCTCATTCTCATCTTGAATCCGAACTTTTCGTCGCCTGCATTTTGATGGCCGCGGTTTCTTTGGAGCCACCCTGGATGGTCCAGCTTCATCGTTATTTTGAATATTTTCCTTGAGCTCATCCCCCTCTGTGAGGGGTTCGTGCTCGATATAAAGCTTGATTTGATTCATATGCACCATTCTTCCATTCTCTCCAATGGGATTATTGGGCATGATTCTTCCATAGGGGGTGACATGACAATGAAGATTGTCTGGGGCAATTTCATCCACCCGATATGTACCTCGCCACGCAGGACGGAATTTGCCATATTCACCAGCATGCTTCTGGACATTTTTGAACATCACAAGGTCACCACGTTGGATTCCTCGTGGCTTAGCCTTTTTATGCTGCTGTTCTGCCATCCTCCTGATAGCTTTCTCGGAAAATTCTCGAACGAGTTCGTGAGAGATCTTGATTCTTTCCCACATTTTCCGTTTTTCATCATGCACGTCGGGCATGGCTTCAACATCAGAAGGGTCACGATAGGTAGCTACATCGAAAGGAAATCTCGGATCTCGTCCCATCATTAGGTAAAATGGGGTTTCTTCAGTCATTTCATGTACAGAGGTATTGTACGAAAATGCTACATAGGGCAATAACCGATCGAAATCAGCTCCCTGATTTTCCGTCAATTTTGCAATAATTGACCTCCATGTTCGAAATGAACGTTCAACAAGTCCATTGCCTTCCGAATGATACGGAGTGCAGAATATTTTCTTGACTCTTAACAGGTCGGTAATCTCTTGGACAATTCGTGCCGAAAAATTGGTGGCATTGTCCGATATCAATTCTTCCGGCGTGCCGTATACGAGTACGACTTCCGAGATAAAAGCCTTGACAAAAGTCGATGCCTTCGTATCTGGTACTGCGACCGAGATGATATACTTGGAAAATACATCAATGAAATTCATGATGTATTTATTTCCGTCTTTCGTCTCTGGTATTGGGCCACAGAGGTCAACTCCCATGCGCTGCAGCAAATGTGTATACACATAAGGCCGAATTGGGCACTTTTGCTTGCTTGGGCGCACTTCCTGACAGCGATGGCAAGATAAATGCCACAATCGCATGTCACGTGCTTTTCCATACCAAGTATATCTCCACGACTTGGCGATTACTTTCTTCAAGCTCATATGGCCACCTCCGATCGGTGACTCATGAAATGCTTGGAATGCTTCATACCTTGACTTTGGAGGCAAGATGATCCTTTCAACTTCATGCCCTCCTGGCATTTTAGAAATTTGCATGAGGATTCCCTTTCGAATTTCGCAATTCGAGATGTACCATAGGATGGCATCCTCTACATCCTCATCGACTTCCGGATAAGGGGTTCCTTTCTCAATCACGTCAATGACAGCAGAGAGGATTGGATCATCTCTCTGATTCATTCTCATCGTTGGTTCTAGTTGACGATCCATCTCCGTAGGCTTCTCCATCCACGGATTAGGTGTCTTTCCTTCCCAACGGTTCATCAGTCTGATCTCTCCTTGCCTTTCGGCGATAATCTTTTTACCAGCTTGGCAAAGATAAGTTAGGGGAAACTCGGCTTTGTCTTCGAGCTCCGGGAATTCTCCTTCTCGTTCGATTCGAGAGAGGGCATCAGCTATTCTATTTTCTTTCCCTTTGACATATTTGAGGGAGACATTGTCGCCATATTGCAACAGTTCAACTAACCATCGGCTTAACATCGGTGGTAGCTTTTTATTTGGATGCTCGGCATCAACAAAATATGTAGCTGGTTGATGATCCGTATGAACTATTGTTTTTAGTCCATGAATATACAAATTGAAAGAGCGAAGTGCCCAAACAATTGCAGCACATTCCAACTTTACAGAAGGCCAATTCTTCTCATTGGAGTTTAGCGTCCGACTGATATATGCGATCGGTTTCGCATGCAAATCAGTCTGAATTTCATCCTCTTTTTGCATGAGGGCTGCTCCCATTCCAATCGTTGAAGCATCCACAAAGATATGGAAAGGCTTCTTGTAATCTGGAAAGATTAGGATTGGAGGTGTAGTCAACACTTTCTTGACTTCTTCGAACGTTTTCTGCTATTCGGCTTCCCATTTCCACGGCTCATTTTGGTGAGTAAGCCGTTGAAGAGGTTCTAACATTTTCGAGAAATTTGGGATATATTTCCGAAAGAATGAGGCCATCCCAATAAAGCTTTGAACTTCTTTTGGGGTTTTCGGGATTGGAAAATCTTCAATCACCTTTACATTCACTTTTGAGGGTGAATAGCCCTTTTGTGAGATATCATGACCAAGAAATGTGATCGTTTTGCTTGCGAAAACGCACTTCTTCGGATTCAATTTGAGGTTGAATTCCCGGAATCGTTCGAATACATGTCTCAATGCTTCGAGATGGTCATCAAATGATTGGCTTCTAGTTGAACGAGTCCATCATCCACATAGGAAGTTGCTTCATCAAGGCCGTAAAGCACTTGGTTCATGATTCGTGAGAATGCACTCGTGGCATTCTTCAGTCCAAATGGCATTCTTCTCATTTGGTATATTCCATCCTCAGAGATGACACCACATTTGTAGCTGGCATCATCATCCAAAGGGATTTGCATATAGCCTGAGCTCAAATCGAGCGAGCTATACCATGCACAATTTGCGATTCTTTCCATCACTGATTCAACATAATGGGAAATGATCCGGGATTGTGACAGAATTAAGCATCCGGAAATCAATGCATGGCCTTTGAGAGCCGTCTTTCTTCTTCACCATAACCCAACATGACACCCATGGGGTTTTGGATGGTTCCATAATTCCATGCCGGCACATTGCTTCATTTTGCTGGCGTAAATCTTCCTTTAATGAAAAAGGGACTCTCAAATACTTGGATTTCACTGGGATATCCGTTGTCGTTTGGATCGAGACGGGTGGGACCTTTGCCTCTCCAAGATCATACTTGAATTTACTGAATATATCAGGATATTCGACTTCAATCAAGTGGCGTAGCTTTTGCCTTTCTTGATCGGTTAATTCTGGGCACGTCAAATCAACTTTGTAATTTGGATCTGCCTCTACTTCACACAAAGTGTGGATCCTGGCTAAGCTCGACTTCGTGGATTTCCTAGAGGATGCCTCCGCAAGCGGTGGTTTGTGCCCCTCTACTGAAAACCCGCGCAGTAACCAACATTTGGCTCTGCGTCTTCTTTGATGACCTCTTCGATCACCAGCCTTCCATCCTTTGTATTTCGAATGGGATTAGCTTTACCAATTTTCGTTCCAGCATGAAGCTGAAGGTCTTTCATTCCAGGGTTTGTGATGTAAATGAATCCATCTTTCCTGGGGATAACTCCATTCACAATATCAATGCCCATCTTCTGCATCGTATATGCGAGACCTTCCACGTGATAGCCTTCACATGGGATTTTACCATCGATTTCAACCTCAACTCTTGTCAAGGAGTCGGCCTTCAACGTGGTCAGATTTTTGGCTTTGACCATGTAGGATTTATACTTCTCTGCGCGAGGATCTCCAATTTTGATTTTGACATCTTCCATCACCATCATGTCTTCGGCTGCATTCAACCAAAATGGTGGAAAGCATGCCATCACCCCGTAGCTCACGAGAACTAGGAATGAGGAGTTATCGAATGCATCTTCGTGTTTGGCCACGAAGGCTTTGAGACGTCGGGTTGATCTTCCGATCGTTAAATCAATTTCCGTGGTGCCGAGAAATTCAACTCGACCACCGATACCTTTTGCTCCTTGCTTTACCTTTGTGGGGTAGATGGGCAAGTTTAATTCCGCAACCAGCTCATCGGAAACGATAAACCGATTGGATCCTGTGTCCATCAAGATATCACATTTCTTATCTTGGATTTTAGCTTCGATGACACACATGCCTTCGGTTATCATCGACTTCTTCGGCTTGATCTTTTCCTGCACTTGAACAACCCTCAATGAGTGGCAGTTGCCCATTGTGCTCTTCTTGCTATTTGCATCAGGATATGCGATCGCCGGTTGGGTGGTCGGACATGACATCGCATGCACAGATGAACTTTGTGCGCGGTTATCCAATTGATGCATGCACATCGTTTGAGGCATAGATCCTACAGATCGGCTGTCAAACGGCTGATACATCGGCTGCATTTGCTGCTGAGCCGGCTGCCAGAATTGATTCATCATAGGCTGGCGAGCCTGATATTGCATGCTTTCCATCGACCTTCGCGAGACACTTCCCAACACTGTGTCGGTTATTCGGTCTGCGAGCTTATCTATACCCCTTTCTACCATTCTCTCAATGTCTGGAACTGGGTAAGATGCTTCGGCTTTCTTGATTTGTCCATCATTTTGCCGGAAATTCATGCCTCTTTGGCGATTCCTGCCGTTATTATTAGCTTGACCACTTTGGGGTTTAGCTTCATGGCGTTTATTACCTTCGAGCTTTCGTGTTGCGCAGTCATTGGCTCCATGACCTTCAGCACCACACACTTGGCATCGGATTTTGACATGAGGACATTTTATTGCAAAATGACCCCGCTCACCACATTGGAGACAAAGCATATTTGTGCATTGTTCCTGAAAGTGGCCATATCCTCCACAATTCCAGCATTTACGCTTGTACAGTGGGTTAGAATTGCTTCTGACTGGTGAGGTAGCAAAGTCAGGATCATCCTTTCCGGATACTCTCGTGCCCAGAGGTACATAATTTGCATTCCGAGGCTGATAATTCCTTGGAGGTACATAATTCACTCTGGCCTTTTCTTCAGCTGTATATTGTGCAGCCGGTTTATTTATGGCTCGATGAATTTGATCAATCTCATTCATGGGCTGAGCCCGATCCGCCTTCGTATTGTATACGGCTTGATACCTCTCCCCTGATTCAAGTCTTCTTGCCTTGACTTGGAGGAGGATTTGCTCATGGTACGCAGCAACATCCACCATTTCTTGGAATGTGGGCTTGGCTGCCTCCAAAACCTTCTGGAATAAGTCAACATCATGAATTCTTCCAGGAAACTCTTCTTTCAGATAATCCTTTATTTTGTTTGGATCTGAGAAGGCTCTGCATGCCTGTACTTGGAATCTCGAAGCAAAATTCCGAATAGGTTCTTCCTCTTTTTGTCTCATTGCCTTCAGCTTCATCTTGTAGACGTCTCGCTGGATTTGAGAATTAAAGAGGGCATCCAGCTGCTTCATCGCATTGGTATAATCCGCGCGTTGAGCACCTGGGATATTCAGAAACATTGTGAGGGCATTCCCTCGCAGCTTGAATTCAAGGATTTCTAACTTCTTGGATTCGTTGTAGTTAACCAATTTGACCACATTTTCAAATCGGCTCTTCCAGGCGACATAGTCTTCTTCACCATCGAATTCTGGGATATGATTGATATTCAAGCCGAGACTTAAGTCTGGCTTTTCATCACCATCTGCCATGTGGATTCTGCCTGAGGAATTGTCAACTTCTTCCTCGCTTTCACCATCACTTCCACCTTCTGATGCCGGTGGGCTTTGATGAGTGAGTGTTTCCTCTTCATCATCGACTTCATCGTCAATGGTTTCATCTTCATCCATGATGGGATTCTCCTCTTCATCATGTTCCTTCCCATTCTTCTTGGATGCATCAGATCGAGAGGCAACATCAACTCTCTTTCCTTCATCCGCTCCATCCTGAATTCCATCATCAAAAGCATTCGATACTTCATTCCGGAACCGAAATGGGTCATTTTCAAAGCGGAAACGTCCACGCTTTAAAGCTTCATCCTCTGCGATCTTGGCCAGCCGCAGACTTTCGGCAAATTGAGCCCTTATAGTCTCAGTGTCTTGCCGAGCACGTATCCATTTAAGGAGAATATTCATCTGTCTTTGCAAAGGCAGGATCATTTGATAAATGCTATTGATGGCATCGCACATGAGATCATCCCTAGACGGCTGAGCTGTACGCCTCAAGCTCGGCTTTGGAATTTTCTCGATAATATTCATCTCTTCTTGAGGATTTATTTCTTGAGGTTCAAGTCCCTCGATTTCTTCATAAGTAGGCATCATAATTGACATCTGCTTGATAAATCCTTCCATCGCCTTCTCAGTTTTATGATTGAGTTGACCCATCGAGAGCTGAGAAGCGGATTCATCTTCTTCATCAGAAGGACCTTCATGGGCTACCTCATGACTTGGACCGGCACCCAACATCATACACATTCGGCCTTTTTCATCGTCAAAGTCCGAGCTGTCCTTCATGGCTTCAAATCTAAGCCGTTCTTCCTCAATTAGTCGATTACTTTCTCGGATTTGCTTCATCTCCTCACCATTAGGAAACGGATACATCCAAGAGTTGAGGGTATAATAGCCATTTCCATGCTTCTTGAGTAAACCTTGCATAGCCAATAGGCCCAAGTCTGCTCGCTTTTCATCCTCCGTTCGGCTGGTCCAGAGGGTAAAGTTCCATGCTGATACCGCTCTGGTATAGCGCTTTCCCTTTTCTTCATCCACAACCGGGTGCGGGAGCATGTAGAATGGAAGCTTCATCCCTCCACTCGCTAGCTTTCCATAGCTAGGGTGGGTTTGAACCGGTACTTGGATTGTTTGTAAATCCTCTTCCTTGAATGCGTCATGGACTTCTTCAAGGGGTAATAACATGCACCGGGTGCGATATCTGCAGTCGAGCAATTCTTCCAAAAATTCTGGCGACTCCTCAGTCCACCAATTTGGGATCAAATCGCCTTCATCATTCTGCTTGAGAATGGCTGGCTCTTCCTCCGTAGCACGCTTTAAAACGCACTGCTTGGACATTTTGATTGCTCGCTTATTGTGACCTTTGACTTTTCCAATCAGCCAGATCCGATCATCCTCCATGCCTGGGATAAACCTTGGAAGGGCTAGGACTTTGTCTAATTCATGAAGAGCTCCCAATACTGCCCTTCGATCCAGTGGTTGATCTTCTTCACCCAAAACCAATTGAGTGGATAGGCTTTGGATTTTCTCGGCTCGATATCCAGATTGGGAATTTGCATTCATGAATATCTCATGAGCTTCTGGGATCAGTGGATTTTGAGATGGGGGCCATTCACACTGTCCATGGCTGGCTGTGGTATATTCGAGACCACCCATCAGCACTTTGTACGTGTCGACCAATTGCGCTTGAAGCGGCTCGACGATCCCTTCCGGAATATATGCATCTGCTTCTTCTAACCATTTCTGATTAGGCTTTTGTGCCGTTTCAACAGGCTTCATGACCATTGAGGGGGTGCGCCCCTCCCTTTTTAGGTCGCTTCCGGGTTTCAAACCATCCAAAAGGGGCACATCGAGATCAGAGTCATTCGATTTATTTGGGATTTCATCATGGCTAATTGGAGGAGCACTAGGTGTTGGACCATTGCTTCCACTCCCAGCACTAACCGAATTCATCATGGTATTAAACCGAACCACCATGGATTGGAACTCGTCCTCCATTTCTTCAAACTGGGTTTGGATTTTCTCTTCGAATTTCACTTGACTTTCTTCCACCATTTCCTGATGGGCTTTGAGTAATTCGGTTTGATGGTCCTGAACTTCTTGAACCTTTTCCAGAAGGTCCGATTCCATCTGATCAACAACAGGCTTAATCATCTGGATGATCGACTCTTCAGCCGATCCATCAGGCTCACCATTCAATTGATTGAGATTTGCATCATTAAACTGTGCACCCAACCATTCGGTGCTACCAGTAATGGATTTTTTGTTCTTGTGGAGGGGAAGGTCTTCAGTACTAGTGAGCAACCATTTGCCACCAGTAATGGGTTTTATTTGTGTCCTTCCCGCACAACTTGGAGTATGACCTTCTCCAATTTCATCTCCTGGCCACCAATTGAGACCAGGAGGCTTGGTGCTACCACTGGCATTCGGTGCCAGACCGCGAATGCATGATCGATCCGAAAGTTGTCTTTCTTCACAACCGATACATCCATCCGGAGGATGGGATGCTGCCTTGTCGAGTTCTTTGGCCAATATCGCGTCGATTATTCGCTGTGGGATATTAACCAGTGCCATCTTGGGGTTGATCCGTCCCAAGGCTTCATCTTCACCATCCGGATACGCAGTGAAGGGCGGATGGGTTGTCCATCCCAGAGGTGACTTTTCGCAACACTGATTGGGCAGGTCGCTTAATGATGCAAATCTTTCTGGGGATTCGTTGAATGGTTTGGGTTTGACACATTCAGATGATTTTGCTTGGCTTTGAACCGTTTGTGGACTTCCAAATATGCACGGGGGGTTAATCCGGCATTTGGGCTTACTTCCGGTTTGGGATGATACGTGGAATTGCTTCCGGCTTCCATTGGTTGTGGCCAATGGGTTTAAGTTGGGTAAACCTTGAGTCTTTGTTCCATTGAGCATTGGATGCAGTTCGGGTTTGGGTCGGCAATTTGATGGTAGAGCATTGCTGGGCTCATTGTGGTCCAAAATTTGTTGATCAGTCCTTGAGTGGTTGATCACCCCTTCTTCCATCGATTCTTGGGCGGACATTTCTTCGTTTTGAACGGTTTGCACATTGTGGGGCAACGCATTCTTCTTCCCAATTCCAACATGGGGATGTAAGCCGCCACCACAGGTCATGCTATACTTCACCCAACCACAGCCAGAGCTCGAACCAAAACCAAATGGCATGGCCGAGCCACCAGCTGGGTTGGATGGCGCCACCACAGGTCGTCCATCGCCCGCATTGAGAGGATCTCGTCGTGCCATTCCCGAGACGCCACCACAGGTCGAACACGGGGCCAATCGGTCGCCACCACAGGTCTGTTGATTGGAGGTTTGGTTCATTGCTGTTGTTTGCAGTTTGTTGTTGTTGAGAATTGTTGTTGCGTTGAGCACTTTGTGCAATTCGTTTTTTGGAATAAATTGAGTCGCCGAAAATTTATTGGAATTTTGGAATGACTGCCAGTTCCTTGGGGAAGGAAGATGGATTGGGGTACTATTGGGTTACTTATATAATTTCCCAGAGTTCGGGCCCCGCCCTTTTCTTCCATTTCACATTTTTTTGCGAAGTTCTCTTTGGGGATTAGCGCATGCCTCTTCCCAGCTGTTTTATGCGAGGGTAATTTGACGCGGGTCTTCCCCGGCCGCCTCTTCCACTCTTTGCATGACGCCTATAGGCTTCGATCTTGTTGGTCGAGGGCAGTCTGACTGTGAGGGTCCCTCACCAGCCTCCTCCACTCTTTACATGCTGCCAAATTGATGGCGGCGATTTTCCATTCCTTTCCCCGCTGACTCTTCTTCCCGTTATGTTTGTGCACAACGGAGCTCCAATCTCCCGCCAATTCACCAATTCCGCGGAATGGGAATTTTGGCTTGGGAACGCCTACCCATCCTATTTAATTATAAATAGGGATTTGGACGCATTCTTCGGTTTTGCCTTTTCGACATCCGAAAAGATATGGAACTCTTTGCCTTATTCAGGCAAAGGATGAATTAATTCATGAGGCAGAAAAATCTGCTCCGTTACATAATTATTTTTGATTATATAAAATTTAAATTTTAGCGAAATCCATTGAGAGCGAATTCTATCCTTGTCCCAGCTTATAAATATAATTCTACTATTAAACATAAATAGAGAATTATCTCATGTGATAAAAATTTGGAATTCTATGCGATTATACTATCTCGACGATCAAAGGCATTTAAAAAGAAGAGGACTCATAGAAATTAATGAAAAAATTCTGTTATTTTTGATGTCTAAGGAAGAATTAAAAATTAAATAATTATTTTACTTATGAAATAATGAATTAAATATATGTATATATTTTAAACTAAAAAAAATACCATAAATATCTTATGACAAATAATAGTTTAAAGATATGTGACACAAATCTTTCTTTTCTCAATAAATAGAATTTAATCAATACATTTATATTAAGATTTAATAATTAATTTAAATATAAAAATTATTTTAAAATTTTCAAAAATTTTTTGGCAATTGAGACAAAGAAAATGTGATGAGGAATTCATAAGAACTATTTGTTTTTGTAGAGGAAGGAATTCAGTAATCAAAGAAGGAATACAGAAATATTATAATTTTAGAAGGCAAAAATATTACATTAAGAATAAATTTTCAATAAAATATTAAATAGAATAACCAAAATTATAATATAAATTAGTATTTCAAAAACAATATAGAACTTTTACTAATAAATTATTAAAATGAATTAATATTTTTGAATTAGGATTTTTTATATGTCATTGAGAAAATAATTTATAAAATTGATATTTTAAAAATCTAATATAACAGTAACTGAAATAAGGCTTAGAAAATAATCTGACTTTCCTTATAAAACATTAAAGAAATTTATAAAATAAAATAATTATTAATATTAATAAAAAATTTTGATAATTAAGATGGAAATAATTTTATTTTTTTTTCAGATATTTTTCATGACTCTTACTATTGAGAAAAAAATTTTGAAAATAAAAATATATCTAATTTATATCAATTAATCAAATTTTTATATTAAAAGGAAAATAATAAATATAAGATTAATAAATTATCTATAAATACATATTTTATCGATAGTGTGATAACTTTGGAATTAATTTGAAAAGAATTTGGCGATATGACATTATTTCCTATTTGATGAATTTGTATCTTTTCCCTTTTTTGTTGTGTTCCCCATTCCTCATTCATTCATAATTCATATTGAGTTATTCCTAGTTGTTGATAACTTAATTTTATTGTGTGGGCTCGCCCAAAATATTAAATTGACTTGGAGAATAAATATTAATAAATAAATAATTGGTGTATTACTATCTTTTTTTTATTACTTGGCGCTCCCGGAAAGGACAAATCGAAAGCACCGAGGTTTATTAAAAAATATTGAGCAGACGCGGAAACAACAAAAAGCAATTGTTTGGATTATTGATTCGAGCTTCAAAGTTTGGAATTTTTAACACGCCTTTGTGGAGTGCAGCTTTTATTTTCTTTGTGAAAATATAAGTTTTGATTTTCGGTTATTGTTCTCTTTGTGAGTCCAATAATTCAGCAAAACATTGGTGTGGAAAAAGCAGTGGAAAAGCGAGGAAAAATAATTGCCGAACATCAAATAATCAAACCAGCCAAGCTTTGACGAAAATTTTCCGGCAATGAACCAGCTTTCTCATCAATTTCCCGGCTTAGAAATTTCTCCAGGTTTTATTGATCAGAATAATCAAAAATGGGTGAGAATGGAGGACTGGAATAGAATGAAAGCCGCATATTTGAATTTAATGAACGATCATTTTGAACTCGAGGATAAATTCAAGGAAAAATTGAATGAAATAAAGGATGGATATTTATTCTTGGTGAACGACAATGAAAAACTCGAGGAATGTTTGAAACAAAAATGCGAAGAGTTGCAGCAATTCAAGGTTTATGCAAGGAAATTATTGGAAGAAAAGAAAAAATTGAACGAATTGAATGCGGTTTTGGAAATAAAATTTGAAAAGAAATTAGCCGATTATTCACGTCAAAAATGTCAAAACTTGGAATCAAAATCAGCAGGTTTTATGAGAAAAAATGGTCGATTTGGAATTTTTCGAGGACAAATCGCGGAGCCGACCAATTCTCATCATCAACAGCCGAATCCGCAAATGAAATTTCGTCGGGTAGTCGAGCAACAAAGGAAGAATTTTGGCTGGAATTGGGTCAAACCGAAAAAGCAGAATTATCCAAAAAGGGACCAAACATTTATTCATCATCCAGTAATGAAAGAACAGCATCATCGATTGAGGACAATCGAACATTTTGAGGGTAGGAATGGGTTTAAGAATTTTGGAATAGAAAGAAATGGATCGATTGGGTTAAAGAATGTCGGAATGAAAGCAAATTGGAAAAAGAAAGGGCGTTTCAGAAATGGAATTGATCCGGAAGTTGAGAAGTGGTTTGAGAAGAGAATGGAGAATTGGGAAAAGCAAAAAGCCATGGATAATGAATTGAGTTGGGCAGTGCAGGAAAATTGTGTCAGTGGTGGGAAAATGAATGATAAAGGATTGGAGACGGATCGATCTGATCGTCCCATGTCCAATGCAAATACGGCCAATTATTCGGGTTGTTCTGAAGGATTGGATGCTGGCACCAATGAATCGTCTCGAATGAAAAGAAATAATGGAGAGAATTTTGTGGAAGAGGATCACATTTTGGATAAATTCTTTGGCTATGAATTCGGAGGAAGATCAGCGGCGGATCTATGTGATCGTCCTGTGTCCAATGCAAATGGTTTCCTAGGATTGTTGACCTTGGTTGATGGTGCTTTTGATATGTCCGGCCATCGAAACCTTTCGGAAACAGGCTGAATCGCGGCGAAATTCGAAAATCAGGGGACGATTTTCTTTTAGAGGGTCGGAATGTGATAACTTTGGAATTAATTTGAAAAGAATTTGGCGATATGACATTATTTCCTATTTGATGAATTTGTATCTTTTCCCTTTTTTGTTGTGTTCCCCACTCCTCATTCATTCATAATTCATATTGAGTTATTCCTAGTTGTTGATAACTTAATTTTATTGTGTGGGCTCGCCCAAAATATTAAATTGACTTGGAGAATAAATATTAATAAATAAATAATTGGTGTATTACTATCTTTTTTTTATTACTATAGATTTATTTTAAATTTAGATTCTCCTTATATTTTTAAATAAAATATATCATCGTCGACACTTTTGATTCAATGCAATGATTGGCAGACGATTCAAATTGCTCACCACCCTCTAACAATACGTATAAAGACGGTTAAGAAAATCATGTAAATTTACAAATAAATGATACTTTAATAATATGCATAAAAATTACATTCTTTTTATCTAAAATAATAAAATTTGAGCGCCAAGCAACCATCCATATCACCAAAGGGAATTACAATAAAAAAATATTGAGAGCGAATAAGTATAAAATATATCTATCAAACAAAGAATTTTTAAATTAATCTTTCAAAATATTATTTTCTACTAATCTGAAAAATAAAAAAAATCATCGATTAATTAACGCAAACTCTTTATTCATCGGGCGCTCATTTGATCATGAAATTTTAATTGTTAATATTTAAATGGACTGTTAATTGCTTTTTAAAAAATAATTTAAATTTAATTATTTTTTTATATATAAATATAAGAAAATATTATGTTATATTATAAATATTAAATTCAACCTCATCAACATGGCCTTTCATATTTTAAATGCTTTGGCTTTGGCGAAGACAATGGATATATACAATAAAAAATTTGGAATATTCCAAATAAAAATTATCAAAGAAAATACAATTTAAATTCATGATCGATATATCGTTATTAATTTAACTAAATATTATAAATTATTAAATATATTTACCAAAAATACATTTTTTTATAAAATATAAATGACTAAAATCGGATTAAAATTTATTAACAAAATGATAAATGATTTAAAATATTCTATAATTGATGAGAATAAAAAATTCAAATTAAATTAATATTAAAGTTATAATTTAAATGGAATGCATTTCGAAATTATAAAAGAGAAAGAAATAAATTTATAAAAATTATATAAAAATCAATCAGCATTCTTCTGGTGAAAAATATAAAATGGAAAATAATGAATTGAATTAAAATAAAAAAGAAAATAAATGCGAAATAAATTTATTAAATTGTAAAATACATTCGCTGAAAAATTTTTTGGCTTAAATTTTATATATAAATGTTTAAAAAGGGAATTAAATAATCTGAAAATACGAGAATAATATTAAATATTCAATAAAAATACGAGAAATTTTTTGTTAATTAATTTGAGTCTAAAAATTATAATTTGTAAATATATTATAAATATTTAAAAATATAAACTATAGAGAATTAATAAAGAATGCATTATCAACTACTTCACATGCAAACAAATAAATTACAAATCATAGAAAAATAAAGATAAGATTTAATTTTCATATATTTAAATATATAAATGAATTTGAATTACAAAAAATCTTATGATGATATAAAACAAGCAGCAATTAGTAAAAACCTAAGTGGATTTTTAAGACTTTATAAAAATTACTTCATTTATTTTTTTTGAAAATATAAAATAAATTAAATTATATTTACTTCATTTAAATAAATTAAGCGAAAATTAAAAATATTTAATTATGGATATGAATCAAAGTGATGAAAGATAAAAATAACTATTAAGTTTATTTGGATATAAATAAAAATGAATAAGAAAAGATTATTATCGATTCACCTAATTCCGCCCATTAATGGCAAGGCCATCAAACATACAATTTTCTTTTACTATGAAGTGGGCAAAAAAATGAAAAGTTATTTTTAATTAATATTAAAAATTTTTTTAATATAAAGATAGAAAATTAAATATATCAAATTATAATTAAAGAAAATGTAATTTTTATGAAATATTTTGAGGAAGAAATAAAGTTAATTTTAAATGCGCAGGCCCAAGTAAAATTCAAAAAAATACTGCTTTGAAAAATTTTAATAAAATGAACAAAGTCAATCTGCAAATATAACTAAATAAAAATACAGAATTTAAATACTCCATTTCTTAGTTAAGAAATAATATCTGTAATCTTCTACTCTAAATAAAAATGAAATAAAATTTAATTAATCTTTTAAGGATCGAAAAATTTAAAATTTCATATTAAGCAAGATGTTAAAAAAATATGAAATCATTTATTTTTGATTTTATATTATTATAAATTATCTAAATGTATTGAGAACATTGTATTATATTTTAAAGATTAATTTTTCTTTTTAGGAAAAAAATTTAAAATTTGTATCAAAAAATTGTGGAAAATAATGTGTTTGCTAGTATGAGATATGGAACAAGCAAACTGAAGAAACACAATAATTAATATTTAAACATGCGAATAAGAATATTGTCCTAATAATAGAAACTAATTATAATTTTTAATTTAAATAAATTCCATTTGTCATAACAGACAGTTGTCGACAAAATTGGACACGCTTCAATTGACGATCCTGGCAGGATAACAACAAGGGAGAATAACTTTGTCATATAATCGAATTTGTATTTTAATGATAAAAAATTTAATTATATCTTATATTCGAATAGCGCTAAAAATAAATTAAGAAGATAAAAATATATGGTTCTAATTTATGTGAATTATAACAATAGAAAAATAATATTACTTTACTGAATAACAAATTTTGATAATAATTAAAAAATTCTGAAAATAACAACTAATATTTTAAAATTAATTTTAAGAAAACAATTATTGGGCCTATGTTACAATTTTATGTGTTAGTTCAATTAATAATAAACAATGAGAAAATATACTTAATAATTTTAATGGAAAATTGGAAATAAAAAATATTATTATTTAACAAATGTTCCAATTAAAATTCATAAAAAATAAAATATATAAAAAGAAATACAATGATATCAAACTTTTATTAATAAAAATTTTGCTAATTTAAAAGAATTATAAATAAAAAATTTTAAAAACTTAAAACGAAATGTCATTTAAATCAGATTTTGTGAACAAAGGATCTCTCTAATATATCTAAATAATAAATAATAATTTATTATAATTAAAAAAAAATTAATATTTATTGTTAGAATAATATTAAAAAATACTTTTAGAAAAAACATTATTATAAAAATAAATTTAAAAAATTACAAAATTTTTTAGTAATTTTAAATGTATAATTTTTAAAGAGAAAAATAAAAAAATATATTTTCAACATACAAAAATTTTTTTATTATCTACTTTATTGTTCTCATAAAATAAAAAATAAATTACTTGAAAATATTAAAATTATGTCAGAATTAGTTGACAATTTGGAAATAAAGTATGGAGAAAAAATTAAATAAATTATTTAAAAATGAAGCAAACATATCATATTCATAAAAAATTATAATTATGCATTCTATCCAAAATTAGAGTCTGTATTTTATAAATATTTAAAGTGCAATTAATTTTTATTAAGAGATAAATTTCGATCAGAAAATAACGAAAGTAAATTTTCTGAAAGTTGATACTCTATAATATAAAATAAAATATAAAAAAGATTAAGATAAATGAATAAAAAGTATTTCAAAATACAAATTTGTATCAATTTTTTTAAATAAATTATTTTTAAAAATAATGAGATAAATAATGCAAAGCAGTTTGAAAATATATTAGATTAGTGAAATATATTAAAAAATTATATGTCAATCACGAATCGAAAATAGATAAGTTCAAAAATGAAGCAGAAATATTTGCCAAACAGAAGTAGAATTACAAAGTAAAAATTGTTGAAGGTACCACAGAGCTGGTCGCAATTGAAAATGTAAACCTGCGGCAATTAGAAACGAAGAATCGATAAACCTGTGCATAAATACAATTGAGGGGCTTGAATACCACACGAAGACAGGAAGGCGACTTTTGAAATCTACATTTGTAAAATATCAAAGCAATTTCATATAACAAAAATTTTTCGTCATTGGTCAGAGAGAAGTTGGTTTTTGATTAATTCTGTTGCTGTTTTAAAGCAAAATTTATTTATGAAATATTTATAAAAATTAATATTTATAAAAGCAATTTTATTTTTTTAAGCAAAAAATTCAAAATCACCATAAACAGAGAGCAAAATAAAAATAAATATTAAAAAATATTAAAAAAACAAAAATATCACAACAGAAGAAAGTAGAGAAAGCGATGGAAGGCGCTAAGTAAAAATTTAAGAAACAAAAATAAAAGTGTGATAGTGTTTCTAAATAAAATTAGAAAAAAAAACTAAAAATATATATAGCAAAATTATAATATTAAATTTTTAAATGTAAAAAAATTTGAATATATACAAAATTTAATTACAAGAAATATATTTATTTATTAAATTTATTTTTAAATTAGAGATTAAAAATTTATTAAAAATAAAAATATTTTATTAACCTTTAAGACTAAGACATACGCCTTGAATCTGTATTTTCATCTTATCGAAATTTATTAAAGAATTTAGGACATGATTGAAAAAAAAATAATAAAAATTATTAATTATGTATAAAAAATTAGTCAATCATCGATAAATTGCAAAGAGAATTTTATCAAATGAGAGAATAAATTATTTAAAAAATAAAGAAATATGGAGGATTAAATATGTTATTAAAAATAATAATATAATAATATTAAAGAAATCACATGAGCCTTTGGTGCAATTTTAACCAAATTCAGATTCACATTCTAATCAAGTTCACATTCAAATCATGGTAATATTTAACAAATAAATCTATAAAGAAAACCGAATTAATTTTTATTATATTTCTGTTGATATTTATGATGATGTACATAAAATTTATTTAATTTAATCAACGACGTTGATTTGTGTAAAAATAATATTAAATGAAAAAATTAAATAATAAAATAACAAATTAATTAAAATAAATTAGAATTCATAAGAAAGGCATGCAAGATTATATTTTCACCATGATCATTTTTCAAGGATTATTTAAATTTTTTTATTATTTAAATGATAAAATTAAATTCATAAAAGAAACAAAAATTTTCAATAAATATAAAAATTCGTATTAATTTATAAAAAATTACTTAAATAATTCTACTATTAATTTTTCAAAGAAAAATATTTTTAAAAAAGATTATAAAATTGAAGACGGAAAATTGTCACCTCTGGGGCTATACAATTGTTATTTATAATTTTTATTATAGTAAATGAAAGATATAATAATTTCATCAATATATTTTCTTTTGATAAACAAATGTAATGCATATATAATATATAAAATATTTGGAAGATATAATTAAAAATGTATAGCGAGAATAACTTAAACTAATTTAACAATTTGAAAATAATAGTGTATATTTTACGGTAACTATTTTTCTGTTGCGCAAAGATACTGCATCTGTTATGATTAAACCATGTAGTGGAGCATTGATGGATATTCAAAAATTATAAATTTTAAAATTTATAATAATCTAAAAATTTAATATTGACAATTAAAAAAATTTTAGAAACTAACATTAAATTTTGCGTGGAGTTGTTGGTTTAACATTGTCAAAGCATGCCTCTAATTCAAAATAAAAATTAAATAATTCTATAATAGAATTTATAAATTAAATTAATAAAAATTATTATATTAAATTACTAATTTTAAAATTTATTCTATTAAATTAAAGAGGTCAGTATAAAAATAATTTTATTAATATTTAAATGAGCTTGGATAAAAAATTATTATCAAAAAAGAATTTTATCTACAAAATAATTTAATATTATCTGAATTATGTAAAAATAAATTGAATATCTAGATAAAAAGTGTAATAATTCTAGCAAGCCGAATAAATATGAGAAAGTATTCCTTAAACTGCCAGGATTAAGAAAAAATCAACAAGGAATAGTGATAAAATAACGAATTAAAAAGTAATTCGAAATAAATAATAATTTTTATCAACAAAAATTTAATATAAAATTGATTCAATTCAATCAGTGTTAATATCCGTAAGAATTTTGTTTTTTTATTAATGCTAGTTTATCAAAGTTCTATGCAATTATCAGCACAGAACTTTGTTATGCATGAATTCAAAAGTTTAACAATTCTCTATTAAAATTTTTCTTTCTCCACATTAGCAGTTCAACTGTTATTGGAACTTAACCAAGCTGTATTCCTTCATTCAAAAAAAGGTGACTATATTGCTAATTTAGGCCGATTTAAAAGAGCATATAATATGGAAAATTAATTTTAATTATAAATTCTAAAATATAATAGAGCAATTTGAAATATCAAGTAAGAGAAACAAAAATTTTATTTAAAATTTTTTATAGCCGCCTTGGCAGTATAAAATTTTAAATAAAAACTATAGATAATATTTAAAAAATTGCAAAAATGCATATTTTATTTAAAAAAATTTATCGATCCACTGTGAGTTCTTTTCCCTTTTGAATTTGCTTCAGTGAAAAAAAACAATACACGAGGCAATTTCTCTTCGGTCTAAACTAAAACAGTTACACAGTTTGGTTGACAGCTATGGTTGACGAAACGTGCCATATTACCATTTTTTGGCTATCCACAACCATATTGTTACCATTCTATATTTTTGAATTTAATATTATAAATTCACACATTATATTAAATAATTTTAAAATAATAAAGAACATTTTTAAACTTAAAATCATTTTATTTTGAATTAAAATATATGGAAAATACATATTTTTAAATGTATTGATGAATCCTTTTCGAAATTATTAAATTCTAAATTCTCATTAAAAATTATAGTTAATTTAATTAAAAGAATATTGTAAAAAATGTCATTCTGAATTTTGATTTAAAAACAAATAAAACTTTTATTTAAACTATAGAATAAAATATTCAAAAAATGCCATTTTCTATTTTTTACTAATTCCAATTAAATTGGAATTAAATTATTGGGATTAATATATAATTTTAAACATATTGAATTCATTATAAATTCAAATATTAAATTTAATATATATTCATTATAATCTTTACATAAACGAATCCGTATAAATAATTGTTCTCCATTCCTTTATTTTAATTTTTTTATTTGATGATTCCAACATATTCGAATAAAGGTATATTTATATTTATCATAAAAAAAGCTTATGCTGTCAATTTTTACATGGAAAAATTTAATCAAATCATCTAAATAATTAAAAAATGATCAACTTTAAATATTTATAATTAAAAAATTAATTTTCCATAAAAAGGGAAAAAATGATTTGTAAATAAAAAGTTAAAGAAAAAAATAAAATATGTCAAAAAAATATAAATTGATTAAGAATTTTAATTTGAAATACTTGCAATTAACATTTAATACAATAAATTTCAGAGTAAATAAAATATTTGGGATAAAATTTTAAATTGAATTATTTTGAATAAATTGAATTTATTGATTTAGTTAATTTATTGAAGATTTAATTTTGCTGCTATTAATGGGATCTTTAAATTTTTTATAATAAAATAAAATGCAAAAACTAAGGTATTTTATGAATCATATTGCAAATTTAAAGAATGAACTGGCGCATACAATATAGAAAGATTTTAAAATAATTAGAATATTGTATTAATTAAAAAATATATATAAATTATAACTATTTTATTTAATTATTGTTGTGTTATTGTAATTTTTTTAATTTCCAACAATGAAGAATCTGATCGTTAAAATTGTTCTTAATTTTATATATTTGAAATAGAATTTGATTTTACTTACTGATGGAAAAAATAAATTTTTCCATTTAAAAATACTTAATCATATAAATATTTTTATTATTTTAATTAAAGAATATTAAAAAGTTTGTTTTTAAAAAATAATATTAAAGAAGCAAAAAAATAAAAATTTTCCTTTTAATTATAAAATTCATTTAATATAATTTTCTAATAATCTATATATATCAGAAAGCTTATACATTTCAATTATTAATAATAAATTTAAAAAATTAGTTGATTTAATCTATTTGCGAATATTGAAATCGAATCCGAATTATAAGAAATACGAAAAAACAGTTCATTGAACTAAAAATATAGCAAAATTATTCAAAAATTTTTAAATAAAAATATAGAATAAATTTTAAAAATAATTTATATTAAAATAAAAATTTTAAATATTATTTTTATAATTAATCTCGATTTTTCATTTTCGCTATTTGATAAGTTTTTATAATTATTATATATCAATTTATATTTTATATAGCGATGTATTTTAAAACTGCAAAAAAGATGATGAAAAATTATGAAAAAATAAGAAATATTACTTTGTAATTAATTGTCTGATTAATTTATTTGAAATATAATATAAAAAATAAATGATTATATTTAATATATAAAATGAAAATATCGAATAGAAAATTAAAAGAAAAAATAAAATAATACAATAATTATTGATGACTTTTATTAGATTTATTAACTAAAAAAATATGTTTTTTTCATAAAAATTGATCTGTTAAAAAAAATAGAATAATTTTAACTCACCAATATCAAAAAATCTTATAGGTTTCATAATTTTAACAATATTTTAAAAAATTTCCACATCAAAATTAGAGATAATATAAATACAATTTCTAAGAAAGAAAAACTTATTTCGATAAAACAATTGTAACGGAAAGGCAGTATAATTATAATGGAAAAATGAATATAAAAATGAAAAATGAATAAAATAATTATTACCCCTAAAATTTAAATTAATATGAAATAATTGAAATTTAATATTAATTTTAATGATGAAATAATAATAAGATTATTTTTTAATAAATTAATCATATCTAACAACTCTTTTTAATATACCTATATAATAAAAAATAAAATTATATCAAAATATTATAACAAAATGAATTTAAAAATTTTATTTTTTAAAAAGAATTTTTTTTCTAATAATTTAAAAATAAAATGTTATCTTAAATTGAAAATGTATTAAAGGCAGCAAATTCGTCACGTCAATGCTTAATTGATATTATAGCTAGGCTTGCTATAATTCGATATATAGAAATCAAATTTTTTAAAAATATTAAATGAAATACTTAAAAATATTTACTTCTAATTTAATTTAATATTTTAAAAAATATAAATATTCATAATTTTAATTTAATAAACTCAACAAATTTTATTCAGAATAAAATAATTTATAAGATATAATTAATAAAATCTTAAATCTTGTGAATATTACCAAATATGTATTTAAATAATTGTTATTAATTCTAAATTTATATTTTAGCAAAAAGCGAAAACAACTACTAAAATTATGCCAACTCAATAAATTTCAAAAAAGGATGGAGAAGTAAATGTATTAAATTTTGAAAATTATTTATGCGCAACTATTTTTTCTAGCTTTAATATAAAAAATTTGAAAATGAAAAATTCATATAGATAATTAATAGGTGACATATAATGCTTTCTATATTTAATTATAATTAAATAAATTAAATCAAAAATAAAAATATTCTACATAGCATGAAAAATATAAATATATTATTAAAAGGAAAATGATTTTCAATTGAGGAAAAATATTAAATATTTTAGTGTATTAAATAATAAAATTAATTTTGCATATAATATTATTGAATTTCATATGAAATAACTTAGATAATAGAATTTTTATGAATGAGTATAAAGGGAAAAAAATGATGTAAAAATTTCGATTATTTTTATCTGATTGCGGAAATATTTATAATATAATTTAATAATAAATTTAAAATCAATTATTGAATTTATTAAAATGATCTCGTATTCTTTTATAAAATGATTTAAAAATTATAAAGATAATGAATGACACTAATTTTTAAGAGAAAATATTTGAAAATAATGTAAAATTTAATTAAAATTAACGAAAAAAACCTTTAAAATAAAAATTTTATTCATTTTTTATTTTTATAAATGTGGAAATAAAATTCAATTCTATGCATTTCATTTGAAATATATATATAAAATCATTTTTATACAATCTACAAAAAAATATTAAATAAAATTCTAAGGGCACCAGCTATTAAAACCGAAATACTGATTCTGAAGAAGAGAAAAAAGATTAATAATTTAAGATCTCTATGTATTGTGATCATCAACTACATGTGGACCAATTCCCCTAGGCCAATATAAATTGGAGAAAAAAAGTGGCACTAAAATTAATTCTAAAATTATTCTCCTCCTCCAATTCTTTCTTCGACTGCTTCAATTCTTTCTTCAATTTTTCATTTTCCTGAGCCTTTTTGATAATTAAATTAATTAAAAAATGGCTTTTCCATAATTTATCGACAACATCAATTTGAGCCTTCTTTTGCAATATGAAGGCTATACAAACCTGCAATTATTCTGCAACGATTTCCTGTTATTAAAATAATTTTTTAAATTAAATATTTTAAAATTATTTTTTTTTAGATTTTTATCGAAAAACTTTTGAAAAATTAACTAATTAAATTACTTTTATAATAAAAAATTGATTGAAATTACTCTATTTTAATGAAATTATTAAGAAGAAAAAATACCACTATTATATATTATTATAATAATCTCTTTTTTTGAATATTAATATGCAAGAATACGTAAACCTTAAATATTTATAATTATAACCATATTTCTAAAATTCAAATTATACTTTTAAATATATCTAGATATTATAATATTTATGCTTAATTAAAAGAAATATTCATTAGGATAAAAATATCAACAAATAAAGCCATGAAAAATTTATTTAAATGGATAAAAAAAATGAAATTTGAAATTTTATTTAATTAAATATTTGAATTAAAATTATTAATAATCCTAAAAATATTTCTCTCATACATTAAATTAAATTAAATAAAATTTTACTTCCATAATTTATAAAAATATAATTTAAAAAAGTGAAAAAATGGCATGTTCCGTTTTTTAGTTCACAATTACTTCGTGCAAACATAAAAGAATCGATCAATATTCTCAATATTAATTTAAAATAAATTTAGAAACAAAATTATATTTATTAAGAAGGAAAAAATTTGAACAAAATTAACTTAATTAAAGCAAAAGTTATTATAAAATATTTAAAAATATATTGATTTAATCAATTCAAATATCTTTTGGAGATACTAATAAAAATATATAATATCAAAGAATAATTTATGATTAAAATTATTTGTTAAATTTATTAACTAGGGATAAATTTTTAACTAAAATTAAGCGTTTAATTTTTAATTATTTCTAAAAAATTAAGAAAAATTTAAATATTCAAATAAATGTTTTTAAAAAAAATATATATTCAATCTTAAAAATTTATAAATTCATAATAAACATTTAAGCAAGATAATGTTCATTTAGAATTATAAAATTTATTTAACTAAAATTAAAAAATTTGAATAGATAAATACAAAAAATTATGGTTGAAGCAACCCAGTAACTACGACTACGAAATATTTACATTTATATAAACAAAAAAGTTTCATGAAAATCGGCCATTAAAAATTTTACAATAAAATATAAACTTCAACCAGGAGAATCGTGCTGATTGTGATGAATGAATTAGATTCTTTATTTATGCTGAATAAGTACGCCAATTTTTATTTAAATATATTTTATATGTTTTATTACTTTCTGCTTTGTAGAAAAATTCAAAATTTTCCTTAATCGTGTATCAAAATTATGCAATTATAATTTTATAGAACTTTATTAAACAAAAATTTCTTAAATTATATTTAATTAACTAGAGTTGTATGAATTGATTGAGTTAATTTCAGCCACGTTTGTAATCTTTTACTTATTTCATAACTTTTTAATTAAATCAATAATTTTCTATGAAAATATAATTTAAATATAAATTTTTCATGTAACAATTTTTAAATTTTAATTTTTTAAGTAAATAATTCAACTACTAAACACCTGAACAAGTAAAAATTAATTTACTGTTTAAGAAATATTTCTAAAGTTCGGCATCGTTACCTCCAGAAATTATGATGATTACTCATGAGCCTCCATCGAATTTGTCTAATCTTATTATCCTCAGCAGTGATGAAGAAGTTTAATAGTTTTTTAATTTAAATAAATTAATAAATCGATTTTTTTTGCAAGAAATGTTGATGGCAAGGATGTGAGTGAGTTTATGAATGGAATAAGTATGAACAAAGAAGAAAATTGAAAAGTATTTTTGAATAAAAAAATTTTTGTAAAATATTTTATTTTAAATTATTTTTAACAAATCGAGGAAAAGAACAAATATTACGGAAAAGTCCAAAATATTTTCAAGAAGCTTAATTTACAATAATTAAATTAAAATATTGTAAAAAATAAGACATAAATTTTAAAGTAAAAATATTAAATTTTTTTAAAATCCAAATTTTCTCTGAAAAAATCCTCTCCTTGATATTATTTTTAAAGTGTAATTTTGATAAAAATAAAATTAGATATCAATTTTCTATAATATAATTTTATTTGTTAAAAAATGACAAATTTATTAAACAAAATTTCTTCATCGATGGCTAATGATAGCATTGAAAATTTTTTTTAGTTTATTTTCTGAATCTAAAAATGTAATAAATAATTATCGAAATTTAATTAAAAAATCTTTAGAATATAAAATTTAAAATTAAAAAATATTTAAGGATATATGGAATGGCCACGATATGAAGCATGGCTCAATATAATTAGATTTTTAAATATATAGAAGAATAATAAAATTAAAACAAATTTGATCTCATACATATTTAATTCGAGAATTGGTCTTCAAATAATTGTATAAATTTTACATTAATTTAAAAAGTTATTGATTTCAATATCAATATCAATAATAATTTTAGTTTTATTTTATTTAATAATAAAATAAATTGTATAATAAAAAATGTACTGGAATAATATAAGAAGGAATTATATAAATAAAGTGCAGAGAAACATCCTACCATAATTCTAATCAACAACAGAGGCAGAAAAATATCAATAAATCGAAAAAAATAAAATTTAAAGAAATTTTTCTCAGATAACATAAAATAAATAAAGGAAAAATTAATTTTGAATAACTTATTAATAAAATATACTTATCCTAAAATTTAAAAAGGAAAAAATAATTCACTAAATATTTTATTAAATTTTAATTAAAAATTAATTTCAATAGATATTCAAACAAATTTGAAGGAAAAGATTTAATTTTTAATGTTCTTATTTTGATAAACATGTTTAAAATATTATGAAATTTTAACTCTAAACAATTATATTAAAGTAATTTTAAAAATGTTTTTAAAAAATATCAATACCAATGACAATTTCTATTTATTCTTTTTCCAAGAAATTTTCTTTTTAAAAATCCGATGAATTAGATTTTCCAATTATTGATTTGGAATAATAAAAATTAATTAAAAAGACAGCAGAAAAAATTTTCGGAAATTGCACTATGGGAGAAAAACAATATATATATAATCGTTTAAAATTAAAATTATACTGATTAAACTATGCAAGAAAGACTTTCTGGCATTGACTTAACACGAAGAGAAGCTCTTGAAATGGTAAGCATGGTAGCATTCAAGCGAAAATCAATATAATGATAAAATATTTAATATTTAATTTAAAAATATAAATATGTATTAAAAGAGTTTCTTTCATAAAAGAAGATATTATGACTCATAACTAATTAAAATTAATTTATAAATATTTGATTATTAATAATAAATATATATTGAAAAAAAATAAAAAAGATTTTATTTAAAAAAATTTTAAATTTTAATAAAATAATATTTATATTTTTAAAATTAAATTATAATGGCTAATCTTAATACAATTTTCTTAACTAATAATTATTTTAAATCTAAATAAAAAGAAAAATTGTTTTTATTAAATGATATGATTATTATATAAAAAATTGCATCAAAATTAATATAGTAAAATTAAATTTTCCTCCGTTTTGTATATGTTTAATTGAACTAAAATTAACTAAAATATTCCTTTTAGAAAAAAAAGGATATTAAAATATAAACATTTAATTATATGTAGAATTAAAGTTTATTTTTAAGAAAATTCCTCTTTTATAAAAAATAAAAAAAATATGATTAATAAATATAAAAAGCAGTGAATTAAAAAAATAATTAAAAATAAAAAGTGAATTCTTTATTCATATAATATAATTAATGATATCTTAATTTAATGTAAGAAATTGATGAATGACTAGATCATTGATGGTTTTCTGCTAACATTCACTATATGCGATTAATATAGTAATAATAATAAAATGCCATCTAATATAACAAATAAAATAATTTAAATTCTTTTTAAAATGTTTTTATTGATGGATTAAAAAATATAATATATATTTTGTTTTTAATTGAATAAGTCAAAATTTTAAAAATTTTTTAAATAAAGTTTATTTGCTAAGATAACATAAAATTAGTAATATTTTCCACGTAAATTTAAATTTTTTTACAAATTAATTATTTTCCATTTTTAGAAATATTTCACTATTAAAAAAGCAAATAACGCAATTGAAGATGTCTTCGAAAAGACCTTCGCGTTCTCAATTTACATTTAGATTTATTGAACATAGCATTGTAGATTTATGAATATTTCTCCAGTGGAAATAAATTAAAATAAAATATTGATATATTAAACCAAAAAAAGATCTTTTTAAAGATTAAGATGAAAATGAATAAAAATTTCAATTCAAAGAAATTTGCAAAATGATTGTAATAAACAAGAAAAAGGCTTATAATTCTATAAAAATATTTTCAATTGTGCAGTAATTCATTAATTAATGATTTTTACTGATATGTAATTACTAATTGAAATTTTTAAAAAAAAATAATTAATTATAAAGGAATGAAAGTGTATAATTTTAAAATTTAATTATTAATTTTTGTAACTCAAAACATATATTATTGCGAGTAGTTTTTGGTAATATATTGCGACTCCTGGCAACATCCTTAGCATTATCAACTTCTTGTCTCCTCAATAATAACAACAAGCTTATATTCCTCTCAATAACAAATTATCATCTTTGGCTAGCCATTTTAACATTATTAAAAATTATCAGATTTTAAATTATTAGTATTTTAATAGATATATGAGCAAAAAATTATAGTCGAATTTCAAAATCTAAAAGAAATTTCTAAGAAGTCACAAACGAAGGTAAATAAGCACGAATGAGAAATAAATTTATTAATAAATAATTCAAAATTTCTTTAAAACAATATAATATTAAAAATATAATGAAATTTAACATAATTTAAATATAATGACATGAATATTTTTTCTAAAGATAAAATTTTAATATATCTATAAGAAAATCGTTTTATAATTATGAAGATGAAAAATTAATTTAAAATAATAATTAATAAAAATTTATTTTAATTTATATTATTATAAAAACTCTGAAAATTTTTTATATATTGTTATTAAAAATTACTTAAATTAGCGAAATATAAAATTTATAAAAGAAAAAATAATTGAGATTAAATTAATAAACGGATGTAAAAATTGGCCACATAATAGAGAGTAATGCATTTGAAAACTCTATATATTGATGCTCTTCAAGAATTTCGAATGACACCGAATGTTAAAATCATCAATTTTATAAAATTGAATAAAAATTATTCATAAAACATTTATTTTAATTTTTATTAAAAATATTAATATAAATATTCGACATCTACATAACTAACTCATTTTTATTTATCCATTCTAGATCTGGAAATCATATAAATTTGATAACACAACTTTTAAAAATCAAAATATTTTCAGCAATGTGCTTAATCAAAATTATTTGATTAGTTGTATTTAATAAATTAAATATTTAAACACTGAAAAAATAAATATTTTTTTTCTTTAAAATCAATTAAAGGTTAAAAATAAATTAAAAATTAATTTAATAATTTAAAAAAAAATTATAGCCTTAATTCATTATTTATTGGAATTATTATTTGCAGCTAAGATAATTAGATATAAATTTAAAAAATTATTTTTTATATTAAAATTATCAAATTGAGCTTAAGATTAAAAAAATGGAAGGGAAACGGAAAATTAAAGTAAAAATTAGCTATTTGGTTAATGGGAATTATTTTTTGTGCCCAAACTATAAAACACCATATCCAAAAATTATCCTTGCCGTCGCCACGTAGTTGGTTCATTGGCAAAAACTGTCAAAATTGCGAAAAACAACGAAAGCCCCCAGGAACATATAAAAAAATCGAGGAAATAGTGGATTCGGCCGAATTTTTAATGTTCTTTTTAAAAAAATTTTGTAAAAATATATGAACCAATTAAAATGAATATAAATAAAAGAAAATAGGAGAATTAATTTCAAAAATTATTTAAATTAAAAAATTCAAAGATTTCATAAAATAATATATTTATTTTGAATTTTAAATGAAAAAAAATAGAAAATAAAAATAATTAATCGAGAGAACAATTGTTTTAAGAAAGAATGCTTGAAATCAATGAATAATAAAATATATGTGTATAATTTTAGCGGGCTGTGTCCATCCTTCTAAAGAATTTTTGAATAGAATATAACATATGATCTTTATTAATAAGAAATTAAATTTCTCTTTTGCTTTTTAAATTAAACGAAATAAATTCAAAAAATTTCTGAATTTGGAGAGATATTTATTAAAAAATGTGAATTAAAAAGATATAAATTAAATTTAAAAGGTATTAATTTTCATAAAAAATAATTTTATAATATTGATAAATTATATAATAAAAAAAATATATTTTTTTAATTTAGTGAATTCATTTATAGAATTAAATCTTCATGAAATTTAATATTGTTAAAATAAATTATTAATTAAAAGTTTAATTTGTATTTTTATTATTGAATATTAAAATAAAAAAGAAATCTTTTTCTCAAATTTAAAAATTGAAAGAATAAATATTAATTTTTAAAGACAGGGATTCGAATAAATTTATTTTATATAATATTTAATATATTTTTAATAAAATTCATATTAAATTTTGTATATATCCAAAATTTATTAAATAAAATATTCTCATTATTTTTTCAAAATTTAAAATTAAAAAATGAGAACAAAATACAAATACCTAAATAATCCTTCATTAAAAATTTTCAAAAAAAAACAAATTATATTGAAAAAAATTGAAAAAATATTTTGATTTATTATTGTATATATAATGTTTTTTATATTTTTAGGATAATAAAGAGTAGAAGCAATATTGTTTTATTTTTCTCAAAGGATATAATAATTGAAAAAATGCAATCAAATAGGCATTAACTTAATGAACATATGGAATACTTCCATTTTTAATAAAAATTAAGAATAAGAAAATCCAATAATTCTAAAATAAAAATATTAATAATCGAAATTAAATTATATTGAGAAATTCAAATTAATTTCTTTTATATATCTATTATAAGAATTAAATTTATTTAATCATGATTTGAATAATATAATTGGTTCCACAAAATACAATGTATTTTCGATGGAATTATTATTTAGAATAAATAAAAATTATGGAAAAATATTTATTAAAATGATAAAATTATAAAAGTTTAGAATTTCTCATCATAATAAACACCATATCATTGAAAGAATTTGTTCCTTTTAAATATTGAATTCTAAAGAATTCGGATATTTTAATATTATGATAGCAAATTAATTAAATAAAAAATAAAATAGAAATTTATTAAATTATTCAAAAATTTATATTCCAATGAGTATTTTCCATAATCATTGAAAATCCATATTAATAATATTCAAATTATTTTTTAAAGCTGGGTCATACATAATTGAACTTCAACACCAAAAATTTAGATATATATATAAATAAAATTATCATATTTAATAAAATTTCTTTAAATAAATTAATCCATTATAATTACAAAAATATAAATAGGATGAAATCAAATAAGAAATAATTAAATTCATAATGAATTAATTATTTTTATTAGATTTTATAAAAATTTATAATTATTAAAAAAAAATTTTATGAAAAAAATAGTTGGGTAAAAATGAACATTGTCGAAGTATATTTGTAGAAAAAACTTGGAAGCAATAGCATTCCCATCTGATTCAATAAAGATAAATTTATTGATGTTGAGCAAAATGAACCCAATATAATTAATACGGCTATGATTTGCAGGAGAAATGTAATTGGTATTGGAATATATCAGCATCTCTCAAGAATGAAATGCTTTATCAGAAACTGATTCATACAAAAGAATTTTAATATTTTAAAAATAATAACAATGAATAAAAAGGTTTATCTATTCCTTTTTATGATGTGAAAATAAAATTTATTAATAATTTATACAAAATTTTAAAAGGAAAAGAAAATTTTAATTATTTTTGGATAAAAATTTTACCTTAAATTTTATAAATATATTTTTGCATAAATTTTAAATAAAATAACATAAAAGAATATAATTCAATGATTCATCATTAAATTTTCCAGTTTATTTCTTTAAAAAATAATTTCTTGCTCTTCAATTTAAAAAAATTAAATTTTTTTATAAAAAATTTCCTTGTTTTCATTTATTTCACAAAAGCGATATTTAATTTGATGGAAATTTTGTGCTTCTATTATTATGTAAAATAATTATTATATTTTTAATTATTATATAATAAAATAAACTAGTAATGAAAAAATAATTTAAATTTAATTTAAAAATGTAGAAATACGAAATATTTTACCAATTATTACCTACGCTCTAAAGGATTAATTCCTTTTCTGTGACAATATTATAAAAAATATATAAAATAGATTAATTTATTAAAAATAATAAGAAATATGAGTGTTTTATAATAGATTGCGAATTTCAATAACAATGAAATGTATAAAAACTCAAATTTTGAATTAAAAATTTTTCCTTACAATTTAGATATATTTTTCTTTAATGAAAGAACTAACTAAATTATATTTAAAATAATAATAAAATATATATAATTATTTTTTTATTAATTATCTATCATTAATTGATGCTTCTTAAATATTAGTTTATTTTTAATTTCAAAAAATGTATTATACCAATCATAATTTTCAGCCATGAGAAATATTGGGAAAAAATCAAAAAACAATATCATGCATTGAAATTTTTTTGAACAAACGTCTCAAGCGCTTCTCTTTTATAAACTATTTTGATTAATATAATTAATAATAATTAAGAAAGAATTTAAAATTGTTAAATTTTCATTGTTAAAAAAATAATTTAAAGTGCCAATTGGGATTAATGACCAATTTACTGGTTAACATTAATTTATTTAAAGTTATTATACTATGGGAAATTATCAAAATTATAATAAAAGTTCTAAAATTATATATTTGATTAAATTTATTTTTAAATTATTTAAAAATTAAAAAATTAAATATTTTTTATAAAATCATTATGGTTATTATTGGAAAAATATTAATTTGTTAAAAATATTCTAAATTATGAGTAATTTATATTTTTTTTAATAATCTTTTAAAAATATGTTTAGAAAGAATAAATTATAATTCTATTTAAAATTATGAAATTTTCAAATAAATGAATTTAATTATGATAAAGGTGCTACAAATCAAAGGAAAAATGAATATTTCCTCTGATTTTTATTTTCGAGAAAATTAAATATTAAGAGGAGAAGATCATTTTAATAATATACACCGATGGCTTATTGCAAGGGACATATATTAAAATAAAAATCGAAGATATTCTTAAAGAAGAAAGTAAAATTTTTAATTTTTTTAAAATAAAAAATTTTCATTGACATAAATATAATAAAAATTTCTAAAAAGGAGGAAGTCATATTCAATTCAATATTAAAAAATTTATGATAATGATTAATTCATTTACATTTATAGAATTTTAAAAATAATTTATAAAACTTATTTTCTATCATTTCCTTATTGAAATTAATTAATATTATATTAAAATCAAAATCATCTCAAATCTAGAAATTTAAAGAAATTTTTATAAATGTGATTTTAGTAATATTCAAAAAAACTTATAATAAAAGTCCATGCAAAGGGATAAAAAAATTATATTTTGTTTTATAGAGTAAGAAATGATTATATATAAATATTAATTCCAATATGGTTAATGAGAGATTCTGTACTCTTATAATTTATATTATACGGCATTATAAATAGATTTAACTTAAAAATTATAAATATTTGAGTGAAGTATAAATATTAATAATTATTTAAATAAAATAAAGAAAAAATGAAATAAATATATATAAATTAAAAATTTATTTTAAAGGAAAAATATTCAGAAAATTTATGATAAATTAATAAATGTTTTATCTTTTTTATGAAGGAAATCTGGCAAGAACTAAAAATAATTTTCAGAAAAATAAAAGTAATATTAGAGATTTATTGCAAAAAGACGGAAGTAAAATTTTAAAAAATGAGCAACAAATCAAAAACTCATGAAATAAAGCAAGGGTGGCATGATGGGAAAAGTTGCAAGTGGAGCTGCTAGTATCACAATCACAAGTCTAGTACTTGCATGGAATTTTTAATGAAAAAATTATCTAAAAAATGAAATAAAAAAATAAAATTAATAATAAAAATTATTTATTTAAATAATTTTATTTAGAATGAAATGGATAAAAGATAGAGTCAGAGAGTCAGGGAAATAAAATTGTAAAAAAGATGATAAAAAACTCTAATTGAGATAAATTTTCAGGAAAAGTTATTTTAGAAATTTAAAAAAATATATCTAATAGATAATAATATATATTTAACGATACTTTTTAAGATAAAAAGCCTAGAATTATGTGTTTACTATAATATTGAAATGAATAAAAAAATCTATTTTGTTGAATATATATTTTAATAATTATAAATGGAATATTTCAGTCAATTTAGGCCTAAATATGAAAAATAAAAACATTGAAATTGGAGTTAAAGAAAATAAAAAAAATAAAATAAAAAAGTTTTTTTAAATTGCTTTAATTAAAGAAGAAATGGAAAATATAAAGTAAATAAAATTTTTGAAATATAGTTTCATTATAAAAATATAAAAATTTCATAAATAAAAGATATCAATTTGAAAAAAATAAAATCAACAATTTTGAAGCTAATTATATAATTAAAATTAATTTTCTTAAAAAAATATAAATTAATCTTATATCAAATTTTTAGATTTAATTATAAGGTAATATAGAAGAGGGAAAATTCTGCAATTATGAAGTTAAAAATATGATTTAAATAATAAATAATATAATAAAAATGATATTAATAAATATCTTAAAATGCAAACAAAATATAATATTTGTTAAAATTTTCAATAATATTATTAAAATTTTCTTAAAAAATAATCAAATTTTTTTAAAAATGAAAAATTTTAATATATTGAAAATAATTATAATTTAGATATATGGCCTTTGATGAGTTCTATAAATAACTCTTCAATAAATAGAACACCGTTCACCCTCCTGGTCATCAACGACCAGTCATCACCCCAACTATTTCCCTATTATCGATGCAAACTCATAAAATTTGTTTGTTTTCGAAATATTATATTAAAAAATTCTCAATAGGTGTTTTATAAAAAATTTGTTAACTTGTGCATTGATAAATATTAAATAATTTAAATTATTTTATTTAATTCGAATTATCAATTTGGCCCTTATATTTAATTTTAAGTAATTCTATTTTATTAAATTTATTTGTAACTTCTTTTTTTTAAGTTGTAAAAAAATTAGATTCAATTCAAAAAAAACAAATTTATTTTCTAGAATGTCATCAGCAATAATTCGCAAATATTTTAAATTATTTTTCCTCATTCAATTCAAAATATTTACTGCCCTTTATTTTATACTTTAAAACAATAAAATCAATTAAAATAAATAAATGAAAAAATATTAAATAATAATAAATAGGCGCCTAATTCATTAATGATTAAATGTAAAATCGACCTGCTGAATTAAAGTAATTTTTTTAATGAAAAAAAATTCATTATTATCAAAGAATATTCTTTAAAAAATTTAATTATTCTCTATAGAAAAATTATTAAATTAAAATTTATGCATCCAATTCTTCTCTATCAATTAAAAAAGGTAGTTTTATCGTGAATTTATAAAAAATATTATATAATTAAATTTTTATTGATTTAAAAATTTTTATATATGATAAATAAAAATAATAATTAAGAAATAAGGATTTAATGAAATTGGTTAAATGCTATTTATTCTTAATAATTTAAGCAAAAGAATTTATAATAAATAAAAAAATTTATCCAATATTTTGAATTTGTAATTAACGAAAAAAAGAATATATATATAGGTATAGGTCTAATTTTGGAGGCTGCAAAATGACGCTATCAAAAACTTAATGTAAACTATGAGGGTATTTTTAAAATACTCGAATTAATTTGGGCTTTAAGGTTCTGTTGCACAGTTTCATAATTCATACTTTTGAGATTTATGTTCTTTCCTTTCTGAATATAACCTAAATATAATTATTATAAATAAATACACCTAAGGGTTCTATATTTTAATTTAATTTTTCTTAAAAATTATCATTTTATCTTTATATTCAAAGAGGATATTAAAATGGCAACTTGTAACTTCCAGCAGTTGGTATGAGCAAAAAATATTGGATTGCAATATCACGAAGGAATATGCCATCTTTTTATAAATTACTATGCAAACTTATTTTAATAATTAAATTAATTTATTTTAATATTTAAAAAATAATTAAATTAATTTAAAAAATATAATTTATAAAAATTATTTCATTTTTAAGAATCAAAGAAAAATAATTTAATTTAGAATTATAAATGATCTAAAATAATAATTATGATAGTATAAATTTATTTTATAATAATTTATCATTTCTTTGTAATTACTTATAATTGCAAAATGATATTTAAACAAATAAATAATTTAATTAAAAATAATATATATGAATTGTTAAAAAATACAATTTTTATCAAAAACATTCTTGTTGTATCCTAAAAAATTTTATTTTTATAAATATTTTTTATTAATAATTATTTTAAAAAATTTATTTTTTTTTAGTCGTTTATAAAGATCAAGTAAAAAAATTTTTAATTTTAAACAATGCGAAAATTATATTATATCTTTAACATTTGTTTTGTAATAAAAGATTTTCGTATTTTATCTTCTTTACGATTTATAAATTTTAAAAGAATTATGAAAAAATTTAGAAACTCTATAGTAAATGAATGTTAAGTACAAAAAATAAAATCTAAAAAAATAATATATAAAAATTTTTTTAATTTAAGAATCAATTATCTTATCATGGATGCTCAAAATTTAATTAAAATCAAATTAACTAAGAAAAGTAAAAAAATTTAATAAATAAAAAAACATCTAAAAAGATTTATTATTTCATTAATTTTTTACCAATAAGTGACTAAGAGAAATGGAAAATGAAATAATAGTATAAAAGCAAAATTATTTTTTTCCTAATAAAAAAATAATCGTCTTCATGTAATCAAAATTGATCGGATAGAAGTACTTAATCTAAATAAATTATTTTATGAATAAAAAATTAATTAATTAATTAAATAATGAAATATAAAGATAAAATATATTACTTATTATAAAATAAAAAGGAGAAATAATAATTTTCCTTGAATATATTGTATTAAAATAATTGAAAAATTTATTTTTTTGAAAATATTCTAAATTAGATTAACTAAATTTTGAAAATCCATCTATGCTTCCTATAAAAATGTCCGGAATGAAAACACCTTCAAATTTTTAATTTTAGTTAAATATCTGAACTAAAGAGAAAATAGATTAAATTGAAATTATGTTATTTGAGTTAAAAAATTATAATTAATTTAAAGAAACAAAAATTTTATAGAATAAAAATTCGAAAATAATTATATCGAAAATTTTTAACAATAAAAATATAGAAAAGTGGGATATTGAAGGAAGAAATAAAAAAAAATTAAATTGTAAAAAAAATTATTTATAATCATATTAAAACGATAATAATTATAACAACTACATATTCTAGAATAGACATGGTGTCGAAATTTGATAAGATAGAGAATTATCAGATTAAAAAAATAAAGAAAAAATCATTTAAAGAAACAATTATAATAATAAAGAAATAAATTTGGATAACGCCATTTACGGAAGTAAAATTATTTTGGGAAAATAAATTAATAAAAAATATTTTACTTTGAAATCATTATTTTATTAAATATATATTCACAAAACTTTCAAGAGAAAGAAAATTTATTATAATTTTAGATTTATATGAAGCAAAAATAATATTAAATCTTAATATAAATTATAAACTCATATTTGGATAAAATTATGATATAATGATCTCAGTTTTTAGAAATTTAATTGTTAAAAATGAGATTATATATATGATAAAACAATTTTCAAATAAAAATTATTAATCTAAATAATATTAAATAATAATGAGAAAAAATGGAAAAAGTAAAAATTGAAATTTTATTTTAATTAGTGTCCACACAGGAAATTTGATATGACTGAATCTATGATTAGAGGATGGCGCAAAAAAGAAGGATATATACTCTCAACGAAATAATAGTATAGATTATTGATTTTTGAGACCATTAAAAATGTATCTAAAATAATAAATATATATTGTGTTTTTTTTTTAAATTTAGAAAATTTATATTAAAAAATTTATTGACAATGTTTTAATCAATTTAAAAAATTATTAAAAAAAAAATATATGATCCTATTGGATTGAAATTAAAATTGCTTGATTATTTTTAAAGTCTATATAAAATAAGAATTCTTCTATAGGTAATAAAAAAATAATTGTAAAAAATTTAATTTAAAAATATCGGAATGTTATATCCATAAAAATATATTTACTTTTAATAATAAATCAAACATATTATTTTTTAAAATAATATTTTATAAAAAAATGAAAAATCTAAAATATATAAATTTTTGAAAAAAATTTAAATTTGGAGATAAATTATAATTATTTTTACTTCAATGAATTATAGACATATGAATTTTATAAACTTATTTAAAAAATTATAATTATAAATTTTACTGATATCTCTAGAAAAATAAATAAATAAATGTTAGAAAGAAATATCTATTATAAATGTAAAAAACATTTTTGTTGATTAAAATATATGCTTAAATATATCAATGAAAATAACTAAGAGAAAAATATGTGTATTGATTAGAATAGATAGAGTCGATTAAAATATTTGCTAAATTTGAAAAAATATCAGATTAAAAACTTTAAAATTACTAAAAAATATTTTTTTGGACATATTGATTGCATGATTCCCATCCTTATTTATTTTGTTGACGATAGTAAGAAAGAATACTTTATTATAATGCCCATTTAAACCGCCTCTATTAAATTCTCATCGATATAATTTGGGATTTATTTAATTAATAAAATATTTTCTTAAACTCGCCTCGTTCTCCAAAGTTCATAAAAGTAATCAATTATATATGTTAAGTATATATTATAAGAGAAAAAAAAAGAATTTTTCAATAAAATATATTAGAAAAATTATTTTAGAAAAATATATTATTAAATGAAGATATTTGTAAATATTTAAAATTTAAAATAAAGAAATGATCTCAAAATAAAAATTTATTTTTAAATATAATGAATTTAATTAATAATCGAAATTTAATTCTTTTATAATTTTTCTAAAATGACAAGAAAAAATAATAGAAAAAATAATTAATATAAAAATAATAATTAAAATCATATCAATTAAAATTAAAACTTGAATATGGAAATTTTAAATAATATAAAAAAATTTTATAAATAAATATTTGCAAATATTTAATAAAATTGATCTTTTAAATTTTATAAAATATAAAGAAAATTTTTAAATTAAAATAACTGAATTTACTTTCATAAACAATATTTATTAAATAAATAAATTTCTAAATTATATTTATCTAGATAATTTTAAAACAAAATCATAAAAAAGGAATAAAATTGTTTTCTTGAAATTTGCAAATATAAGAAACAAAAATAATTGCACAGTAAGATTTTAAATACGAGATTTTTAATTAATTCATAAAAATTTTACATAGATAGCTGATCTTTGCAAATAATTTATAAATAAATATTTGATAATTAATAAATTCAATTTATAGATGATAAAATAAACACTGATCTAGCTGAAAAAAAATAAAATATTTGAATAATTTTTATAATTTTATATAAAAAATTTTAATTCATTATGATATGAATATGATTTTAAAATAAAAATAAAATTTTATTTCATATAATAAAATAAAAAATTATTAATATATATGAATTATATGCAAATTAACAGAAATTCCATTTTTAATTTTAATTAATAGTTTATTTGATCATATATGAAAAAGGATAATATTTATTTAAAAAATAAAGATAAAAGGAAGCAAAATTATATTGGACTTTCATGCAGCAAATATATTGAATTAGAGTCGAAAAAAACATTGCGCGATTCGACCATAAATTTTTGGTGATTCAATCCTTATGCAATTGTCATTTTTGTTAACAACGCAAATATTAAAAAGCTTAACTATTATTAATTATAAAAAAATAAATTTTAAATCAGTTTTATTAAATTAATTATTATAATTTATAAAAAATAAATTTTTTTTGCCAAAATATTATTATGAAAAAAATTGATTTAAGAAAATACTAATATGAGTTTTTATAATATATAAAGTTTTCTAAATTTGTTTTATTTTATTAATGTTTACGATTTTAGAAATTTAACGAAAAAATTTAGAATAATGTAATTGTTAAATCGTCTTAATATTTTGATTATATATGATGCATTTTAAGGGAAAAATGATTATTTGATATATGGAATGAAATGATAAAATTTATACATTAAATGGAATTATGAATGAATAATTTATATGATACTATTCATAGAATTTAAAATGATAGAAATAATCATAATAAAAATTTATCAATAAAAAATATATTAAATGAATGTATTGATTAAAAGAAAAAATCATACTTAAAATTAAATTTTTAATTTAAATTTTTAAAACAATACTAATTGTTTAATAAATTATATATATTTAGCATATCGAGATATTCAGTCATATTTAAATTATATATATAGATGTAGAAAACTGATCTCTCTAATTTTATGATGAATGATTTAGAAGTTATATCTATTTTAAGAATTTTTAATTTAATTCAGATATAAATTGATTGATATGAAAGAATAAAAATTGTTTCTGATATAGTTTTTAATGAAGAATTCATTAGTGCCATCCAATTTGGCTTAAGGCACCGGCAAAAAATTATTAAATTAATTAATACTTAATTATAAAAATATTATCAAACTATTATATTAATTAACTATATTCAACTGAAAAATTTTATATTTTAAAATACAAAAATAAATGAAATTAATAATTTAATAAAACTACATTCTGAAAATTGTAAAAAAATTGAAAAAGAAAAATATAATTAAATAACAGATAATCATTAACCATAAAGTTTAATATTGTTTTGAATTTTACATAAAAATCTTTGCACGATATAATATACAAAAATGAAATATTATTATTTCAATATTATTATAAAATTTCTTTTAAAAATCTTATTTAAATATTTAAAACTGTAAAAAATAATATGATAAAGTGAATAAATTTAAGGAAGAAATTATATACTACCAGATATTTTTAATTATCTAATTATTAATTTTGTATAATCATTTCATATAATTTTTTTTGTTCATTTTTTTTTAAATTAAAGAATAAAAAAATATTATTTATTTGATAATATATAAATAATTAAAAATTAAAATTCTTATTTAATTTGATAAGGCGTATAATCATATACAAATATACTGAAAATTTTTAAAAAATCATTCTTAAAATAATGGAAAAATTATAACATTATTGATCTTGATTAAATTTTTAGAAACTGAAATTATTAATTCTTTTTTCTATGAAATTTATTGTGCATGATATAAAATTTTTTAATAAGGAAAGAAATCTTAAGAGGGAGTTAATATTTAAAAATTTTCAAATGATTTTCAAGAAATATATATGGAATTTTAAAATATAAATTTGATCGAATTGATTTCTTAATTTTTTTATAATTTTTTATGGGTTTTTTATATTTAATTTTTATTATATTAATGGAAGAAAAATATTCGAATAAAATTTAAGAAATTTATATTGTTTATTCTCAAATTAAAAAAATTGTAGTATTTAATATAATTTATTTTAAAACTTTCTTTAAAATTTCTTTAGCAAAAAGTAATTTAAAATTAAAATTAAATTAAAAGAATAAATTAATTTTTATATCATTGAAATTTGGTAAATACATAAATGTAAATATTAATTAAATTTATGAATTATAGAAAGAAATTGAGAAAATTATTCTGATACGAGGATCAATTCATCAACCCTAAAATAATTCTAAGCAAAATTAAAGTTTATAGAAATAAAAATAAAACTTTAAGATATAAATAATAGTTTTTGAAAATTTTTAGTTATAAAATTCAATAAAAATGCAAATACAAAAACTGAACCATCTATACAGTTTAAAAGAGTATCGCTTGAATAGAATGATGCAGGAAAAGTCAATGAACTTGAAGCATGGTTTAAAGGAAAAAAATATAAAATTGAAAAAGGCTTCTAAAATTTTAAATAACATAATTAAAAAATTAAAAAATATTTTTTTGCACATTATGAAGAATATCGAAGAGATAGATCAAAGCAAATTTAAAATTAAATTATTTAAATATTAATCTTTATATCAAAAAAGGAAATTTCCTTTATAAACATAAAATATTTACAAAAATAAACAATCATGTCTTCTTCAAATGACTATTGGACCGAAAGAGAGCTCAAAAATTTTAAATATTATTAATTGAAAATTTAGAAGTAAATTTTTAAATATATATTTTAAAATTATTTGACATTATTTGATGTATTAAAATATTGAATAAAATAAATTATCTCGGATTTCAAAAAGATTTCTACGAGATTAAGACAATAGAATGTACTTTCATCAAAAGTAAATTATAAATGATATGATAATCTTCATATCTTGTTTGATATAAAATTTAATATTATTAATTATTTTCTTAAAATGAATATTCCTTATAAAAATATTCCAAATAGATTGCGATTTATGCAAATAATGGTCCAATTTCTTGTTGTAAGAAAATGTATTCGAATTGATTGAATTTGATGAATTTCTAAAATCCTTTTTAATAAATAAATATAAATAATTAATCAAAAGACTTGGGCAGGAATTGGAATCTATGCGTTTGTACTCTGCTTTTATTTATATTAATATAAAAATATTAGCATTTTAAAGCTTATAAAATTATATGTAATCCATATTTATATCAATTTTCATTTTTAAAGTTCCCGTTACAATTAAAATTGTCATTGAGACAATTACAATTTTATTATTTACTCAAATTTTATCGGCAATCAACCTTCAAAAAGTTAATTAAATATTTTAAAAGATAGAAGAAAAAATTTTGGAATTAAATTTAAATACATTACATTATTTAATTAAATTTTAAGGCATTCGAAGATATACAATTGAATAGGTTTTTCAATTCCTCAACAACAAAATATATTCTCCCATCACACTTCCAACTGTAAGTTTAGAAAAGCAGAATAGAAAATATAAATAAAATAAAATTTTAAAAAAAATATTATAGAAAATTAATATAGAAAAAATATTCAATGAAAATAATTATATTTATTATGAAAAAAGTTTCAAAAAGTCAAATAATGCAGAAAAAATTTATTTAAAGTAAATAAAAATTTTATAATTTGAACAAAAAAATATAAATATAAAAATAGTTAATATATGGAATTGATTAAAAACTAAATCTAATTATTTTCAATATATATGTATATTAAAAATTAAAAAAAAATAAACAATGGAAATAAAATTGAAGCTAATTTTAATAAAATTTAGAGGTAAATCAGTATAAAATAACGAATTAGTTCATTTATTTCTTATAAATAATTAAAAAATAATAAGAAAATTAAATCAGATATTTAAAAAATAGATTATTAAAATATATAAAATTAATTTAAAAAGTTTAAGGATGAAATAATTTAAATTTATCATAGAATGGATTGACTCGATTTAACAAAATTTAAAAAAAACATATAAAATTCAATAAATAAATTTTAAAAAATATTCTTTTATTTGCCCAGTCACTATATGCATTGGAAAAAAAAATAATTGTGAATGAATTAAATAAATTTTTTTAATATTAATCATAATCAAATTAAAATAACATCTTTTCCGAGAAGACAACTATAATAAATTATCTATAAGAAAAACATATAAAAAAATATATAAACAAAAAGAACAATAAAACAATTTTTGAAAATATTTAAAAAAAAATTTTATTTTTCAATAAAAATATGAGCATTGTTCTATGGCCGACTTTCTAATTTTATATCAATAAAATGTGAATAAATTAAAAAATTCAAAAATAATATAAAAAATTACTTGCAATTATAAAATTGATAAAATAATTATTATTGTATAATATATATAAAAAGCAATTTATAACTTTTCTCCGCAGACATCATTTAATTTGAATTGACAAAAATAAATAGTTTAATCATGTGTGGAAAATAAAAATTTTTATTTTAAAATAAAATATAAGAAATGTAATACAAATAAAAAAAATTTTTCTTTAAAATTATCATATTAATATATAAATATTTTCTTTATTTTGAATTATATTAATTCATAGGATGTGTTTCTAAATTTAAATCTTAATATTAAAAATTTATTATTATAACTAAATTCAATTAAAAAAGAAAAATAAAAAAATAAAATTTTGAAAATAAATGGGAACTTGTAGCAGGAGACCCTAAAATTAATTAGTATTATTATTCGCAAAATTTATTTTTTATATAAATGAAAATAAAAAAATAAAAATATAAAACTTAATTTAAACTTCATTACAAAAAATTAATATGCTTCCTCTCTCTTTCTGATTCTTCGTGAATTGAGAACTTAGCACATCCCAGCTTCTAAAGAAATATGAGAAATGACTAAATTTTACTGGTCTTTAAGGAAATTAAATAATTGAATTAATTGCTAATATTTTATTGGCAAAAAATTTTTTGTACCGTACATATACGCTGGTTCCTCAAGGAAACATAATTGTGTCAGTTCAAATATTTTATTCGATATATTAGAAAAATTATCCAAAAAAATAAAAAATAAATTAAGATTAATATAGTGATGCGGCATTATTTTTCAATGAAAATTGATTTTTTGATAAAGCATCTCTATCTTTCTTTAGATTTTATCTAATTCACTGAAAAAAAAATAAATATTTTTTTTCAATAGAGGCAATTTTAAATAAAAATGTTTTTTTTTTGCGAAAATATGAATTTGATGAAGAAATTTTTTTGAAAAAAAAATAGAAAAATTTTTTGATTCAAGTATTTATGATTAAATTTTAATTCGTCTAATATTTTATAAATATTTTTTTGAAATCTTCTCAAAATAAGAAACCCAATTTTATATTCTATAATTTTTATTATTTAAATTAAAATAAATGTGCGATTTAAGAAAAACGACATTAAAAGAAGAATAAAAATTTAATTAAAATATTGTGAATGCAATAAAATAAATGTACGAACTAGTAAAGCTGTTATTTGTCTATTTGTTCGGAAGTGAAAATCATAACCATATTTCCCGCAATTGGCAAACAAAAATTTCTAATGAAATAGTTGTAATTAAGACCAAATTAAATTTATAATTTAAAATTTGAATCAGATTTTATTAATATAAAATTGTCTATAATAAATTTTCTATTAAATATTATAAATATTTGAAATAAAAATAATATGTAAAAAAATTTTGTAAATTGAATTAAAAAGACCAAAAATAATATACATTTGAATTCTGGAAGAAATATCAAAAAAAATGTGATTTATTTATATATAACATTTGAAAACTAACAGTTTAAAATATTTTTAAAATTCTAAATAAATATAATAGTTATAAACAAATTAATTAAATCATACATTTTATCACCGCTTTGCAAATCTAAAACAATTATTAAAAAAATTAAAATTTATTTTATAATAAGAAAAATTTTTAATATATGTAAATAGTTTTATAAATAAAAAATAAGATAATAAAAAGAAGAAGAAATATTTAATAATTATTATTTACCAGATTAATAAGAATTTATTAAATATATATTAAAAAATTTTTAAGAAAATAGCACAATAATCTTTAGAATGGGCATGACGAATTTCATAAAAAGAATTTTTTATTTCATATTTATTTAATTTGAATAATTTTAATATTTTAATTTGTTTCACTCAAAACATTTTATCCGTGCCAAGTAATGAGGAATAATAATTTTAAATTATTTGTTGTCCAGTCTCAAAAAGCTAATAAAATGTTCTAAGATCTTTCTATAATGTAAAATTCAGTTAAATAAATATATTAAAAAATAATTATTAAATTATATTAATGATTGCAATTTGTTCTCATAAATGAATGAAATTAAATAGAAAATAAAATTAGCAAAATATTCATAAAAAGTGAAATTTTTTTTAAAAATATACGGCAATTATTTATAATTATTAGAAATAAAAAATAATAATTCTAGTATAATTTATAAAAATAAAATTTATTAAAAGGTATAAAAAAAAATTTAACCATTTCGAAAAAATTTATTTAAATATTTGAATTATTTATAAGGAAGTTTTATAAAAATATAAAATGAAAAGAATTAGAGTTTTAAATAGAAATTTATAAAAATATTTATGAAAATTTTCATTAAAATATATAAAAATTAAAACATAATTTATACTATAAAAAAAATAAAATAATTAGAATGCTCATTTATATAAAATTGAAATGTTTTAAAAAATGAAAAAAATCAAATTTTTTAAATAAATAAAAATTATAGAATTCCAAATATCTAAGTTTGAAATTGCTAAAGGCTTTTTTAAATCAATATATTGAGGTTTATTAAATATAATTTGTTAAAAAATTTGTAAAATTAATTTTTATCAATAATTTAAAATATGTATCAAAAAATTTTATAAATTTATTAGAAAAATTAAAAAAATTTGTAAAATTTAATTATTTTAATTTTCTATGACTGAATAAATGATAACGAAATAAACATATATTTTCAAAAAAATAAAGATTTAAAAAATATCAATTATTTAAAAAATATTATCAAATAAACTTAAAAATATAATCACGCCGTAATTTTTTTCAAATTTGATAAAATCAATATTTAATAAGAGCAATTAATGTAATTAATGATTCCAATAAAATTAATAATTTTATTAAATATTTATTTATTAATTGAGTTGAATAAAATATTTAAAAAAATTTCTAAAAAAAGCATTAAATATTTGAAAGTAAATTATAATAAAATTTGAATTTTATTTAATAAATTATAAAAATAAATTTTTAATTTATTTTTTAAATATCGTTAAAAAATAAATGATTAATGAAAGAAATTGCTTTATATAACAGCATATAAATATATGAAATGTGAATATTATTATAACCATAAAAATATTTCTAGAAATTAATTTATTTAATTCGAAAGTTTTTTTATTAAATTTTAAAATTCTATTTAAAAAACTTGAATATATCTTTTATTTATGAAGGAAAACGCACATAATTTTCTAAATTTTGGAACAAATTTAATAGAAATCTTAGTGTAAATTGGTGAACTCTCATCCTTCGCAAAAAATATAATAAAATATACTTATTTTATTTTACTTCTTCTATATTTTTTTTAAAGTTTGCTGAATTTCGTTAGAATGATGAAATTAAAAGAATTCTTTCTTTTTTTATAAAATTCGAGAAATTTAAACCATCAAAGTATTGTATCAGCAAATTGTTCAATATTAATATATTTCAGTTAACATAATTAAAATATATTTACAAAGATTGAAAATAAATATAAAAATTAAAAAAATGTTATATGAAAAATAAATTTTAATTTTTTAAAAAGGTAAAATTTACAAATTTACTATGATTTTAAATAAATGTAATATAAATAAAAAAAATTGTAGAATATATAAAAATTTGATTTATTTATTATGAATGATAAATAATTTGATCTTAAAAACAAATAATATATATCGTTTAAAAATTTGTATTTTAAAATATTTTAAATGTCATTAAAAAATAAAGAATATTAATTTATATAATAAACAAAATTATATTAGATAATAAAATATTTATTTAAAAAATTTAGTAAAAAAAGCATTAAATGAAAGTAATTAATTAATGAAAATGAAAATATAAGAGATTGGTGAATGTTTTAATAATGAAGATAAAAAATGAAACATTATTTTAAATAATTATTTTTAGAATAAATTTTTTGGAGAATCCGTATAGATTTTTTATGGTATATCTAATGTATCTTTTATAAATTTATTCCAATTAAAAGTCCTGATGAAATTCATTCGAGAACAATTATTGCACAATTAACAAAATTCTTTATAAATTAAAAATAAAATTTGCAAATGATATAAGCTCTTCTCGCCAATTATCGGCCATGTTGTAAATTATAAATAAAATTAATTCTCCAATTATCATACGAAATAAATATAAAATTGTTTCCGATATCAAAATGACTGCAACAAAGAGGTGCACCGTCAAATAACATTTTTATCAAAAATTTTATAAACTAAACACAAAATCCATCTTAGATCTTTGAAAGAAAATTTAATATGTATAGTATGGTAAAAGTTCTTGATAAGAAATGAGATGCTCAATCAATAAATTACATTTATATTTATTTATTCAAATAATTCATAAATATAAATTTCTAGAAAAATGAAAGAAAATATTTAATAGAATTTTGAATGATATATGCTATTAGCATAAAATCTTTTCACGAAATTATTTTAAAATAATATGATTCCTTTTCATAAAGAAATTCAACAATTATTTGAAATGTATAGCCCAGCCATTACCAAGAAAATGATATATTATTTATCAAATGATTGAAATAATAAAATAATATAAATTTTTAATTAAAAGACATGAAATTAAAGAAATGAAAATTGTATATTTTTACTCAAAATAATCATTTTTATAATAATATAAAATAAATCTTATTAAATTGCTTATGATATTTTAATATCTTTAAATGTAAAATATACAAAAAATTCTATAAATAAATAATTATAATTTTAGATATTGAAATTTAATAAACGAATCAAAAAAAAATATAAACAGATTAATCAATATCTGACATATACGTAGGAAATTATAGAAAAGAATTAATATAAAATTTAAAAAAATGAAAATTTTTTAATTAAATTTATTATAAGTATGGAAGAAATAGATTTAAATAAAAATATTTATATTACAATAAAGAATTATTTAATTTGATAAAATTTCTGGTCACTTGAACAAAATTGATGAAGGAATGTATAAAGTAAATTCATTTAAAAGACAAGATTTATAAAAAATTATTTTAAAATTATAATAAATGATATTATTAATAATCAACCAATCTTTTCATGAAAATTTCCAATATGGAAAAATTATTTTCTAGCATTGCTTGAAAACTTATCAATTGTTCCGAAAATTATTCAAAGATAAATCCAAAATAAAAAATTTAATTTTAAATTTTCACGAAAATTGTTATAAATTAAAATGTAATTTAAAACTTGATATTAATCGATAAATTATTTAGAAATATAAATATTTAAAAAATTTTTAAATTTCGATTATGGCTTTTAAAATTTCAAAGATAAAAATAAAATAAATTTAAATTATTTAACAAAATAATAAATGAAAAATAATGAAAGTCTGAAAAAATAATTCAATTATTGTTCTTCAATAAATGACACATTTGAAGTGAAATCTAAAGCACGAGAACTGCTCAGTATTAATGTAAATTATAATAATAGATTTTTTTTATATGCCAGCAAAGGATTTGGAATTTAATAAATTATATCTAATATATAGAATTATCAATAATGCAAAAATAATTTTACTAATTTTTTAAATGAAAGTAACACATATAATTAATATCTAATGATGCTCAAATTGAGATGTATGAAAACAAATGAATGGATAATAAAAGAAGAATGATTAAAGCGGACAAAATTAATATATTAGCAAAAAAAATTTAAATACTTTTCAGGATAAAATCACCTGTATATATGCAATTCCTAAGTAATATTATTTGCTCCAGTAATTTTCTTGAAGAATAATTGATTGATTAAATAATTTTGAAAATAAAAGTATATAAAAAAATTAAAAATTAAATTATTAAAATTCTTAAATTTTGATATATTAAAAAATAATTGTGAGATTAATTTATTTAAAATTGAATAAACCAAACAAATAATAATCATGGTTCAAGGCAATAATAAATAATAATATAAGAATAACGTATGATAAATTATTTTTTATTATTAATATTAAATAAATTTTAATTCGCCTTTTATAAATTTAAATTTATTTTATTATTTAATTTTTTGAATTCTTAGATTTCTAATTTAAATGACTTGCGGATTGGAATATTTTTTATAAAAATTGCAGAAAGAAAGTTGATAAGAATATTTCAAAATATAAAATAATTATGAAAAAAATACATTGTGAAAAAAAATAGAATAATGGATTTGAAGGTTCGATAAATTATAATATTAAAAAACTAATTAAAATGAGGGAAAATTATTTATTGAAATTTTTAAAATCAAACAAATAAATATTTATAATCGCTCGAAATTGGACAAAAAACAAAGATGAAAAAAATAAAAATAATAAAAAACAACAATTTAACTTATTATTAATTAGAAAATAATAATAAATTTATAATTTTAATTTCGAAGAAAATAATTTTTTGCAGAATAATGCTTTAAAATTGATTACAAAATTAGAATTTAAATAAATTTTTGCATGAATTTACAATTCCCATTCCTACTTTATTAAAATCGCCATTTATGTAATAGTATAAACAATGATATTGATATGTATATTAATGAATGATTACTTATAAATTTTATGTGAATTAATTATTTTTTGATGTTAATTATTATATGAAATAAAATTTAAAAAAATAAAACTATGATAAGACATGTGAAGAGT